>OZ024906.1:55551669-56151669 GCA_964017125.1 Flabesymbios commensalis
GTTACACAAGCGGCCCTACAGGACCTGTGTCAGGGCCTGACAAGCGATGGACTGCCTGCTTCTCTCCTCATGCGTCATCTCTGTGTTAAACAGCAGTGTTTCCGGCCAGAGGTACGCACACAGTTACTGGACGGGGGTAGGACCGGAGGTACATCTAGCGGTACCAGGTCGGAACGAATACCTGGATATTGTAGACAATTTGGAGGATAGACGGAAGAGAGTGATAGACGTAATAAGGATAGACGATGACAACAGAATGACTGCAGATATTGTAACACCCCTAGAAAAGGTAACGCCTTTGCAGTGGACAGGAGCCAGTCTAAAAATAATGGCGAGATTGATACAGAGCAACAAGCTCAATGTACATGGTGTACTTCAGTATCAAGCGTACATGGCGATGCTGACAAGTTTGGCTGAATCGTACACCTGGGTCAGCATCCTACAGTTTGACCGGCAATACAGGAGCCTGCAAGCGGTTTTCGAATTCTCCTGGGGGACAGATGTACCCTGTCTGATGCTGGGTGCGTTGTGTAGACGTTCGGTACAACAGGCCAGCAAGAGACGAGAGCAGCGAAAGCTGCACAAGAAACGTACCAGCCACGATAGGAGGAAAGTCTCGAGCTGCAAAGAGACACTGGGTCAGCAGCCACCTCGGAATAACGACAAAGAGACATTGGGCAAACAGGCCCCGAGCAAAAACGGAGTAGAGACGTTGGTCCAAGAGGTCCCGCCCAATTATGACAATAACGACATTAAGGAATTGGGCCGGCAGGCCGCGGTCGATATTGAAAAAGAAACATTGGGCCGACGAGCCCCGCACAATAACGGTGAAAAGACATTGGACCAGCAAGCCCGCCGCAGTAACATCAATACGGGATTGGGCCAGCTGGCCCCGCGCCATTTAAGCAACAAGGAATTGGGCCAACAAGGCTCGCGCAATAACGACAAAGTGATAATTGGGCCAGCCGGCCCTGTGCAATAGTAACAGTGATAAGCTGAGTCAGCAGACCCTGCGCAGCTACACTGTATAGGATTCAGGCAATGACCCCGTAATACTCTCTGGTAAGCCAGTTTTGCCAAAAGGCTGTCTAAACTATGAAAAATGGGAAAAATATCTTGAGAATGACCCTGACGCGGATTTTATTTTAGAGGGTATAAGAGAAGGTTTTAAAATAACTAATAAGCATAATCATTCAAATTATCGCCAGGTGGAATCAGATAATTATCATTCCGCTACTTGTGACGAAAATATTGAAAGTGTGGAGAATCAAATTGAAGTTGAATTGAGTGAACAACGATATATAATTTGTGAAAATAAACCCACTATTATCAGCGCATTTGGCGCAATTAAGAAATCAGATGGTTCTGTGCGTCTTATTCATGACTGCAGTCGCCCATCTGGTGAGGCTTTGAATGATTATGCAGAGTTAGAAAGAAAATTCAAGTATCAAAGTGTTGATGATGCCGTGAAGTTATTACAACCGGGTTATTTTATGGCAAAGGCTGATTTAAAGTCAGCTTACAGATATGTTCAAATTCATCCATCTCAATATGAGCTAACAGGTCTCGAGTGGGCATTTGGGACAAGTAAATCATCCACGTATATGTATGATACACGTTTACCTTTTGGTGCTAGACTAAGTCCCTTTATTTTTCATAGATGTTCACAAGCTGTTCGGCGTATAATGGCAAGCATGGGTTTTAACGTAGTTGTATATCTCGATGATTTTTTGATTGTCGAGTCAACACGAGAGAGGTGTAAAGAAGGTCTAGACACGCTCGTCAAATTACTAAGAGAACTTGGTTTTGGGATTTCATGGAAAAAAGTAGAAGACCCTTGTCAAAAGCTAATTTTCTTAGGAATATGCATAAATTCCATAGATATGTCACTGTCTCTGCCTGAAGATAAACTTAAAGAGCTTCAAACCTTAGTATTGTCATTCTCCAAAAGGAGGCGCGGCTCATGCAGACAATTGCAGAGTCTAGCTGGTAAGCTAAATTGGGCGTGTCAAGTAGTTAACGGAGGTAGAAGTTACCTCAGAAGAATTTTAGACACAATAGCTCATCTACGCAAGCCACATCACAAAGCACGATTATCTGCAGATTTTCATGCCGATCTACAATGGTGGGTCAATTTTCTGAAAATATTCAACGGCAAAGCGCTCATGCTAAGTAAAGCCCCCATATTTGACGTAGAAAGTAATGCTTGCAACACTGGTTGCGGTTTCACTTTTAATAATGATTGGGGTTATATACAATGGGCTATAGATTGCCCAGAGCTAACAACTTTACACATTAATTACAAGGAAACGTTAGCTGCTATTTTCGCAGCAATTAGGTGGGCCCCTCATTGGGCCAACCAGCGTGTATGCTTCCATGTAGATAATCAAACGGCAAGGGCCATACTCAATAAGGGAACGTGTAGAAACAAAACAGTCATGATGTATCTCCGACAACTGTTCTGGCTATCAGCCATATATAATTTTAAAATACAAGCTATATACCTACCTGGCAAGTTAAATGTCTGGGCTGATGCAGTATCGCGCCTCACCCAGAAGGGCTGTTGTATGTGGGTGTTATCTGTGGTTGCACAAGACGCAGGGGTCCTACCACGGGAGGCTATACCCCAACTAATTTACCATTTATCTATGCCAACCCTAGGGTCACTATACTCACGTTTATTGGCGTGGCACCAATAACTATAATTATATATTTTGTATCAGTAATTACAACACTAAAATGACTGGCTTATCAGAGAGAGTGATGAAAAGACTTTAAGGTGGAAGAGGGGTCAGGTGCCTCTTTGTATATGCTTCCACAACATATAGACAGTATTATTGTCATGTATTAGATATGTATTGGTGGGGGTGGTGTGATCAGTGTTTAAGATATATTGGTAAAATATTGTTATGGCAGTAATTAACTGTACATCATGTAATGTACTTCTTATGCCAACTACGGTAGTAGGTTATTTAGCCATATATAATTTATTCTAAATTCAACAAGCTTTATTTAGGTATGTCATTTTAGTTCTTCCAGCATACATATAGGCTACACGATAATGATGTGGTTACTTTTCTAAGTCGTTCTAAACACTATTTACTCACTACTTTTAATTATTGTTCACTTTTGTTTCCTACCTCCTACTTTTCTCGGATTATTGGGTTTCGTAGATAGAATATATCTAACTGTTTAATATTTTACATAATGAATACAAATAAATATTATTATCAATGATTATATAATAAACAAACCAAGTATGCAATGGTTAATAAACATTTGTTAATCATCTGATTATAAGCGCTGATATTGTTATATAATACATTATGCAATACCTTTACATCAATTATGCATTAGAAGACTTTATTAACCATTGTTAATCTTCATTTTGCAATGACTGTTATTTGATGTCACATTATGTAAAATATTACTTTTGATATTTAATAAACCCTCAGTATCGCAGCCTGTGTTCGAGTCTGTGAGTTAGATTAAATCAATAGGTTAATATCATTAACCTAGGTTTTAATCTACGCTACTGACGGGTCGGGGATTCCCAAGCTAAGGTCACGTAGTGCAGGAATCCCCCTGTCCTGATAATACCGTGTAGGGCCTACACGGTATGGTGGCGTGGGACGTCTGGTATATGGATCTCAATTCCCAGATGCCTATTATTTATGTTGCTATCCCGGGGGTGACCGGGGTCTGTAACTATATGCAGGGTGGATATAGCAACCGTTTTGGCGGGAACCTCTTACTTTATCAGAGCACTGCACGCTGGGACAGCGTCTTGTAGTCCGTGAGCAGTGAGCATGGCGGCCCTGATCGTGGCACGCCATGTGTTGGGCTACTGGATTCCAGCTCTTTTTGAATATTTGATCACCCTCCCACCCTCCCTTTATTTAAGGATGTTAATATGTTTAGTTAGTTAGTTTAGTAGTTTAAGGGGTTTCGTAGATAGAATATATCTAACTGTTTAATATTTTACATAATTAATACAAATAAATATTATTATCAATGATTATATAATAAACAAACCAAGTATGCAATGGTTAATAAACATTTGTTAATCATCTGATTATAAGCGCTGATATTGTTATATTATACATTATGCAATACCTTTACATCAATTATGCATTAGAAGACTTTATTAACCATTGTTAATCATCATTTTGCAATGACTGTTATTTGATGTCACATTATGTAAAATATTACTTTTGATATTTAATAAACCCTCAGTATCGCAGCCTGTGTTCGAGTCTGTGAGTTAGATTAAAATATTGAATTACATTGTCACAGTTTACTTGAAATGAACAGGTAGACTTCTAGTACGCCTAAGGCTTAGGCTAAGTTCTATAGCTCAACAAAATATTTGCATATCTAAAGTCACATCAAAACTGATCAACCATGCCGATCTGTTAGTTCTTAAACCCCCACGACCCACACAATCCACAGCCTTGGCGGAATTAGGCTACTCCTCCCCCCCCCCCCCCCCCCTCGACCTGAGAAAATCCGAGGCGGTTTATAAGCATAATAAGTAATCACTGAAACCCCCTCAGATTCTCAGGTCGATAGGGTTTAAGTTTTAGCCTACTTGAACCCCCCCCCCCCCCCCGGATTCGAGGCTGTGGGTCGTGGGGATTTGGGAAGTAACCATCAGGCATGATATCATGACTGTCAGTGACAAAAATTATATATTTCAAATGGTCTAACTTTTTTAAATATTTAGAGTCTAGACCCCCCTAATATAATTTTGCGATTTTTTTACCACTGTAAGGATATGACAAGAACATTTCAAGGAAATCTGTTCAGATTATTGACCGAAAAATCGGCGAAAATCATGCATTCTTGGTCGATCAGTTTTAATGTGACTTTGTGTATAGGCCTATTGGGGCTTATAATATGCATTGCACGGTCTGTTGCAGTGTTTGTAAGGCCTCATACTGAAAATAATGTTCACCAAAACCATGGTTATAGGCATAGGTCTATTGTAAATAGACTGTCACAATGAAAATAATGAGACTAGGCCTACCTATAGGATACCGTAACATAGAAAGTACCGATAGGCCTACATATATACAAATTGTGGGGGTTCCTTTGAACAAGTGTACAATATGATTTGTAGCAAAAAAATTTTTTTTACTAGACAGTCGGACTAGAAATAGCAAAAATTAACTAGTTCGCCACCATTATTGCTTGTCCTGTATTTTTTCACATATGCCTATAGGCCTACGGTATGCAGGTAAGATAAAAAAAAAAATTAGGATGATATTTTTTAAAGACTGCAAAGCAGAAAATCTTGAAGATTTTGCTGCGTCCATGGTTACTAGGCTACTTTGTGGCCGATTAAATTGATTGATATAATTTTGTATTGAACTCGGCCCTATACCGGACGTACCCGACTAGTGTCTATTTCGAGCCCTGGTTGGTTAATTTTTTCCTATTTGCTCAGACAGTTGTCTTAATAAAAAAACACCAAGCTTTTGAACAGTTTAGAACACTCTTTGAAGTATATGTATCGTCAAGATTAGCTGAGCACTATAGCCCCCCCCCCCCCCCCCCCTGCATGTCTAGGTCTGGGCTCATCTGCAATATAGACAATAGACAATACAAGCGCATCGACCTCAGACTACCAGGACTCAAATGTCTGTCCCTGTATCTTGAGGGCAGTGTCATTTCATCATCCTCGTGAGCCTGGGGCTCTCCACTCCTAGCCTGGAAATAATTGTGGAAATTTAATTTGCACTGCGAAATATATTTTGTTCATCAATATCTTAGTACCCTGCATTATGCTCTAGCTGACAAAAGATATATTAGTCAGGTAAAATACATAGATAGGCCTACAGCTTACTCTAAGGGACGCACCATTTGATTTCTGGGGGGGGGGGGGCTAGATTATTACTTTCAGTCATGGGTTTTTTTTCTGAAAAATTAGCACACAATTTTTTTTTTAGCACTGACCTTATAACAAAGATTTTTTTTGTCCCTGGAAAAAAAATAAAACATTTTTTTTGTGACAGTTCATATTTAATTAAGTATGTTGACAAATGTCATACACTGACCTTGATGAAAGTCAGTCGCTGACATACATACAGTAACTGCGGCTGTATTCAAGGGTCTACTTAATAAATATTTATTTTGACTCACCTTTCATTCTATTCTAGAAGCAGCATAATCTGTACGTATCATTTGGCGATCTGTTGTCTTCAAACTAGGACGCAAACAACTATGACTTGAATACTATGTGGTAGGACGGGTTCGGGTATGTCCGAACGGGGGGTGGGGATTTCCGAACATTGCCAATATATTTCATCCCGTTGCTGGCTAGACATGAATAAATTGTGTCAGGCAGAGCTGCCCGTTGTGCGTGACTGTTCTGTAACGCACCTTTATTATGGACCAATTTCATATCCATTAATTTTGCTATTTTAAAAAGTCAGTTTCAAAATGTCGTAAAGTAGACAAGTCTTTAAAAATTAAGGTAATTACACGGAAGGTAATGGTATATTTATGATATGTATTATCAATCCTGAATTATTATTTATATGGTAAAACGTACCTTGCAATGCATAAAAACATCAAAAAACAATTTTTGGTCATGATACTCTGGTTCCCAGAGCCACACTACGCGGCGTGGCCGAGCTTCATGTAGCTTCTGGTATGCCCCAGTGGCGAATGTTTGTGACTTGTTGCTATTTTTAGATGAAAATAGGGTGATCCCCGATTTCAGACATTTTTGAAAGGTCACTTCCCCTGATGAAGAGTTGTTCACAGTATTGTATTTCCCCTTTGACGCATTTCCTATGACTTGACCCAGAAAATTATTCACTGGCCTCAATAGCACAGGAATGAGGGTCACGTGACTAAGAACCTTGGCCAATACCCGGCCATAAATGAAATTGGCCGGGCTCGCCAGGCAATGGTCATGATAGCCTTATCATTTGGGATGTGTTCGGAAATAGACCCATCAATTAATTTGGTTTCATCTAATTACGAACACTAGGCCTATAGGGCCTACACCACAGTTTCATAGCGAATGCGTCATTGCGAAAAAAAATACATCAATGGAGCGATTTGTAGGCCTGCAAACGGTTGTGACGTTACTATGTGGGTTTGAAAAGTAATATGAAGAAAACTATGAAAAAAAATCTCAGATTTCAACAGATTCCGGTAATCTCGAACAGTGGCATTTCCTAATATTTTTTTTTTTTTTTTTTTTTGTGGACGAATCACAATTGGCATTGATTCTATTTGTATCATATTTGAGTATACTGCGCATGCTCATGCTTCTAAACTGGTTATTTTCTCTTTAGATTTAAAAATGGGTGGGTGTTCGATAATACCCTACTTGGTGTTCGACATTACCCCCTCTATTTCGAGTATACCCGCCGTTACCTTGGGTACTACAACTTCCTGTACAGCTTTCAGATTCATGAATTCATGAATAGCCGTGCACGTGGTTAATTACGTCATCAATCATAGTTTCATTCATCAACTGATGTCACGTGGGAAGCTGATAGACAAATGGGGACAATAGACATCAAGTGCAAAGGCTTAGGTGTTCGGAAATATGCGAACCCGCTCTAAACATTCGCAAAGAAATAGAAAAATATCACATTCGTTAATAGACAAAGAGCCGACCATAAACAAACAAAAAATACATCAGTAAAGCCGCGTCAAATTTCATTGTTAAATAATACCTTGTAGTGATCTTGAGAATTTTCCTAGAAATATTTTGCACTCCAATTATTCCTTGTATTAGTCGTTTATTTCAAATTCCACTATGATGAGCCTCTTTAAAAATTATCAACAATTAAAATTATCAACATTTTTTTTTGGCACAATCTTTCAACATATTATTTTTTTATGTACAAGTTTTCAGCATAAAGGCCTATTTTTTTTACAGAAATTTGAAAACAAATATTTTTTTTCAAAAATAATCTGAGCCCCCCCCCCCAGAAATCAAATGGTGCGTCCCTAATGAGCTTCGTACTGCGAAGCCACCAGTTGGCAACCATTCGTCCGGCCAGACCCCTGGTTAAGCCTACAGCTACCCTCTGAAGACTCACACCATGGCGATCACCGTCAACGATCGCGTAACGCACGAAAAAATATTTAAAATTATTGAAAACGCTGGCGATTGATGGACTCAGATGATCCAGAACAATTGTCCAGCGTTCATAAGCGCATGAGTAGCGTTAGAGTAACGTGATTGAAGACTGAAGAACACACACCACATAATCTGTGATTCTATCGCCAGCGATCACCAGCGACTGCCAGCGTGGGAGTAGCGCATGGGTAAACGGGAGCGACTGCCAGCGTGTGCTCGACGTTCCAAAACGCACAGTTACGATCACATGATGTATCTTTAAAACCACATAGTTTTACTGCAGTATTAAAAATTAGTTTTAGTAGATATTTAGCGGGAAATACATCTTTTTAAATATGTTAACCAATGAGACAATTTGTTGAATTTTCAAACGAAGTTATTTTTGTCAGACAGTTTAGCAGTGTTTTGGTATCAGTTTTTTTTAATTGGTCAACTTCTCGTGGTAAAGGCCTGAATTGCATAGATGTAAATTTTAAACATGTCATATTATTATTGATCAACTTATCACAAACTTTTATAAATGCGCTGAACTTTTATAAAGATTGATACATTTGAAGATATGTTGTCTATCATTTCCAAGAATTTATGACTTTTAACTGATTCACCAGGAAGTGTTAGCAGGGTTAGACATTATTATATGTATGCGACTGAGTAACGCTCCCTTAGCGTGCACAGCGATTGAGTAACGCTCTCCTAACGTGTACAAAGATCGAGTAACGCTCCCCTATAGCGTGTGAAGCGATTGAGTATCGAACACCCAACGCTCATCTAGCGTCTCCTCTTACACGCTGGTGTGCGTTGAAAGTTTTGAACCTGTTCAAAACTCTCCGCGTTGAATCAGCGCTCATCTGAGATCAACAACGATCGCTGTTCAAACGCACATGGCGATAGGTTAACGATGGTCCAGCGATAATCAGCGTTCAGGCCCTTAACATGGTGTCATGCGTTTTACAAGTCTACAGAGTGCGACAGTGGCGCGCATCCCCTCCCCGTTCAGGGTCCCAGAAATAAAAAAACGACCATATTTTTAGGGAAAAAAGTGTATAGGGCTTATTCTACTTTAAAATCGGCACCCTTTCCGTCTGTGAATTGTCATATCCACCACTATATGGCAGATTTTCTGGATATAGGTCAGTCTTGAAGGCCTATATTTAGGTTATTTAAATTAAAAAAAAGTATTTGTAGGGGCCCATGCCTATCTATGTATTTGTTGGGTCACGGGTATTAAGAATATCGATATGGTATTTATATTTCACTTTAAACATAGGCCTATATCATTTCCGATTTTCTGTATGCCGACGTTATTCAAAACAGTCCAACTGTGGCAGGGCAACTGTGGTGTATTCTGACAGTAAATAGCAGTGGTAAGCCCCTGTGGTAGGCCTATATTAACCGGGGATGTCACCGCATGCAGCTATACTAGGCTAATGGATGCCAACACGTGGTTTCGTCAATCTCGATTCAGCATAGACTGTTTCCCTACTCTACGCCACCTGGCGATAACGTACAGTCCGCTCGCCAGATGGAGTAGGACAGCGAACTAGTCTAGATTTTGCCTGGCGAGCCCGGCCAATTGCATTTATGGCCGGGTATTGGCCAAGGTTCTTAGTCACGTGACCATCATACCTGTGCTATTGAGGCCGGTGAATAATTTTCTGGGTCAAGTCACAGGAAATGCGTCAGAGGGGAAATACAATACTGTGAACAACTCTTCATCTGGGAAGTGACCTTTCAAAAATGACTGAATTCGGGGATTACCCTAATATCATCTAAAAATAGCAACAAGTCACAAATATTCGCCACTGGGCCATACCAGAGGCTACATTAAGCTCGGCCACGCCACGTAGTGTGGCTCTGGGAACCAGAGTAGTCTAGATTCAGCATAGGCCTACATTCGTATCGGAAGAGCTTCAGAGTAAGGCCTACACGTTTCACTTAGCATCTGAGTTGCTCTTATATGTCTCTGAGATCTTCAGCCTGCAGTCAGGATGCAGGCCTTATTTAAGCAGCTAACTGCAACCAGTTTTTAGATAAAATTCTGTAGGCCTAGGCTTATTGACAGCAAACATTTCGCAAGAATAAGGGTCTAACATCTTTTAAAACGCAAACTGAAGTGACCGTTTAATTGTTTTTAATAGTGATGGATTTAGAGAATATTTGCCCTTTTACGTGTAATAAACAGATGGCGATTGAAGAAACTGAAAACAATAATTGTGGACCACAAAATCTATATAGGCCTATAACACCTTAGGCCTATGCCTACTGAGCGGGAGTAAGTTTCAATGTTAGGTCGTTGATGATGGCCCGACATTGAACTACGTTGCATGGAAGCATCAGGGGCCGACCATTTAATACCAGGGGGGAGGGGGGTAGGTTTTTTCTTCCGAAACAAACTATTTTTTTCCTTCCAACAAAAAACATATCATTTTTTTTCTCCCTAATCAAAAACAAACTATTTTTTTCCTGAGATGTCACAGACAAACTTTTTTTGTGGACATGTTTAAGTCAATAAATTAACTAGAACGGGAGTTCCCGAACTCCGAGGCCCGGCTTTAGTCTGTTGAGTGCTATGGACAAAAAATCGGCTTAATATTTTGCAAACAACAGTGTACTGGTCTTCCTCATGGGCTAGAATCCTAAATTTCCAGGATATAATTAAGGAAAGAACCAAAGGGGCAAGTTAAAATATATCTTCAACGTGTATTCCTTCCACCACCATCGCCTGTGCTGGCCAACATTTATTTAATACTTGCCGCGTGTCTCTATGATGTAGGCCTACCTCGTACAAAGGATGTAGGCCTACCCTCCAAATTCCGGTTAAATGTTGGGCCAGAGTCGCAGCCCATTGCTGGCTCAATACCGGTCAATCTTCTACGACGCTGGGCCAACTTTGTGAACAAATTATTTTTTTTAAGAAAAACACATCCCCCCTGATATCAAATAGCCGGCCCCTTATAGGCTATGTAGGCCTACCGCACTGGGTTTGATAGTTGGTACGTATGCCTGGACATCCAGCACAAGGTGTTGATCCAACGTTGGCTTAATGTTTAACCATTGTCTGCCACGGAAACCCCACCTCAAACATGGATAGTGATAGATCTACCAGTCTATCCGTTGATCAATGGTTGCTCTGTAGCTTATTCCGTTATCACAAATAATAAGTAACCTAAAATTGTCTTGAAAACAAGATTCTAGGCCTACACATATAAATTATTTTTAACTAACATCGATATTTTGCACCCCCCCTCCCCCTTGTCACCCTGGTCCAGTCAACGTGAGGCGTGTGGTATGGCCTTGACAGTTATATTGTGACGAAATTTGTCTTCTCGTGCACAAGCAGGGTCCCTACCTGGGAAACACAAGTCATTGACCCAATGTTGTTTTGAGGTTGGCCAATCGTCTACAACGTTGGCCTAACAACAAAGCAACATAGGGTCGACCCAGCAAACACGAGACATCGAACCAATGTTGGGACAATGTTGGCCCGCCGTCTACGACATCGGCCCAGCATTGTTCCAACATTGTTTCAATGTCTCGTGTTTGCTTTCACTCATGTACAGTGACTCAACGCTCCGACAGGCGTCACTGTTATGAGAGTGAAGTGTTTGCTGGGAATGGCTTGTGTTTCTTGGGTTTATGTCTAACATGGCTAAGGCATCTAGGCCCTGGCATACAATGGCATAGGCCTAAAGTCTACTATAACTAAAGTCTGTCCGACGGTGGAGGATGGTCCAAACTGAAAGTTAGCTTTTCGGTATCAGTCAATTCTCAAGGGATTGTCACAAAATTTTGTAACCATTATTATCTAGACTAGTCATTTGGCAACAACCCTGAAAATTTCGCGAAATTCCATTGATGATTGAGTGTTTCAAAAGATAGACCATTTGACATAGGCCTACATGTAACGCAATTCTGAGAATAAACCGGAACGGAAGGTAATGTAGTGGGGGCTCTTAAGTCAATATATGAGATGAAGTGTGCACTTCTGGATAAAATTGTGAATTTTGGCACACAGATAGTTAAGATCTTCCTGTACAGGAATTTTGATGGAAGCAAGTTGATACGTCCAGTTTTTGGCCGCCATCTTGGTTTTCAAAATGGCCGCCATATGGGACCTATATTCAGCAATATCTCGAAAAGGAAGATACTTGGAGAGCTCATAACAAGCTGATTTTTTCATGAAAGAACCCTAGAGGTATCTAGATTAACATAGTAAACGTTCTAGAAAATCCTTCTTGAACACTCTGACATATTCAAGATGGCGTCCAAGATGGCCGCCAGCGTATAGTCATACTTGATAAATAGCGTAAAATGGTCGATTTTAGCTCGATTTCCTTTTGTAATATCCCATATCAAATAGTTTCGTGGTCACTAAAGTTATATAAACTACCACCAGTAATTTTGGAAGCATATTTAACCCTTTTATCCCAAGAGGCTTTTTAGCGAACGCCACTGTTATCTCTATTGGGACAACATTATTATTTATAATCAATTAATTAAATATTAATGGTGATGTATATTGGTGTCAGTGATACTATATTAAAGGCATATTAAAGGCACGCTTATATTGGCTACTTGATTTGTATTTCTAGTTATTCAAGATGGCGTCCAAGATGGCTGCCAGTGTATGGGCAGATTTAAGAAATTGTGTAAATTCTTAAATTTTATATCAATTTTTTTTTGTAATACATCATTTCAACTAGTTTTATGGTTTGTGAGTCCATCTAAACAACTCCCAGACAACGTTAGGCAATATTTAGCACATTAGCATGAACATTTTTAATTGGCGACATAAAATATCCAGAATGTAATTGGTGAATCACTTAGCCCTTAAACCTTTACAGCTGTTTTTCGGGTGTGAAACTGATTTATGTTTTTTTTTCGTAAATTGATAGATTTTAGCTCAATTTTCTTTTGTAATGGACCATTTCAAATAGTTTTGTGATCAGTAAATCTATACGGACTACCCCCATCTATTTTGAAAATATATTTAACCCTTTTATCCCGAGAGGCTTTTCAGCTAACGCTTTTGTAATCTCTATTGGGACAACTTTATTATTTATAATCAATTAATTCAGTATTAATGATGTATCGGTGTCAGTAATATAGCTATAGTGAAGTCACACTGATTGGTCAATTAATTTGTATTTTTAGTTATTCAAAATGTGGTCCAAGATGGCTGCCAGTGTATGGGCATATTTAAGAATTTGTGCAAATTCATCAATTTCAGTTCAATTTTCCTCTTTTTTGTAATACATCATTTTAACTAGTTTATGGTCTGTAAGCTCATCTAAACTACTCACAGACAATGTTAAGCAATATTTAACACATTGACATGAGAGTTTTAATTTTGGCGACAAAAAACACCCAAAAATGTAATTGGTGAACCACATGGCTCATACACTTTTACAGCTGTTTTCTAGGTGTGAAACTGATTTGTGTTGGACAGATCATTTGATGATATATTGCATGTAAGTGTGATGTTTTCTGAGAGAACCACTTATTGTCAGTGTATCCGCCTGGTAATAATGTCACCATACACATACTGGATCACAAAAATTATCAGTGATACATATAACCTAAACGAATATACAGGTGCTTCAATGAATGCACTGGTATGTCGACGTCAATCAATTGCGCTGGAAAGTAGGTGTATTTATAATGACAGTGTATATAGGGCTCTTGTGTGAAAACTATTTTAGAGAGGAGTCTTAAATGATACATGGCTGCATGATATTTTTTTTCAAATCTACCAGAAAAATCAGCTGCTTCTGCCTATCAGGCTTAGAACTGACTGTGTTGTATATCCGGACTGGTGTCTAAAGAATCGTATGGCATGATGCTACCGCCACTATTTTTTCTCCTATAATGTTAGAGGAGTTGGAATTGTCTTCATCATAACTTTCTCCAGCCTCAAAAACGTTGCAGAATTGCTGTGTATTCGTAGACTGGAGGTAGGCATATGATGTTTGTATCTATACCAGACAAGATGGTTTGTTATCGTGGTGTACGTATACAGTGCAATTACAATTCCATAGGAATTCTGTGCGCCATTAAAGCAGTACCATATGAAATGAAGATTGCCATAAAACTAGCCATACTACTGATGGTGGTAGTGGGGGACCATAATGTATTAAATTTGCACATCTGGCTAAAATTGTGAAAATTGGTGTACAAGCCCACAAGACAATACTCTTTCATATTTTTGATGGATCCAATCTGAAAAATCGCTGAATCCACCATTTTAGGCAAAATTCAAAATGGCCGCCACTCGAAAACCAAAATTATCATATCTTGGCAACATATGGCCCAAATTTTACGATGTTAACATCAATTTTATATATTTGGATGACGAGGAATCTATTTTTAATAGTTAAAAAGTGATTTGGATGAAATTGCATGTTTTAGTTTTATTTAAAATGTCTAAAATAACACTTTTGTACAAAGAATATGCTAAAAACCGAAATATCGAACGCTGGACACATTTAAAAAATTAGTGACATTTGATTCATATTTGACTGCTAACAACATAATTTATATAGGCCTATACATATTGGTAAGCGTCATCAGTTAAATAAATCTTCAGTTCGTACATGTATCGCGGTTAGCAAACATTATTTGGACATTCATTGTTTATGCACTCCCAGTCAAGGTGACATAGATGTGTGCATCCTAGATTAGCATTAGCACATTTGCAATTCCCCTTATCAGGTTATGCTTTTTTGACATTATTGATTGCAGTGTTGCAGTGTTGCAACAATGCACAACCCTAACATCTGCAAAACATTCAGCAGACCCAGCTCCATTCCTATGGATTGTATATTTTGCTGCCTTTCAAGAGCCTTTCTGCAAATATATCTTGCCTGATGCCGTGCTCGTCTAGAAGACCGAAGTAAGGCCTCTTGTTTGGGTGGTATGTTTTCTAATGTTCGTTTGTCTCAGTCCATGAACCGCTCCAGCCATGTCTATGGAGTCCAGGGAGGACAGAAGAGGATATTCGGTATTTGCCACGAATGTGTCTGTTATTTCTGGGTAGGCACCCAATGCAGCCAATGCGCTTTTCTGCCAATACGCATATAAGATGAACTAGAAGGCCTATTGCAGCAAGTAAAGAAGAGTGGGAGTGAGATGCACTTTTGGGGACCAAGTTATTTTTACGATTGCATGGATAGAGATTGTCTGAAACCTTTTGCCAGAGCCGAAACTAACCCAAAATTCAGTCAATCTCAGGCTAGTAAAGGCTAGTTTAACAGCAATGCATATACTAATGCTATTCACTTTCCTGATATAAATATTGTTATGTCTTAATAATGTGTAGAACATGCGACTGTCAGCTTCCATTTGATCAGAAGGCATAAATTGAAAGAGGTTAGCGTTATCGGAAGGATGTGACCTGGTCATCCTTCGTGGAATATATGATATTTGGGAAACGTATTCTAATCGTTAACCATTTCTTGACCTATGAATCTGAAGAGATCAGCCATATTCGCTGGTCTTTTCAAAAATTGTCCTAGTCACCAGCGATGGGTGTTGAATCCTGAACCTTGGTTCGACAACCACCTTTCTCTTAGGTTAAACCTGTCAAACTTAAGATAGGAATCCCAGATCAGGTCAAGTCTGGTTATTATGGACTCCGATTTCATGCTCTGGACACATGTTAAGAAATGACATTATACGTATTGTTGAAAGTTTGCAACTTTGATGGTTCGGACCATATACGGACAATGGCAGCAGCATCAAAAAATTTCATAGATACATCGTTTTCAGCCATTCTAAGATGTCAGATTTTTTTCCACTCCTCCATTTCCCTCTGTCAGATAATAATGGTGGCTCCTTTTGATTTTCAAATAACGTAAATCATATTGCATTTGGGTGTGATTGGAGAGAACTAAATAAATAAGAAACCAACGAAGTACTTGTCTTCTGTACACTAATATTTTTGCCTTCAGTTCTCGATGGTTTGCAATGTTGGGAGAGATACCCTCTTCAGTTATAGACACAGACACATTTATCATACACTTTCATGTACATTCATGCCTTTATTAACATGTTAAAGGCATATTGCATTATGTATCTGCTGGACCAGCAGGAATTATTTATCTTGTATCTAATGTGAGCATATTTGAACAAGTGTCATTAAATAAAAAGGATTGCCCTTGAGTATATACAGGAGGTATATAACATCTTTAGACAAACAAGTTTGGAGAATTTGCCCTTCTTTGTGCTGACCATAAACAGAAGAAGATGATGTTGAGTGTGACGATAATTCAGCTGATGATGCAAATTCAACCAGTGCTTGAACTTTCCCAGGAACAAGGTGTTCATCCATATATGATAACAGCAGGATTGTCAAATAGAGAAGACATATATCGGTAGCCAGAGTAGTTTGTTTGGTTGAAAACAAACAAACAAACATCAGCACAGGTCATCTATTACCTACATATGAAGGTCGAAATCACCCTCACGAACAAGTGATCAAGCAAATCAGCTGTATTTATTACAGATCAAGAATCATTAAACGGGTTTTAACTAATATGAAATTTATATTATTACAACTTCCTCATGTTGTTATCCCAGCTGTCAAAATCAAAAAACCCATGCAGTTTGTTTAGAGCATCTTATAGGCTTATTTTAACTTGGCGTCATCTATCTTGTCATGATGTGGACGAACGAGAAGCTCTGACTTTGGGAGGGCAACATAAATATCTGCCGGTGGAGAGGTTGGGATGATGTATGCAATACATGCTGATGATCGTCCAAATGTTACAAAACAAACTTATGTATATTTTCATAGAGAGGGACATGGCGCAATGGTTAGAGCGTGACGCTTTGACAATGTTGCTTCCTGCCGCGCGGTTTCGAATCCGGCTTCTTGCAGGATTTTCAGAGAAAAATCTTGTTTCTCCCCTCTCAATCTTGGGACAATTGTTTCGATGTTGTGCCCTTAGGAAAGGCACTTCACCCTCAAATGCTTCACTTGACTCAGGTAAAAATGAGAACCAGGTAGGATAGAGATGGCAATGTGTACGATAAGTTCAATGCGCCGAAATGGCTGCAGGACTGTATGCTCTCCGTTGAGTTGAAATGGCACACGAATGAGCAGGTCCAGTGACCAGGGGGGTAAAATGTAAAGTCGGATGATAGGTCTTCAGCCTTGATATCACACTATAAACCTGCACATTTACCTTTAAAATAGTTAGGCTGATCGGGACAGTAAATTATGACGATAATTGACAATAAGCTACATATGTATTATTTATTATTTTGTGTTCTATTGTATTTATCTAGCATACAGTAACGTTATTGCAGCTCTACTTGCAATTATGGCCACACCTGATCTAATGGGTTAGTAGATTGATTGAATTTTTGTATATTTTGGTCTCAAAAACGCTAAAAATGGTCGACGCATAAAATATATGTCTCTAATCATGCTTAGACCGAGACCAATGAGCCGTTGGACTCTAAATATATGAAATTGATGTTAACATCATTAATTTTGATTCATTGGTTACAAAGTTACGATAATTATTGTTCGCGAGTGGATTTTGGATTTTGCATTTTGGATTTTGCCTAAAATGGTGGTTCCAGTACTTTTTGAAGTTGGATCCATCAAAATTATAAATCTATAAGGTCTAAAGGACCTATAAACAAATTTTGACAATTTTAGCCACATGTGCAAATTTATACACTAAATGGACATTATGGTCCCCCACTATGGCCAGAATAGGAGAGTTGCAGCCTTGTGTGACCATGTAATGAGTTTGCATAGGGCAAGGGTATTTGGGCGAATAAATAACCGGCCCCCTTGACCAGCCAAAAGAAAATGCTATCAGATAGTTCTTCAGCATATATTATAAATGCTCATTATAACTAATCTGGCATTTTTATTAGAACTAATATAAGTGTCCTGCTTCTCAGCAGTAAAAAAACATTTTTTTGCAAATATCGAATATTTAGCTGGTGATCATACCGCTGATGATCATTCCTGTGGGTTTGTCCTGTATCCTGGGACTGCTTATTGGCTCTGACCATAGAGTTAACTCTATGCTCCGACTGATCTACACAGTTTTGGAATAGAAGCATTTGGGAACACCACCGGCATTCAACCGCAAATAACTACTTGCTTTCCATGTCAGCTCCCTGTTTTCCTATCTAAGACACTTGATTGACCTTCCCGTTCACTCATCCACAAAGGATGCATTACTGCCCATGCTGTTGTGTTCACCGGAAGACCATGAGCTTGTTATTTGATCAGAAATATCCTCTATGGTTTATTTTCAGCGTCTATATCATCCGAAATGTTCATAAAGTAAGTATGATAGTGAAAGTAGACACATTTGAGTACAGTAGCCCATAAAGGTACATCTAAGAGCCCCTGAGGATCATTTGCACTAAATTAAGTATTAATTTATCAAGTAGCATATTTTCTACCAATAGACCCGTATCTAGGACGGGGTACTGGGATGATTGCTAGTAGTAGTACTTTTCGCTCCCATTCGGGGAGGGTCATTAGGGATCTGTTTCGTCTGTTGGATGCTGTTACGGCATTGTACGGAAGCACTAGTCTACAGCAATCATCCAAGGGCAGCTGCAGCCTCCTCGTATCTGGCTATAATCTTCGGGCGGATTGCCAGTGGCGTACCCTGGTTCCTCCGCTCAACAGCGGAGCCAATGCAGCACCCGCATCAGTGCTGGCGCTGATGTAGGCTGTGGTAACCTTAAATAACCGGCAATAGCGTGTTTGACATTAGGACTCTCACGTGGGATGAATGGAGTGATCCTTCCTATTGTTACTCTGGGGACTATCCGACCCGAGGATAGCGGAGCTGCGCAAAATGCCACAGAGTTTCATCATTAAGTTGTACAGCGAAACTCAAGTCTCCCGCCGTCTGCGCATGTCTGGGGGTATATCCCCTAGACATGCCCAGAACCCCTTATCGGGCGAGCGAAGGAAAACGCTCTCAATAACCCACCATGCCCTATCACCCCCACCCTCACATCATCTGTACATCATTCATCTCATCAATTGACTACAACGTTTTTATCGTATTACAATGTCACTTAAAAGACCTTTTGTGCCGAAAAGTGACGTAAAGCAAAGATTTACTACTACTACTACTACGTATCTAGGACCTTTGTTACACAATATCCCTATGGACACTGTCATTATATCATTATATCTAAACGATAAGGTATCCGCCAAGGATACTGTGACATGTAAGAAAACATGAATCAGTTTCACACCCGAAAAACAGTTCGAAAGGTTTATGGGCTAAGTGGTTCACCAATTACATTTTGGCTGTTTTATGTCGCTAGTTGAAAATCTTCATGTTAAGGTGCTAAATATCGCTTAACGTTGGCTGGGAGTAGTTTAGATGGATTCACAGACCATAAAACTAGTTGAAATGATGTACTACAAGATAAATTTGATAAAAATTGAAGAATTTACACAGTTTCTTAAATCTGCCCATACACTGGCAGCCATGTTGGACGCCATCTTGAATAACTAAAAATACAAATCAATTGATCAATAAGCGTGCTTTTAATATAGCTATATTACTGAAACCAATATACATCACCATTAATACTTAATTATTGATTATAAATAATAATGTTGTCCCAATAAAGATTATAGGGGCGTTCGCTAGAAAGCCTCTTGGGATAAAAGGGTTAAATATGTTTTCAAAATTGCTGGGGGTATTCTATATAACTTTACTGGCCACAAAACTATTTGAAATGGTGTTTTACAAAAGAAAATCGAGCTAAAATCGATCATTTTACGCTATTTATCAAATATGACTATACGCTGGCGACCATCTTGGACGCCATCTTGAATATGTCAGAGTGCATGAGAAGGATTTTCTAGAACGTTTACTGTGTTAATCTAGATACCTTTAGGGTTCTCTCATGATAAAGTCAGCTTGTTACGAGCTCTCTAATTGTCCTCCTTTATGAAATATTGCTGAATATAGGTCCCAAGTGGCGGCCATTTTGAAAACCGAGATGGCGGCCAAAATGTGGACATACCAACTTGCTTCCATCAAAATTCCTGTAGAGCGATATCTTAACTATTTGTGTGCCAAAATTCACAATTTCATCCAGAAGTGCACACCCTATTACCTAAGAGCCACCACTAATGGGTTTATACATGTTATAGAGGAGCGTCATAAATAGACATTTACTAGTCTACATGTCAAATGGTCCATTTTTAGAACTATACAATATTTTTTACGAAATTTTCGGGATCGATGTCAAATAACTAGAACATAGTGTTTACAAAATTTCATGAAAATCGCTTGATAATTGACTGACTGGATACCGAAAAGCTAACTTTCATTTTGGACCATCCTCTTGATGCGTGGAATGCGGACATTTTCTAGAATTTTACCGGAGATTTTCGGCCTATTATCATCTTTTTCTTGACATTTTCGGCTCTATTATTAACTATATAATCATGAGCAGTCATTACCAGAGCACAGATTCAATCTGTGTATCGAGCGTCAAAATTATGAATTTATAGTCTTTGCATCTTTTTTCGCGCTGATTTTTGTCCTCTGTTTCTGAATGTGTTTTTTTGCGCGCGAACAATAGGACTCAGCCCGATCAATGCAGATCTCGATCGCTGGTTGGCATTGAGTTAGACCAAACGGTTCTAATACGCAGTTATTCCAAAATTAGGAAGCGTCGCGCTTTAATTAGGCCTTAATTAGGCCTTTTTTAGACTTATTTGTAGAGTCTGCAGTTTAAATATTCCTATTCTCTTTTTTGAATCGTATTTAATTTTTGTTTTCATTTTCGGACAGGGTCTCGTCCCTGCTGAACCTGCCTGAAATTCAGCATTTTTCTTTTTTCCGAGACCTAGATCTAGGTTAATAGGCCTAGAGTCTTCTGGTTTTTCTTTTTCTACTCAAGCCTTGACTCAATTCCAATCTTTAGCTCTAAGCCTCAGCGGTTTGATTGAATATTTTTTTTTTTTTTGCTCTCATTCTCCTAGTTTAGTCTATACATAGGCTATAGTCCTAGTCTAGGGGTTGATCAAAAAGTCTTAGGGCTAGTTCTCTAGCCCCATCTTTCTCAGATGTTTCCATGTCCCCATGGTGACCTCGCTGGCTAACCTTCCAGGGGCGTCGGAAGCTGTTACTGATTGGTCCGGCTTTTTGGAGCCCCTAATTAGCTCCCGCCGTCAGCGTAGGTGAGACGGAGGGAGCTATGGATTCTACCTCCGTTTTTTTTTGGCCTCTTCTTTTGCCTATAACTTTGTAAAAAAATAAGCTAGGATAACAATTTTTGGTATGTGGGTTACTTCCAGGTGGCTAATGGACAGGTTAAAATATTTTTAATCTGAATTCAATATGCAAGGTTGCAGAGGAGAAAATGATGATGTTACGGCGTTGGGCCGTTGGGCCGTCCGTAAACAATTCGTTTCCGGAGCATATCTCTGAAAGTACTTGTCCGATTGTCTTCAAATTTTACACACAACACCCCTAGGTGGTCTAGTTGTGCCTTTTGGGGTCTTTGAACTTTGACCTACTTCTGGTTCAGAACTATGACCTATTTAGACGTTTTCAAGCGCACTTCGTTTCCGGAGCAGATCTCGAAAAGTACTGGGCTGATGACAGTCATATTGCACATACATGTTCTCTAAGGTCCCTAGTTGTGCCTTTTCAGGTTTTTGGACCTTGACCTTGAAGTTGACCCAGCACTTTGACCTAATTTATAACATCGGTAAATCCGACTGAAAGATTTTGCAGAATATCATGAAAACCGCTCAAGATAGCTACACCATTACTATAAAACAAATTGTGAGGTTTCAGGAGAGGATGCATCCTGAAAAATTTCAAGTCGATAAAATTAAAAATGGCCGCCTATCGGCCATTATTCACCTCGACAGGCCTGATATTGCGGAATATCATGAAAACCGCTCAAGATAGCTACACCATTAATATCAAATAAATTGTAAGGTTTCAGGAGAGGATGCATCTTGAAAAATTTGAAGTTGATAAAATTCAAAATGGCCGCCTATCAGCCATTATTCACCTCAACAGGCCTGATATTGTGGGATATCATGAAAACCGCTCAAGATATCTACACCATTACTATAAAACAAATTGTAAGGCTTCAGGAGAGGATGCATTTTGAAACAATTCAACTTGTCTAAGTCCAAATGGCCGCCAATCGGCCATTATTCACTTTCACATGGTCGTTATTTGGTAAACCGTGCTAGATGGCTAGACCATTACTATAAAACAAAATGTGTGATTTCAGGAGAGGATGCATCTTGAAAAAATTAGACTTGATAAAATTCAAAATGGCCACTTATCGGCCATTATTCACTTTCACATGGCCGTTATTTGGTCAACCGTGCTAGATGGCTAGACCATTACTGTAAAACAAAATGTGAGATTTCAGCTGAGGATGCATCTTGGAAAATTTTGACTTGATCAAATTTAAAATGGCCGCCTTTTCGGCCATTATTCATTTTCACATGGCTGATATTTGGTAAACCGTGCTAGATGGCTAGACCATTACCTGATTACTATAAAACAAAGTGTGAGTTTTCGGGGGAGGATGCACCCTGAAAATTTTTAACTTACGAATTCAAAATGGCCGACAATCAGCATTATTTACCTCGATAGGCCTTATATCAGGTAAACCGTGCTAGATAGCTAGACCATTAATATAAAACAAAATGTGACGTTTCGAGAGAGGATGCCTTTTAAAAACTTTCGACTCAATCGAATTCAAAATGGCCGCCTATCGGCCACTATTTACTTTCCCATTGCTGATATTTGGTGAACCGTGTTAGATAGCTGGACCATTACTATAAAACAAAATGTGAGATTACAAGAGAGGATGCATCTTGAAAAAAATTTACTCGATCGAATTCAAAATGGCCGCCTATCTACACCATTACTATAAAACAAATTGTAAGGCTTCAGGAGAGGATGCATTTTGAAACAATTCAACTTGTCTAAGTCCAAATGGCCGCCAATCGGCCATTATTCACTTTCACATAGCCGGTTTTTGATAACCGTACTAGATGGCTAGACCATTACTATAAAACAAAATGTGAGATTTCAGGAGAGAATGCATCTTGAAAATTTTTGACTTGATCAAATTCAAAATGGCCTCTTATCGGCCATTATTCACTTTCACATGGGCGATATTTGGTAAACCGTGCTAGATGGCTAGACCATTACTATAGAATGAAATGTGAGATTTCAGCTGAGGATGCATCTTGGAAAATTTTGACTTGATCAAATTCAAAATGGCCACCTTTAGGCCATTATTCACTTTCACATGGCCGATATTTGGTAAACCGTGCTAGATAGCTAGACGATTACTATAGAATGAAATGTGAGATTTCAGCTGAGGATGCATCTTGAAAAATTCTGACTCGATCAAATTCAAAATGGCCCCCTATCAGCCATTATTTACTTTCACATGCCCAATATTTTGCAAACTGTGTTAGATGTTAGTCCATTACTATAAAACAAAATTTGAGGTTTCGGGGGAGAATGCACCCTAAGTTTTTAACTAATTTATATCGAATTCAAAATGACCGTAAATCAGCTATTAGTTAACTCGATTGGCCTGATATCGGGTAAACCGTGCCAGATAGGTAGACCATTACTGGGATACTGATTAGGATCATTAATTTCAATGGAGGTTTGCAATCTCTGACAGACTGTCTAGTTCTAGCTGTCTTGCGTCTTGATTTTTAACCTAGACTAGGACTACATTAATAACCCTATACAAAATTGCCTAAATCAAATTCTAATTCGGAGCGGGAGCTCCTGGACTTATGTAGTCTTGTTAAGATTGCAATGTAAAGGAATCTGGAACAGAATTTTTTATTTTTAAAAATGAATCTGGCTAAATATTTGTCGTGCCAACTGGACCTGTTCCGACGCCCCTGCCTTCCCCCCCCCCCCCCCCCCCCCCAGATGTCACAAGCTCGGCTATAGTCCCAGTCTAGGGGTTGATCAAAAAGTCTTAGGGCTAGTTCTCTAGCCCCATCTTTCTTAGATGTTACCATGTCCCCATGGTGACCTCGCTTGCTAACCTTCCCCCCCCCCCAGATGTCAAAAGCTCCCTAGCCCAGATGTCACCAGGTCTTCACAGTGAACGCAATTCCAACATTGCTATTTAGAGCCACTTTTGCTGTCATAGTCCATTCCCTAGCCCACTCTCGCTTCCCACATTGCTATTTAGAGCCGCTTTTTCTGTTATAAGTCCATTCTCTAGCCCACTCTCTCCCAGATGTCGCCATGCCTTCCCTCTCCCCAGATGTCACCTTGTTTTCGCGGTGACCTCGCTTCCTTCATGCTATTTAGAGCTAACATAATATGTTCCCGAGCCCAGTCTCTCCTGAATGTCACCATGCCTTCATGGTGACCTCGCCTTTACATTGATATTTATAGTCATTTATAGATATTCATAGACGTGACTTCGCTTACTATTCCATCCTCCCCACAGATGCCACCATACTTTCATGGTGACCTCGATTACCACCTCCTGGTTTAATTGATATTAATTGATATTTAGAGGTATTTAGAGGTATTTTAATTAGTTAGTTCGCTAGCTCTCAATCTCCTCAGATGTCACCGTGTCTTCACAGTGACCTCGCTTCCGAGCTTGAAGTCTTCACGTCAAATACAGTCCACTGCCATTTAGAGCTATCATAATATGTTCTCCAGCCCCTCTCCCTCAGATGTCACCATGCCTTCATGGTGACCTCGCTGCCTACATTGACACTTAGAGATAGTATAGTCAGTTCTTTAGCCACTCTTCTCCCAGCATCCACTTCACTTTTCCCTGCCTTTAATTTGATATTCAGGTACTTAGAGCCCTTCCTCTCCCTCGGATGTTTTCTTGTTTTCATGCTCCCCATTCCTCTCAGATTGCAGACTTTAGCTGATAGGTCTTTTTAAAAAGGTTTGGCAATTCAATTTGAAAGGGACTGGTCAATCCTACAGTGTATGCATATCTAGCTCAACCCAGCTTACCTTCCCTTCCTATTCCCTCCACCCTTACTTAGGCTTAGCTAAACTCCGCCTATCCAGGTCAGCTCTAGCTGATAGATCCATTATAGTGACTAGCTTAACTTAACTCACAAAATTGTATACAAAAATCGCAAACAGCTGAACTTTGCGAATTTTGTGCTTGGCTTGGCTTGGCGTGGCTCGGCTCCGCTTAACCTATTTAGCTTCTCAACCAATTGGTCTTTATCTTTTATAGTGATGGCTCTAGCTAAATATGTAAATAACTATTCATAAATCACTTCAACATATTTCAGCTATTTCACATATCCTCCGCCTGGGGGTTTAAGCCCACTTTCACAATCCAGTTTCATTGGCTTAGCTTATACGTAAATTGCTTTTCTTAGAGTACTTTCCATTTCGGCTATTTCAGCTATTCTTTGAATATTCTATGACGTAGGGTGTAGGCTCCGCCTAAACAATTTAGTCCCCCAGTCCACCTACGTTATCACCCGTTTAGGCTCTGCCAAGTCAGATAAACTTTTTTGTTATTATTCATTTATTTTTCTCTCCTTCACACCCTTTCTTATCGTATCAAATTATCGCCAGCATGGCTAAGAAAGAGGCACTAGGCTATTTTGTATTCAATAGTAAAGGAGGATTCTTCGGTGCCATCGGAGGGCCCGCCAAAGAAAGACAAGCGGGTAGGCTCTTTAGGGCCATTTCAAACGTGTTTGATCAGGAGGTGAAAGCCAAAGGGTTTTCAATTAGCAAAATCAAACACTCGTCCGATCTGACCAAATACTGGAACGATATTCACCTCGAGAAGACCGAAATTGGCTAGGCCACCGAACCTGGTGGCTCCTTGAAAATGTGAGAAGGGCCATGGAAAGCGTGTCTCTGCTGCCCCCTCCCCCTGCCGGCGTAGTAAAGACTCCCCCTTATACGCCCTCTTCTACGACCTCACCACAAGCTTCTCTCTACTTGTGCGATTTGCAACCTCCCAGAGGAGGGTCACAGTCATAAAGTGTCATGGATCGGCTGTGATCACTGTGGGAGGTGGAACAGCAAGGAGTGCCTCAGAAGATCAAATGACCTCCCCCAGAACACCCACTTTTTTAAGTGTAAAACCTGCTTAGCCACTCAAAAGCTAATAGAAGACATAGTTAGAGAGTGGCCGGCAGTTAAGGCTGACATCGCACAACTCAAGCAGAAGGGGTCTGAGACTTCACTGGGGGACAGCTCTTCAGATCCCGTCACTCTAAACGTTTCTCTTGTTAATCTTCAGGAAGAGCTCAATAACGAACGCTCTTTGAGACTCTCTCTGGAGTCCACATTGTCCCATAGAGTCAACTCTGGCGAAATTGCCAAGCTGAAATTGGAGCTAGATAAAGAACGTAGTAAACGTCTAGCTGAGGAGTCTGCTGATTTATCCCTCCAGAAGGACTCCGATTCCCTTTCCCTCTCCCTTCAGGAAAAACTCCAGATCGCGTCTGAAGAGAACGAAAAGCATAAACTTCTCATTGAAGATCTAAACACCAGAATTCGGGAAACTCACGTCTCTTCCCCTTTGGTCAGACCTTCGGTCCCCGCGACTCGTGTCCAGGAGCTTCAAGCTCATATCCCCTCCTCCAAAAGTATGATCCTGGAAGACCTGTCCACCAGTCGTCTTCCCCCCTCTGCTTGCCCCGCCCCCCACATACCGAGTAGCAGTCCCTCAGTCCCGTCATCAATCACTCGACCTGTTCCATTAAATAACTCTGTGCACTCCTCCCGCCCCATCCCAATCTAATAGTGGCCAGGCGTCAGATACCATCAGTGACCCAGCCGATCATAAATACCATTTGTCCAAGCTGTCACCCACCAAACCCTCCCAGACCTCCCTCTCACTGTCTCAAAACTAACAGCCAAATTTGAGAAACTTATCCTGTTCGCAGGTAGCAGTCTCCTCAAACGAATCGCGGAAAACGTAAACCTAGCCGCCACCGCCTTCAATCTGGGCTTAACGGTCCAGATTAATCGTGGTAAGACCACCCAACAAATAGTGGCAGAGGTCTTGAAACTCCCCTCCCTTGATTCGTTTGAGGGGGTGGTGCTTGAGATAGGTACGAATGATCTATCTAACTTGTTTCCCAAAAAAGGTCCCCCCACGCCTGAGCAGTGGTGGCCAGATGAGATTTACACCAAAATTTCTGTACCTATTATCCGGGATTTTATCAGGGATTAAAAGGAATTCGTAAGGTGGTGATTGTGCTTCCTTATCACAGAATTGATGTTCCTTACCGACTCACTGCACTCTGCCATCATCAGGTCCGCTGCAACCTAGCAGATTACTCACTTCACTTTATATCCCTACAACTAAGAGGTCAAACCATTTGTGATTTCATAAATTCTCTGCCAGATGGAATCCATCTTAACGATGAGACAAGCCTTCTCTTGTTAGAGGCTAGTTTGTCTGCTTTGGGAGTGGCGATCCCTTTTGAAGCACGAACAGCTACCATCACTGGTCACTCTGTCTTCCCAGGCCAATGCCTACGGTGTGGGGATTTTAAACATACACAGGCCAACTGTCCAGTCATACTGAAGGATCCATGTGATCTTTGCGGTCCCAAATCCCATGTCTCTGAGATATGTATTGTAAACGCGAAATTGTGCTTTACATGTGGTCAGCGGGGCCATCTTAAATCCTTCCATACTAATCCTGCAAAAAAAAATAAACATAGTTGACTGGATCCTCCTCCTTGCCTTTCACTTCCGCACAATCTTCCCTCTTCTTCAGACTGTGAGAGGGTAGCACAATCATCTTCCCCTTCTTCTGTTCCTTCTCCCCTCATGTCCAGCCCTAAGGTGTTATCCCAGTCCCCCAAACCTGGTTCTAGCTTTCTGGTCAATCCAGGTTCACGCAATCCACGCAAAGCGTCTCCTCTACCTCCCCTCAAAGCACCATTTCTCCCCATGAACCCCCCAGAATCTTCACCATCTGGTTCCTGGGGTAATAAACCAAGAGCTAGAAGAGCCCGCCCGGCTCCTCTTTCGGTCCCAAATTCTGCCTCGCACCCTTCTCCATCTACTTTAAACATATCCTACTCTAATGTAAATGGTGCCTCAAAAAACACAGGTTGACATAGAGCAGAAATTCATTAACAGTAAACAAGATGTTGTTGCAATTGCTGAAACCAAGTGGAGACAAGGGGGTAGAATCAGACAGCTATTGGGTTACACCTGCTTCCACAAGGAACGACCTACTAGTGCTAAAAAGGGGGTGGCTTGGCTTTTTTCATCAAAACCTTCATCAGCTTTTGAATGGGAGGGGGGGGTCAAAGTCAGGTTCTCAAACTATTAATGAATTATTATGGGTCATTCTTTTGGAAGCAGGCGGATCTTCCACTGCCATAGGGCTTGTTTACTTAGGGGTGAACAAACCAGTAAATGATCCGTGGAACGATGAGATCCTGGATTCTATACACTCAGACATTACTCTACTACACAGGGAAGGTCACAGGGTGGTTCTCTTAGGCGATTTCAATGGTCACATCCATGTAAAAGACGGCGGGCCAAAAGGGGTTACTGTTCCCACTAACAGCAATGGCCTTCGTGTTTTATCCATAGTCAGGAACATAATTTCCAGATTCTTAACTCCCTCCCCTTATGTCAGGGTAGTTGGACCTGAATGCGAGGCAATCAGAAATCTGTTATAGACTATTTTTTAGTGAAGGACTCAACCGTTCCTCAGGTTACGTCCTTGGTTATTGATGATGATTCCTTTTTCGGTTCCTTCTTCTCGGACCATAATTGGATCAAACTAAAAATTAAAGCCAACCCCAAGTTAACTCCAATCCCGATCAAACCTAGGGGATGGAAAATTAATGATGACTCCCCATGGGCTCTATATCAAAATCAATTGAACGAACTGATTACAAATTGGGAGGACGAGATGTGCTTTGAGGGGGAACTTTTTGGAGATTCTCAAGTGGGCTACTCCCAGCTCATTAACATCCTTAAGATCGCTGGGAATTTAATAATCGGGAAGAGACCCCAACCTCGTAAGAAAAAAGAGCCTCGTGCCATCAGGAGGGCAATTAAATCCAGAAATATCATCACTAGGAAGTGGAAACGCTTATGCAAAGCAAGTAAAATAGGTACCAGGGGTGCTTGGTCTAGTGTGTTGGCAGCCAACGTCATGGTAAAGAAATTGAGACTAAAGCACGCAGCAAAAATTTCTAAGCGCAACCAACTAAAAAGGGCGAGGCGAGCGAACGGTAATTCCAAAGCCCTATGGCGGTCTTAAATAACACCCAACCATTCTTTTATTAACAGGATTGAAGATCCCAACGGCGTCTCAACAAATGGGGACGTTATTAAACGTAAAATCAGTGACCACATCAAACAGCTGTTATTTGACCCCCTTTTTTCGACTAATGATAGCCCATCTACCCAACACACTTCTCCAAGCTCCCCCACGCCTGGTTTTAAAGTCATCAATGACCCCCGTACCAAACATGATAACTTCTTTGATGATCCCATCCAGTTCAAAGAAAATAAGATCACTGCTTCAGATCTCCTCTGGAGGGGTAAAATGCTCCCAGCTATCCTGTACGGCGCGGAACTGCTTTTGTTTACCAAAAAATGGATTGACAAGGCCGAAAAAGCCCAGAATGGCCTGGGTAGATACTTACTCAAAGTAAATAGACGCACTGTCTCCAGTGCAATCAGGGCTGAATTAGGCTGGTCGTCCATTAAAGACCTAGCGGATTTACACAAAATCAGGTTCTGGGAGCATCTAAAAAGCCTTCCCAAGTCCAGATGGGTGAAACAAGCCTTATTTATGATTACAGATGGTTCCTATACCAGTAACTGGTACCAGGAGATCCTGCGCATACATAGACATCTTAGTTTAATAGCGGTTGATCCCCCGTCGATTCTCATAACCATTTATCGCATGCACACTATGAGGGTGGTCTGAGAGCTTGGACGGAGAACAAACGGGTTCACCCCAGTTTATCTTTTTGTCCAAAAGCCAATCCTATTCACCTAGCTCGTTACCTCGATGGATCTCAAGCCAGTCTAATTTTAGCGAAATTCAGAATAGAAAATTGGACAAATTTTGACAACAACCATTGCCCAGTATGCGGCGCAAATTTCTCTTCTTTAAAAGCTCATATTCTCTTAACTTGCAAAAACATTCCCAGTTCAGGGAATCTCCTGAAAGTCCGACGTCGCGCCGAGGAGGGATTGTCTCACTCCTATAGCCCTGAGAGAGTTCTTCTTGAAATTTTTGATGATTCTTCTTTCACTCTGTCAATCGCCCCGATCCTTAGGGCATGGATAAAGAGAGGAGGTAAATGCTCTTATTGACCCAAATCTTCAGCTTTTTGGCGAGCTCCCTCCAGCCCTACTTGACAGTGCCGTATGGCCCGAATGCCACTAGATGTTTGTAATTTCAGCACCATTCACATCCGGCTTTCCTATTCCTTTCAAGCTTTCCTTCAAAGAGACTTGTGTAAATGCATTACCCTGGGTCCTACTTAGGTGGCCATTATGTCCGAGAGGCCAGGGGTTGTGCATGGATTATACTCCATGGGTTATATCAAACAAAGATATTTATGAGGTCTATGACCCTTTTCCTATTCAAAAGTTACACCGTAATTGGTCATATCACACTTCGGCGGCGGGTCTGCCTGAGATATTTATGAGCTCTGGTTTCATTTATAATGATTGGTATTCCACATAATCTCACATCTTCTGGCATTTTAAAGGGCCTGACGGCAGTCAACTCTCCTCGCACCTTCTTGAGGTTGGGATAACACTTTTTAATATGTCATGCAACGTCCCCCATAGTCTCAGGCTCAACGCCCTTTGGCACTCAACTATGTCTCCAGAATATATTGCACGGTTATCATATATGGTTATCATAATTATTAGTACCCCACACTCTACTAGTGATCCCCACTGGTGAGCTATATTCAGTTTTTTAGAATTTTACCGGTTGTTCAAGAATACTTGCTGGTATATGCCTTTGGGGTTTATTGATGATGCAAAATATGGTCCTGTACTGCATGGGTTATTTCCGCTTATTATTAAATATAGATATTAAACATTCAATGTCGCCTGTTCTGTTTACTCGGCCTCACCCATCAATGACTAAGGCGTTGGTGTTTTTGACAGGCCAACCGTTCACCCAGTTATAGCCTATAGAGTTCTAAAGGAACTTCCTTAGACTCACAGAGGCTTTTCGCCTTCCCAAAATGTTTTTCTCTCCCAACTGGGTCACAGCCTCTGATCACTTGAGCCCACACATCGGTGCCATAGGCTGTCGACTCTCATGACTATGTATTATTAATTATTATAGCTACTATCCAATTGTAAATACCTCTCACACTACTAGCCAACCCCGCTTGCGGTCTGCATAGGGGTCTAAGCATTTTAATAGAGGTTCTAAGCTACTAGCCGTTTGACGCATATCTGTACATTTTCCACCCCCTCGGGCCACTACCTTTGTTCACCTGAGCACATACATCGGTGTCAAAGATTTCGACTCTCAATCTACTTTATTCAAAGCTAGGTAGACTGTCGAAGTAAATTGTGTTCCGAACTATATTGGTTTTGTACGCTTATATTAATATACATATCTGTACATTTTCCACCCTCTCTGGCCAATACCTTTGTTCACCTGAGGTTTTGTACCCTTATTATTAATATAAATATCAAAACATTCGAACCGGACCGCTTTGTTCACCCGACTTCACTCACCAAGGACTTATGATGAGGTCCTCTCGAAAGGTTAACTGTTGGCCCACATATGGTTTATTGTGTCCAAAAAGGATGTACAGACTCTTAGAGGCTCTTGGTATATCCTTTCTGTTCTCTCACTCATCGGGGTCACTACCGCTGATCACTTGAGCCCACACATCGGTGGCATAGGTTGGTGACTCCCATGGTTGAATATAATGATAAATACTCACCAATGGTCCTTTGAAAGGTTAACGGTCGGCCCACATTTGGGTTACAGAGTTTTAATTGGATGTACACTCATAGAGACCCTTAGTATATCCACTCAGTTTTTCTCACCCATTTGGGTCACAGTCTATGATCACTTGAGCCCACACATCGGTATCATAGGTTGTTGGCTCTCATGAGAAAAAAAAAAAAAATTAATAATAATAATAATAATAAAAAAATAAATAAAATAAAAATAATAATAATAATAATAATTTTTTTTAAATCAAATAACAAACAATACTTATCATGACTGGTCTGAGGCTTAGCGGGATCAGGACATTCTCTTGATCTTTCTCTCTCATCAAAATGAAAAAAATTATATATATATATATAAATATATATATATGCCGCCAGTCTATTTAAATGTGGTTATGGGGTGGACCGTATTTGTTTCATCCTATCCACAGCATTAGTGGAAGTCAGCTCTCTCTGGCCCCCTCCTCAGTCAGCCACATGGGCTTCATCATCACAGCCCTGTTTGGGTATGAATTGTTAAATAATTGGACTCAAATATAAACTTGAAGCCCAAATCCTTTCTGCCCCCGAACAATAGGGGCTTCTCTTAGCTCACAGACCTCATCTCTCTCGCGTGTAGAGGTGGTGCAGTGTTATCTTGCATTGATTTCCCTTCAGAATGTCTGACTTACGTACGTGATTGTGACTAGTCACTGGCTTTTATATCATTCTAATAGGTAAATAAATTGGCTCAGCTGGCAACAACGTAGCAGAAGTCCCATATATTCGAGCATTACAGATTATTCTTAAGGTTATAGACATTTGAGGCCTAAAAAAAAATATTGTTTATTTCCGATTTCCGACTTCCGACCGACCCTATCAGAACATGTGCGACCCAAATTTATTTTATGGATTTCCAAAAAAAAAAAAAAAAATTTTTTTTTTTTTTTAGGAAATCCATAAGTTAAGCATGTTAAGGGATGACTTACTTGCTGTAGTCAAAACAACTAAAAAAACGTCAAGAAAAGGAGATTATTTGGCGCCAAATTCACTTCCATGCATGTCTTATCTGTACATTACATAATGATTTTTGTTTTTGGACGCTTTTTGACAAAAAGCGTCCAAAAACAAAAAATCATTATGTAATGTACAGATAAGACATCCATGAAAGTGAATTTGGCGTCAAATAAAATAAAAAAAAATTCTTACCTACCGATTGGTTTAAGTGACAAAAAATAAAATATAAAATAAAATAAATTCCCTACCTACCCACTGGTTAAAATGACAAATCGGAAACAAACATATATTTTTTTTGGCCTGAGCAAGAGTCCTGGTCACAAAAGTCTTGAGTGTGAATATTTTCACCCGCTCGTTTTTCGCGCGAATAGCGAGGTCCATCCGGGTTTTCCTCCGCCGATAGCCTCTGATAGCTCTCTGAACAGGCTGAACATTCTGATTGGTCGATTGCTAGTGCTAACGTAAAGTGCATTTCACCTGAAGATCTGACTCTAGGCTAAATCCCGGCATGGTCCCGCATATTTCGAGATCGTATTATTATTAAACTAAATTTCGAAACAGATTCTACAGTTTCCAAATTTCGTGTCCAGGCGGAGAAACCGTCACTCTTATCCCCTTCCCTTTTCCTCTTCTGGGCCGCAACCTTATCCTCGGCAGTTTATCAGAGTGCTGGATCTTACAAGTAGAAATGTCTTGTGAGTACAGTATAGCTTCCCTATCTTGTAGGACGGTCTCCTCTATCTGTTCTCTAACAGTGCCCCGATTGCTACCTTGAGTAGTCGTTAGGGAATACTGAAGGGGGCTGGTTGTTGAGGCTGGATTACTTGATGTGTGATACTTGGCTAGATTGCCACTCAGTCTCAGGGATCCGAAGACAAATAGCTCTTGGGCTTGTGCTTAGGCTATTTAGAAATCCTACCACCCTGACATTGGGGCATGTAGCCTAAATTTTGACATAGCATGGGGCAGTACGATTATTTCCGAATCGGGTTGTCAATCCTGTGTTTTTGGAAGCTAAATTTCGAACAGAATAAATTTTATGCCCAGGCAGAATAAATAATCCGCCTCCGGTTTCCTGTTACCAATACCCTCCTTTTTGGGCAGCTCCCTTGGTAGTTGATCAGAGTGCTGGATCTTACATGAGAGAGTGTCTTGTGAGTTCAGGAGAGCTTTCCTATCTTGTACAGTGGTCTCTTCCCTCTATTTACTAACAGTGCCTCGACTGCTACCTCGAGTAGTCGTTAGGGAATACTGAAGGAGGGCTGGGGGGCGAGGTCGGGGTACTCGCAGTGTGGTTGTCTAACGTTAGCCTGTTACTCAGGGATCTGATTGTCTGTAGCTCTTGGTCTCGAGCTTAGGTTTCAGAGCAGTCGACAATTGTCGGAAGGCCCGGGTAGCCCGAAAAGGCTCGCTAACTCAACAAACAAACAAACAAACAAACTCCACCGTCGGACAGACTAGACCTATATTTGGCTGGTGAGAGAGCATGGACAGTGACAAGTCACGTGACTTGGTGACTGCACTACTCGTCTCATGCTGGTGAGTCAGTACTCTTAAAGAATCATTCAGCTTCAAAACGCGCATGCCTGGGACGGTCAAGTGTAGGCCAACAGTAGCCTATTGATCGAGTACAGATTGACGGCATTAATATAGCCACTGAACTGATTACGAGATACTACTCAAACGAGACATTGATCCAATGCTGTTTAATGTTAGGCCAACGTCTGCGACGCTGGCCCAACATTGAACCAACATTAGATAAATGTACAATGTTTGAGAGAAAGTCCTCCTGCCCAGCAAACGCAAGACATTTGTATGACATTTATGCAATGTCGGCCCAACGTCTTCGACGTTGGTCCAACATTGCATAAAGTCATACAAATGTTCTTCGACGTTGGTCCAACATTGCATAAAGTCATACAAATGTTTTGTGTTTACTGGGTAACAATACAAACTTGGGGGTCAAGCAGTTTCCAAATCCCCACAGTAATACAGTCAGTTTGTTTGCAAGTAGGCGACCAAGTAGGGGCAAAAGACAAGGGCTTTGAATTATTACCTCATAGATGTCGCTCAAGTATATATGAACTTGCTGTGATTTGAGAACTTGCTCTTAATGAGGCTTTGGGTATGAAACGCATATTTAGTATTATTATGGAATAGGGCCTTGGCTTACCCACGGACACTATTGCCTTCTGGGGGACCCTTGTCCCGCGAATTTTGACAGTTGACTACACCTTTAATTATTGTTTATTACTAGACCTATTAGGCCTAGGCTAGACCCCTATAATCTTGTTCTAATAGTCTACTAGCAATTAACCAATAACCTCCCTAGACTAGCCTAGACTATGATCGACTCTATATGACTATGCTACATTGCTAAAAAAAAAAGTAGAATCCAATATTAATTGGCTGTTTGAGTAGCGCATCGTTTCCGTTGATTATTCAAAACCTACCTCTCTATTCACATTTGAACTTCGTGTACGTGTTCAGGACACCTTCCGGCGATATATGGACGTTTTTAGACTAAGTTCTGGTATAAATTATAATTGCAAAGCTAGACGAAAATTCCCACTTCAAATAGCTGGACTTTCGGTTGGATTAGCCTATTGCAAAGAATGGGGGTGACCAGGTATTTTTAACACGAGCTGTCAGGGCTTGTCTAAATTATGGACTGAAAATGTCAATACATTATTTGTTACAATGTCTAGCTAAACTGCATGTTCTCTCTGTTTCGTGCATAGTTTCGTTATTTAATAAAAAGTATTAATATGTGATGATGTTAACATTTGCTTTTTGTCTCAAGACTACATGGACAAGAAGCAGGATCCACAGATAAATACCATTCAAATGTCTATTTATAAGGAGTTCAACAGTTTTGCAAAAAAACAACCACCATTTTCTGTCAATTTCGGGGTGAAATATTTTTTTGAAAGAGCAGTTTTTCGGTTGTGCAACTAAATGATTAAATTAGATAAGAGTATGGGATTGTGGGAAATTTATCCTAGTTTAAATAAATGAATTTTTTTGTGTAAAGCGGAGCTTAAAGGGACTGGCCCACGCTAAAATCATCAAAAAATCGGTGATTTTATTTCGGGTTCTTAATATGACCATATGATGTAAACATGTACATAGACTAGAACTGCAAATTTTTATAATTTTTGTGCTGCGCATTCATCAGATAGACTAGATATAGAGACAAAATTCCCGCATTTCCTATTTTTGACATGGTTGTCAATAATTAGAAATCAGAAATTTCGTCTCTATATCTAGCCTAACTGGTGAATGGGCAGCACAAAAATTATAAAAATTTGCAGTTCTAGTCTATGTACATGTTTACATCATATGGTCATATTAAGAACCCGAAATAAAATCACCGATTTTTTGATGATTTTAGCGTGGGCCAGTCCCTTTAAAAAAGCATGACTAGGCTAAAGACGTCACGCTATGTCACAAAAATTCAATGGTTTTGCCAAGACGTTTTTTTACTTATTTTTTTCGAAGTGGCTCTGTATTACGACTCAATCAGGCTAAAATCATTAAGAAATCTGTGATTTTATTCCGGCCTCTAAATATGACCATATGATGTAACCATGTCCTTAGACTAAAGTTTTCAAATTGTTGTGCTGCGCATTTACCAGTTAGGCTAGATACAGAGACGAAATATCTATAATTTTTATTTTGGACATGCATGTCCCAAACAAGAAATCGGGAATTTTGTCTCTTATATCTAGCCTAACTGGTAAATGTGCAACACAAAAATTTAAAAACTTCGGCAGTTATAGTCTATGGACATGTCTACATCATATGGTCATACTCGAGAAGCCAGAATTAAATGAATAAAATAACCGATTTTTTGACGATTTTAACCAGATTGAGTCCTTTAATCTAAGTTTTATGAGGATACTCGATAGCCCTAGAAAACGGATGCCCAGTCCTTCCGCTCTGATGTTAGGGCCTATAGCTAGGCGCTAATATTCATTGTTAATAATCAGCAACGTTATGAGCGATATTCATTGTTATTAATCAGCAACGTTATGAATGAAGTATGACGATAATAAAAACAAAATACGATATATTGTAGTGTAGGCCATATATTTATCATAGATCTAGAGGAAAGATCTATGATATTTATTACATGTGAATAATATAACACTGCAATGCGCTTTTCGATTTCAGCAGATGTGCCAAACGTAGACTAGGCCTATCTCCTCATGACAGATCTGTATTCATTTTTTCATTTGATAATGTGTATCAAGCTGGTAAGTATGCAAGTTTCAGGTTGCGTTATAGCGGGATTCCCTCTTAACAGCAAGATACGTAACCCCCACTCCCCTTTAAATTGAGCAGTCTGCACACCCTATCGCTGCCATATAGAATACAGTCCAACAGTTAACACAAGCAGTGCGCTCACAAGTTTATAATCCCGCTAATAAAATGTCCTGGTGCGTTTTTTTTGTATGATCATAAATCTTGCAAGTTGGGAGGTTGAGTTCACATTTATAGACTATAGGTCTAGTTATTATTTTTTAATTTTTCAAATCTCCCTCATTTCGACGAAGATCTAATTTGGAGAATACAATAAAATGTGCCCTATACAGGGCCCGATACAAGGGCGTCCGCAGCTTTCCGATACATCGGGAGGGGGGGGGGTGGTTGAAAGGTGAAACATATAAAAATATGGGACTCGCCCGGAAATCCCCAGAATTTTTTGAAAATCTGCAGCTCAAGGGGGGTCAGGACCCCTCTGACCCCCCCCCCCCCCTGTGCACACCTCTGCTATATGCCTAAAAACAAATGCTTGAGTTTACCCCGCAGCATTAGGCCCTATCGCCGTAGGCCTATGACGTTCCTATTGTTTGTCATCGATCTCTATGGTAGAAGGGCTACGGTATGTTATTTTTCCTATGTTCAGTGAATGGACCATGCATATCATTATGTGCACAATGAATCAACCATAAACAATATTCAAATTGTGATCAGACAAGAATATTGTTTAATGCCAAACTTGTGTCATTTTATGACGTTCCTATTTTTTGTCATCGATCTCTATGGCAGTCTATTACTATGTATAGCCCTATACATAGTAATGAACTACCATAGAGATCGATGACAAACAATGGGAACGACACAGGCCTACGTCAATTGGCCCAATGTTGGCTTCGTATTGGGCCAACTTGTGGTCCTTAGATCCTATCCCAGCAAACCCTGCAATCTAAGTTAGTTCACGGCTTATGGATCACACATAGCAAGGGTGGAAGTAGGCCTACATTCTTACCCGTGATAAGTGAAACTAACGTCGGAAGATATGAAATGACCATCAAATCGCCCTGCTGGCGATCTGTTGTAAACAGGGGATGCCTGTCTGACGCTTCGTTTCCAGACAGAAAGTTGGATGTTGTTCATAGACTCTAGAAATTAAAACAAAATGGCGGCCGTTTGTGACACCAAACACGATAAAGTGCCACATTGAATTCCCGACCATAATTGTTTGAAAATATTATCAAAATGCTGTCAAAATTTACTCATTTCAGCAGTACTATGTTAGTTTTCAGATACTTTTGTCAATGTAGTTCATTAAATCAATCGAACAAAAGAGTGATTTTTTGTGAAAAAGATTTATTAGAATTATATAATCTCTGAAAAGAATTAGGAACAATGAATCAACCATAAACAATATTCAAATTGAAAATAACAGACTGTAGATTGTATTTGTGATCAGACAAAAAGATTGCTTAATGCCAAGTGTCATTTTTTGTTAAAGGGACTGGCCCAGGCTAAAATCATCAAATTCCCGATTTCTAATTATTGACAACCATGTCAAAAATAGGAAATGCGGGAATTTCGTCTCTATATCTAGCCTAACTGGAGAATGCGCAGCACAAAAATTATCAAAATTTGCAGTTCTAGTCTATGTACATGTTTACATCATATGGTCATATTAAGAACCCGAAATAAAATCACCGATTTTTTGATGATTTTAGCCTGGGCCAGTCCCTTTAAAATAAAAAGATGTAGGGAGAACGAAGCAGCTTCAAGTGAATGAATATAAACATGAGATTATATTTCTGATTAAACATGTATATATTTTAAATCTAAGTGTGTTTTTCGTAGCATTTAAGTCATGCTAACGTGGCGTTTAATTTGACATGTTGCTAGTGTCACGTTAGCAACAGTCACATTCTTGCCAAGGATTTATATGCACAAAGCTAGAAATATTTACTTGAATGGCTAGTTTCATATTGTTGCATTGTAGAAGGGCTACGGTATTTTATTTTTCCTATGTTCAGTGAATTGTGTGAATGAACCATGCATATTATTATGTGCACACATAGTGTTTTAATATTTACTCAAATGTCACTTTCTTGTTGTTTTTTGCACACCTGTGGACAGTTGAACCGAAATTTTTTATTGTTATTATGACGTGCACATTTCTTTGAGAAACATTTCTTCTTGAAAATCGATATATGAAAACAGAAATTTTACAATGCCTTGGTGCACTAAAATTGAATTTTTAGCCACATGTGGTGAATTTTTGACATTTCAGAACCACAATTAACACTTTGTTGTTCCTTTTTTCTAAACCAAATCAAATTTAAGTGTCCCATGAAAACAAAACTAGGCTTACTATGTCTCGTTCATTACTGAATGGATGAAACGGAACACACACTACAACCGGTACGGTGTAGAGGATATAGCATCATTGCAATCCACAACAGATTTATCATTGCCAACGTTACATAGCGATCTTCAATCATGACATCGACAGGCGATTAGTCTCAAATCACAGGTCGCCTGACAAATGAACTACCAAGTCATTATCATCCAGTCTTTTTGTATTTCGGGTCCCACTGTAATATCTTTCCAAGCCAAAAAAATATCAGAGTTAAAGATTATTCATATCAGCCACGATATTAAAGGGACTGGCCCACGCTAAAATCATAAAAAAATCGGTGATTTTATTTCGGGTTCTTAATATGACCATATGATGTAAACATGTACATAGACTAGAACTGCAAGTTTTTATAATTTTTGTGCTGCGCATTCACCAGTTAGGCTAGATATAGAGACGAAATTTCTGATTTCTAATTATTGACAACCATGTCAAAAATAGGAAATGCGGGAATTTCGTCTCTATATCTAGTCTATCTGATGAATGCGCAGCACAAAAATTATAAAAATTTGCAGTTCTAGTCTATGTACATGTTTACATCATATGGTCATATTAAGAACCCGAAATAAAATCACCGATTTTTTGATGATTTTAGCGTGGGCCAGTCCCTTTAAATAGCCTGGGCCTGCATTCAGCGTCTAGTGCCGGTAAACCTGTGGTGCCGCCAATATCACGGCCCACACTTTCACTTTGTGGGCTGTGTATAGTAGGCCTATATCTGAATTAGTTTCACACGCATATTGAGCATGGTATCCCATGATCCTAAACAACATGCCAACAAGGTTTAAATGAAAAATGGCAGAAAACGAAAATGAAAATGTGTAGAACCCTAGCACCCGAAGGGTGCTGAGAGTGAGATAATGGCATTAGGATCTCTTGTTAGTGAGCCCTTTTTAGCCTACCAATTCCTTCTGTATACAAAATGTCTGGGTGGAAAGGAGGACTGGAACCTGGAAAGCTGAAATTGAATTTGATGACCTTGGGATTCCAAGGGTCGTTTAAAGAAAGAGGTGTTGAAATAAGCCATTTGCTATCCTCGTATCTCTGATCTCCATCTCGAACTATAATTTTATTCTCTGAATATGAAAAGCAGTTGAAATGAATTTTGCAGCTTAATTAGACTTCCATATGATTTTGAATGTCTAAGAATCGCTTGAAATTAAAGGGCTAGTGGCCCGTCTGTTGAAAAAATAATTAATTTCAAATTTTTTGCATTGAGCTGTGTGCATGGTTGGTTAAATCTACCCTGCTACTGGCTTATACAGCGCGACATTAGAAATGTCGACTGTTGCAGTAATTGCTAGAGGACGGTACTCATTCCATGCTTCATTGCTCAATGGTTGATCTAATACGATCTGATTTGATCTGAATTGAACCCTGGTGTTGATGCACTTACCAATCCGTTGCCAGTCACATACACTAGCCCGCCAGGTAGAAGCCAAGAGAGCCATGAAGATATTTGAATTGATTTGATTGCCAGAGTTCCGAAAACTGTACGGTAGAGTTGGAATAATAAAGATTAGAAATAGCAGCGGATTAGCTTGATTGTGGAATCAAGTTACTTGCGCTGTTTCAGAATTCTTTTCAAAGCCACCAGGGTATTAAAATACCCTAACCAGCGCTCTAACAACCTGAGGGTTATCCTAAGTTGAGCACCGGTATATGGCAGAAAACGAGCTGCGGATGCCTAGATATGTAGTGTGAACATGCGCGCGCACTCTCAGTAAACACGTGACACCGACTGCCACTCAATGGTCGTCGCTCACAACGCTGGCCGAAAACGTTAGGGGGCCACCATTAGATTCCCAGGTGGAGGGGGGGGGGGCAGGAGTATTTGTCGCGGGCAAATTATTTATTTCAACCGGGCTCGGCGGTGCGCTGAAAATTTCACATTTTGTTACATGTTTATATGGAACAGTTCTTGAAGTAAATTATTTATTTCACGCTGAGTCCGCCCGAAATTATTTATTTCAAAAATACTCCTGCCCCCCCCCCCTGGGAATCTAATGGTGGCCCCCTTATTGATATGTAGTAGGCCTAGCCTATTATTACGGTCAACTAACTAATCGTTTTCTTTGGAAGGCTGAATAAAATTTATTATTATTATTATTAATCCCATTAATTGTTATTGCTTATAACAACTGAACGGAGCCAGTAACACAGGGTGAAGAATACTAATTTGAGTGACAAGAGTCGCGCATCATCTTAACCACCTCCTAATTGTTTTTATCGCGGATCGAAGCTGTGAAGCGTCACGTTTGACGACTCAATGGATGACAGGTGACGATCAAAACTCGGACAGTGATAGCGTGAGGAGGATCGCAACTCAGTTTCTTGGCCTAATTGCCAACAATCACATAGATCTATGAATTGCAATCATTGACGATAACAAGTTTCACATGTAGGCCTATAGCCTACACACACCTTGTAGGTCACATCTTGTCTTCTGTCTGTTGTTGCCAATAAACCTACCTTAGGCCTGGATATGTTACAGTCAGGCATATGCCCAGATATTTGTTCATGAAATAAATACAAATTAAACAAATTGACAAAACGATAAACAAAAATGGAAAGTATTAGCGCTTCCCCGTCCAGTGCTTCCCTCTGAAATGTCAATTTTTTTCAATCACGCCGGCATACCTCTAGAATTTAGAACTGTATATAAACCCATTAAACTGGATAAAATTAAAATCCGTTTTAAGCCTTGAATTGCATTACATGACAAATAGTCTAACTTATATCATATACCAGACATGGATTTATAAAAAAAATTATGATAAGAATTTAGGAAAGAAAAGCTATTTTTAGATTTGCTTTATGTCTACAAAAATGTCTACAGAAAAGCTATTTTTAGATTTGCTTTATGTCTACAAAAATGTCAAAACAAAATGATGACATTTTTTTTTTTTTGGTTATAGCTATATATAGTCTAGATCATAATAAACTATTTTGACTTGATAAAACATCCCCACCTACAACATTGATAATAATTTATTACACATATAGACTATGTGATTTGTGAATGTTCTGAAATCAGTAGGGAAATATTCAATTAAAGGATACAACGTGAACTAATATATAAATATCATCATATATATCAACTATATATATATATATATAAATATCATCATATATATCAACTACTGTAGGCCTAATGGCCAACAAGGCAGCGTAGAATAAATTCTAAGCTTCGAGGACTGGCGTTCAAAACGAAGGGTAGTAGTAGTAGTAAATCACTGCTTGACGTCACTTTTCGGCAATAATGGCCTTTTAAGTGACATTGTAATACGATAACAAGACTACATAAGTCCAGGAGCTCCCGCTCCGAATTAGAATTTGATTTAAGCAATTTTGTATAGGGTTATTAATGTAGTCTAGGTCAAAAATCAAGACGCAAGACAACTAGGTCTAAGAAGCCCAGTCTAAGAGTAAGACAAGAACTAGACAGTCTGTCAGAGATTGCAAACCTCCATTGAAATTAATGATCCTAATCAGTATCCCAGTAATGGTCTACCTATCTGGCATGGTTTACCCGATATCAGGCCAATCGAGTTAACTAATAGCTGATTTACGGTCATTTTTAATTTGATATAAATTAGTTAAAAACTTAGGGTGCATCCTCCCCTGAAACCTCAAATTTTGTTTTATAGAAATGGACTAACATCTAACACAGTTTGCAAAATATTGGGCATGTGAAAGTAAATAATGGCCCATAGGGGGCCATTTTGAATTTGATCGAGTCAGAATTTTTCAAGATGCATCCTCAGCTGAAATCTCACATTTCATTCTATAGTAATCGTCTAGCTATCTAGCATGGTTTACCAAATATCGGCCATGTGAAAGTGAATAATGGCCTAAAGGCGGCCATTTTGAATTTGATCAAGTCAAAATTTTTCAAGATGCATCCTCTCCTGAAATCTCACATTTTGTTTTATAGTAATGGTCTAGCCATCTAGTACGGTTACTAAAAACCGGCTATGTGAAAGTGAATAATGGCCGATAGGCGGCCATTTTGAATTTGATCAAGTCAATTTTTTTCAAGATGCATCCTCTCTTGTAATCTCACATTTTGTTTTATAGTAATGGTCCAGCTATCTAACACGGTTTACCAAATATCAGCAATGTGAAAGTAAATAGTGGCCGATAGGCGGCCATTTTGAATTCGATTGAGTCGAAAGTTTTCAAAAGGCATCCTCTTTCGAAACGTCACATTTTGTTTTATAGTAATGGTCTAGCTATCTAGCACGGTTTACCTGATATCAGGCCTATCGAGGTAAATAATGCTGATTGTCGGCCATTTTGAATTCGTAAGTTAAAAATTTTCAGGGTGCATCCTCCCCCGAAAACTCACACTTTGTTTTATAGTAATCAGGTAATGGTCTAGCCATCTAGCACGGTTTACCAAATATCAGCCCTGTGAAAATGAATAATGGCCGAAAAGGCGGCCATTTTAAATTTGATCAAGTCAATTTTTTTCAAGATGCATCCTCATCTGAAATCTCACATTTCGTTTTACAGTAATGGTCTAGCCATCTAGCACGGTTTACCAAATATCGCCCATGTGAAAGTGAATAATGGCCGATAGGAGGCCATTTTGAATTTGATCAAGTCAAAATTTTTCAAGATTTATCCTCTCCTGAAATCTCACATTTTGTTTTATAGTAATGGTCTAGCCATCTAGTACGGTTACTAAAAACCGGCTATGTGAAAGTGAATAATGGCCGATAGGCGGCCATTTTGAATTTGATCGAGTCAATTTTTTTCAAGATGCATCCTCTCTTGTAATCTCACATTTTGTTTTATAGTAATGGTCCAGCTATCTAACACGGTTTACCAAATATCAGCAATGTGAAAGTAAATAGTGGCCGATAGGCGGCCATTTTGAATTCGATTGAGTCGAAAGTTTTTAAAAGGCATCCTCTCTCGAAACGTCACATTTTGTTTTATAGTAATGGTCTAGCTATCTAGCACGGTTTACCTGATATCAGGCCTATCGAGGTAAATAATGCTGATTGTCGGCCATTTTGAATTCGTAAGTTAAAAATTTTCAGGGTGCATCCTCCCCCGAAAACTCACACTTTGTTTTATAGTAATCAGGTAATGGTCTAGCCATCTAGCACGGTTTACCAAATATCAGCCATGTGAAAATGAATAATGGCCGAAAAGGCGGCCATTTTAAATTTGATCAAGTCAATTTTTTTCAAGATGCATCCTCATCTGAAATCTCACATTTCGTTTTACAGTAATGGTCTAGCCATCTAGCACGGTTGACCAAATAACGGCCATGTGAAAGTGAATAATGGCCAATAAGCGGCCATTTTTAATTTTATCGAGTCGAATTTTTTCAAGATGCATCCTCTCCTGAAATCACACATTTTGTTTTATAGTAATGGTCTAGCCATCTAGCACGGTTTACCAAATAACGGCCACGTGAAAGTGAATAATGGCTGATTGGCGGCCATTTTGAACTTTGACAAAATGATTTTTTTCAAAATACATCCTCTCCTGAAGCCTTACAATTTGTTTTATAGTAATGGTGTAGATATCTTGAGCGGTTTTCATGATATTCCACAATATCAGGCCTGTCGAGGTGAATAATGGCTGATAGGCGGCCATTTTGAATTTATCAACTTCAAATTTTTCAGGATGCATCCTCTCCTGAAACCTTACAATTTATTTGATATTAATGGTGTAGCTATCTTGAGCGGTTTTCATGGTATTCCGTAATATCAGGCCTGTCGAGGTGAATAATGGCCGATAGGCGGCCATTTTTAATTTTATCGACCTGAAATTTTTCAAGATGCATCCTCTCCTGAAACCTCACAATTTGTTTTATAGTAATGGTGTAGCTATCTTGAGCGGTTTTCATGATATTCCGCAAAATCTTTCAGTCGGATTTACCGATGTTATAAATTAGGTCAAAGTGCTGGGTCAACTTCAAGGTCAAGGTCCAAAAACCTGAAAAGGCACAACTAGGGACCTTAGACAACATGTATGTGCAATATGACTGTCATCGGCCCAGTACTTTTCGAGATCTGCTCCGGAAACGAAGTGCGCGTCAAAACGTCTAAATAGGTCATAGTTCTGAACCAGAAGTAGGTCAAAGTTCAAATACCCCAAAAGGCACAACTAGACCCCCTAGGGGTGTTGTGTGTAAAATTTGAAGACAATCGGACAAGTACTTTCAGAGATATGCTCCGGAAACATTTAATACTGGAATATTGTTCTAATATTTGCCTTGATTAGGTCATTCAGGGAGGCAGATTTTGATCTGCACTCCACAATCTGACTCTATGTTTTTGCGTACAACAACGTGAATTATGCACGATGGATCTCCCTTTGCCTCAGAGATATGCCTCAGAGATATGCCTCAGAGCCAGAATCACCCACAGACAGCTAAGGAATTTTACAAGGGACAACTGTTATAAACAATACTGAGAGTGTTCTCTGCTTTGGCCATTGCCCACGCACATAAGCAGAACAATGTACTGATCAAGGCTGATGGTGGTGCCGTTGGGTTAACTGACGATAATTCTGCATTAAGAAAATGGGTTGGTGTCTACTCACAGCATATGAGAAGGCATATGGCATGAAGGATGCAACATCCAACAAACGGCACCATGAGCAGCACTGCTCAACTATCCTTCCTTGGCAATGTAAGGGACGCACCATTTGATTTCTGGGGGGGGGGGGGGGCTAGATTATTACTTTCAGTTATGTTTTTTTTTTCTGAAAAATTAGCACACAATTTTTTTTTTTAGCACCGACCTTGAAACAAACATTTTTTTTGTCCCTGGAAAAAAAATAATACTTTTTTTTGTGACAGTTCATCTTTAATCAAGTATGTTGACAAATGTCATGCACTGACATGGATGAAGGTCAGTCTCTGACATACGTACAGTAATTGCGGCTGTATTAAAGGGGACACACCGGCCTGACCTGCTTCTTCAAGACCTGCTTCTTCCTGTTGGTGATATACAAGGATCTAGTAGTCATGGTGATTTTTTTTTAATGTGCAACATGCCGTTTATACTAGTGTTTGAAATTTAATATTCTCCTGAAACCTAGTACCGGATACCAGTGTAAGTGGTAGGCCTACTCATACTCATGAACTTAAATACGGTATAGGTGCCTACCTTCTGTGAAGCTTTGATAACCAAATAGGTCTACTTAATAAATATTTATTTTGACTCAACTTTCATTCTAGAAGCAGCATAATCTGTACGCATCATTTGGCGATCTGTTGTCTTCAAACTAGGACGCAAACAACTATGTCTTGAATACTATGTGGTAGAGCGGGTTCGGGTATTTCCGAACGGGGGGGTATTTCCGAACATTGCTAATATATTTCATCCCGTTGCTGGCTAGACATGAATAAATTGTGTCAGGCAGAGCTGCCCGTTGTGCGTGACTGTTCTGTCACGCACCGTTATTATGGACCAATTTCATATCCATTAATTTTGCTTTTTTAAAAAGTCACTTTCAAAATGTCGTAAAGTAGACAAATCTTTAAAAATTAAGGTAATTACACGGAAGGTAATGGTCTATTTATGATATGTATTATTAATCCTGGAATTATTATTTATATGGGAGAATGTATCTTGCAATGCACCTTCTAGATATAAAAACAGAGCCACACTACGCGGCTTGGCTGAGCTTCATGTAGCCTCTGGTATGCCCCAGTGGCGAATGTTTGTGACTTGTTGCTATTTTTAGATGAAAAATAGGGTAATCCCCGATTTCAGACATTTTTGAAAGGTCACTTCCCCGGATGAAGAGTTGTTCACAGTATTGTATTTCCCCTTTGACGCATTTCCTATGACTTGACCCAGAAAATTATTCTCTGGCCTCAATAGCACAGGCATGATGGTCACGTGACTAAGAACCTTGGCCAATACCCGGCCATAAATGAAATTGGCAGGGCTCGCCAGGCAATGGTCATGATCATAGATATAGGGGAAATCTATGGTCATGATAGCCTTATCATTTGGGACGTGTTCGGAAATAGACCCATCAATTAATTTGGTTTCGTCTAATTACGAACACTAGGCCTATAGGGCCTACACCACAGTTTCACAGCGAATGCGTCATTTCGTAAGGAAATACATCAATGGAGCGATTTGTAGGCCTGGAAACGGTTGTGACGTTACTATGCGGGTTTGAAAAGTAATATGAAGGAAACTATGAAAAAAATCTCAGATTTCAATAGATTCGGGTAATCTCGAACAGTGGCATTTCCTAATATTTTTTTGTTTTATATTTTTTTTTGTGGACGAATTACAATTGACATTGATTCTATTTGTATCATATTTGAGTATACTGCGCATGTTCCTGCTTCTAGACTGGTTATTTTCTCTTTAGATTAAAAAATGAGTGGGTGTTCGATTATACCCTACTTGGTGTTCGACATTACCCCCTCTATTTCGAGTATACCCGCCGTTACCTTGGGTACTACAACTTCCTGTACAACTTTCAGATTCATGAATGGCCGTGCACGTGGTTAATTACGTCATCAATCATAGTTTCATTCATCAACTGATGTCACGTGGGGAGCTGATAGACAAATGGGGACACCAGACATCAAGTGCAGAGGCTTAAGTGTTCGGAAATACCCGAACCCGCTCTAAACATTCGCAAAAAAATAGAAAAATATCACAATCTTTAATAGACAAAGAGCCGACCAGAAACAAACAAAAAATACATCAGTAAAGCCGCGTCCAATTTCACTGTTAAATAATAACTTGTAGCGATCTTGAGAATTTTCCTAGAAATATTTTGCTCTCCAATTATTCCTTGTAAGTCGTTTATTTTAAATTCCACTTTGATGAACCTCTTCAAAAATTATCAACAATTAAAATTATCAACAATTTTTTTTGGCACAATCTTTCAACATCTTATTTTTTTATGTACAAGTTTTCAGCATATATTTTTTTTTACAGAAATTTGAAAACAAACATTTTTTTTCAAGAATAGTCAAGCCCCCAGCCCCCCCCCCCCCCCCAGAAATCAAATGGTGCGTCCCTAAGAAGATCGTATTCTGTAATTAGTGAGATGTAAAATCCTTTCATGGAAAACTCAACTGATTTGCTTGTGCTTGATACCGAGGATATGGCTGGCTAACCCAGCATGGCTGACCTCGTGAGGACACATCACCACAGGGGCAAAGACACACATGAAGAGGCAGATACGCCAGTTTGTGTACACGTAAACATGCCACAATAGAGGGCTACACAACACTGATAATTGAAGCCACAGATGTGGTTGACATTGCTTTATCTGTCATGGCATCCCTGCAGGAACTTGTTCTGGAGAGAATGTGGATTGGCTTTGGACAAGGGAGGACGTTATGGTGGATACCGTTTCATGAGCTAGTATCCCAGATTGGATCACAGAAGTGCCAAGGAGTTCATATTTTTCATGCCTTCACTGGTTGTGACGTTGTATCTGCATTCCGAAGCAGAGGGGTGAAGTCAGCGTGGCACACCCTTGAATCGTCTGCTCAGAAGTGTCTTCTACCTTCTCAGACTCGTGATTCATGGTGGTCATGTATTGACAGATCGGTGAAACAACACATGTATATACTGCTAAGTTGGACATGTTTGCTCGCAAGCAGAGATCATACGATGCCATCCCTCCAACAGAGAGGATGTAACAGGCTATAGTCAGCCATCCGTAAATACATCTGACTGGGGATAGAAGAAAAATGGATATGAATGGAAAATCGTCTGGACAACCGTGTCACCAGTGGCAACCAGCTGCCAAGCATTGACCAAATGTGGATGTAAAAAAGTATGCAGTGGGAGTTGCGGGTGTTTTAAGAATAGGAATTACCATCAATATCATTTATACGCGACGTCTATATATCAGAATGAACATCAATAAAAGTGTATTTTCGTGGTGCTCATCCTAATAAATGACAGCCATTTTGAAACTAATAAGTGATAGCATTTTTTGCTCATTAGTCTAAGTGGGATGACTCACTTTCAGTACCCATGTCAGCCAGCTCTTCGCATGTTCATATTAAATTTGAAACTTGCGCGATTATACCACATATTTGCATCGCGATGTATATTTTATGTAATTTACGTTAAATTAGCATATATGTTATATTATAAATAAGTTTTAAATTAATTTTTTTATGCTCTAAAGTGGTAGATGTAGCTTCTCTAGGGTCAAAAACATATATTTTGATTCTAACATCATTAAAATCGGTTCATTGGGTCAAATTTTATGACGAAATGTAGTATTTCTGCATCGCCAATGGCGGCCATATTGAGAAATGGCGGCCATTTTGAAATTTAGGTGGCTAACAATTTTTTTTGAAGAAATATACTTTGATGAGTATATATACCAAGTTTGGTGCTTGTATCACCATTTGCACGATTGTTTCACTTATCTGCCCCACTACCAGGAAGGACTCTGAAAATATAAAGTTAGGCTCAGTGGAATTTTCCCCACCGACAACGGCGGGCAACCGTTAAACCCAATAATGGTTACCCCCCCCCCCCCATCCATGACCCGATAGGCCTTGTTAGTCAGGGGCGTATCTAGCTTTTCACTGACGGGGGGGCTTAAAACTTGACAAAGATATATTTCACTGCTGGAACCAGCTCATAAGGAAACCCCTTAATAAGATTAGGCATTTATTTTTTTCGGGGGGGGGGGGGGGTTGAACCCACCAAGCTACCCCCCTTTGATCCGCCCCTGCTTACTTAATATAATTTGTATAATTATTTTATAATTAACCCGGATCTTTTTCATACGGCAATATATTCTTCTGCGCTTTTGAATATTTTATCCCTGCCCAATAAGCTAGGTTGGAGGCAGATGCCTGGGCCCCCCTTATGCGTCACTCCGGACGTGACGCTACATGAACTTCCTTTGGCCAAAATAGCTTTATTTAGGCCTGATTTTATTTTATGACATATGATAATCCCCATCATACCTTATCACCATGGTTATAGTGATATTACAAATAAATGTATATACAAGACTTCCTGCACCTCATTTTTTGAAGTAAATGTTTCTAAAAGAAAGTGTGGGCTGTGGAGATTTCATAATTAACATAGGCCTAATCATCTAAATGTGTTGATAGACGTATATGACTAGTCTTAGCAATATAACGTTGAATAGGCCTACTACATTTATCGATAATACGTGATAAAAAAACAGTGTAGGCAATATAACAAAAACATCTTGGGGGAGGGGAGGGGGGAGAAACCCCCTGCGTCCCCCTCTTTATCCAGAACTCTGGATCCGCCACTGAAAAATGTTTGAAAATAACATGCTTTCTATTTCGGTAAATCTTATTTGCACCGATAGGCGTGTGCACATTGCTCCAATATAGGCGTTCAACCAGACAAGAACTTTTAGTTGGGCAGGAAGAAGGGGGTTTCGTGCACCCCCCGGAAATCAATTTCTAATTGATGTTTTTAGATTGGAAAAATATCATACAAAACGATTTGCTATGTTAAAAAGTTGGTAAAATGTCCCATATACCATTTTTATGCAAATTAGTGCCGCCATTACTGGAAAAAGTATGTTTCGTCATAGCTCAGCACAGAGTGCAGATAGCTCAACATTTGAGGTGTCTAACCCAATGTTTCGATGGTCCAAGCGCATTATGAAACTTTTCTTGAAGTGATCAGATGTGCCTAGCACATGATATTGTGCAAAATAGTGCCGCCATTAACGAAAAGTCTATTTTTCACCATAGCTCAATAAAGATAACTACACATAACAAGTTTCCAGACCTATGTTTTGAGGGTCAAAGAACATAATAAAACTATTTTCAGAGTGATCTGATATGTCTTTTGCATGTAAGCAATATAACAGCATATATGTTGCATCTATGTTTTTATTTCAGCTTTGCATTTCATCCCACTTTTATGTCTGTGGTGTTATGAGTGGTAGAAATACATGTAGTAGCATAGGTTACATCTACCACCTGTACTACCACCACTGGTTATGGTAGATATTCCACATTTGCATGTAGTGGTGGTGGCAGCATAGATATTAGGCCAACATGTTTAAAAGAAAACGTGTCAAGAGCGTAGATCCTAGTGCCCCCAAACATGCTCAGTTTGCATGCATCCATTCCTCCACATGCCATCATGGTCGATTCACGTCATTCAGTTTTTGCAAAATAAACTGCTATTCACGAGGATACCATCTGGGATAGCCGTCTCCATCAACCACATAATTCCCTATAACCAGGATAACGTATGCAAGAAGTGTGCAGCCACATCCCCGCATCTCTGCCAGATGACTTGCAAGGGGGGTTGGGGGTTGGGTATAATCGACAGTGTCATCAACGCTTTGCTACCAACCTCCCTCTCCTGGGAGATGAAACAGAACCAGAAGCATCAATCTCGCAACAACATCATTCCCCTCGTAGAATGTCTTCCACTGGACCTTCCCACCACAACAGAGTGTTTCTTCTGTGAAAAACTAGATATCAAAGATGCTGACCGCAAAACTGAACGACCTGAACTGTTCTCGTCTCGAAAAAACAAAGACAATACATGGCAGTAAACTGCTAAGAAAAAACTGTAAGTGAAAAGTAAAAAAATAGGATAATGTGTCTTGATCAACGTCGTCGACTTGTGAAAAACATCTTTGCTGCTAAGTCCAAACAGAATCCATCGCGCTTGAGATCTTTCCACGCAGCATTCGCTAACCATAATTCTAAGAGCTGAAAGGCCAAATAATACGAATCACTGTATGCCACATGCGCATGAGAAGGGTCTTGTCTTCGTACTGGAGAACATGTTATCCAACAGAATGAGGTCCTCCTGCTATCTTCATTGCGCATGCTCTGTGTCGAAGAACTGAATGACTGATTAATCAGAACTATCAAGTTGAGAAACTTCTGAAACGGCTACAGAATAACGCAATAAAAAATCATGGTAAATTCCCGAACAGAACAAATATTGCTTTTTCATTCTGGCATCTGCACAGTTCGGTTATCATTGTTGCTGATGCTCTTGTACAAGCTTACACCCTTTGAAGTACAGATAAGTACCAGGACGTTGCTCGCCTTTTTTGCCGTAACATTATGTGGGCTTTCACAAGACCATTAGTGGCCATGATTCGACAATATGGAACTAAACTCCCAAAAGCTGACAAAATCAAGATCAACATCACTTCCGCATAGGGAAATGTAATCAGGTAAAATCCCATTCACAACTAATTTTATTGTTTTTCAAATGGTAAGCTGTGTCAAAATGTGTTACTATGTAAATCTATCATCTCGGGTCGCCTAGTTCGAGGAGCAAAGCAACCTGGCATTCCCCCTCCTCGTAAGGTCTAAATGAACCAATGGATCAATGGAAGAGCTCATAACGTACTTATGGCTTATAGCTGTACATCTTTGACTTGGGTAGCCAAAGTCACTTTCCTTCACTAGGCCCTATCTTCTGGAAGACGCCACCCCTGAAAATCTGCTATACCCCAAGGAGTGGACGCTCTGTTCATACAGATGACATGGCACCGCTACATACCGTTACCAACCTTCCACCGACCTATGGTGAGATATACCTACAGGCTACAGATACTCAATGATCGATGATCTCGACTGACAGTTATCATCCTGGATCAATCAAAGCGCAGGATATGTTGAGGCGTAGCATCTCAAAAAAGATAATTCTAGCTGGACCGGCTGCCAGGCAGCCATATGATTCCAAGAGCTTCCTTGCAAACGACGACACCAGGAAACAGCTATGCCAGCTCCTGCTGTATGGAGTGATAAATAGGTCACTTCTAGGTTGGACAGAACAAATATGGCAGTCCTCATTGTGAATGTCAGAAATCAATTTCAATTTGTTACAACAGATGGTGAGGTAAGATTGTAATGTAACTAGTCTTCCTACTGGGTTGTCTATTCCCAAAATATGTTGTTTTCATCATGCCAAGTGATCCCATGAAGGTGCAGTACCTAACCACTGTCTACAACAACCAGGAATAGACTGATACGAGGGTGGTACTGTACCTTCATCATACCGCTGCCCTAGGATTTAAATACGCTGTGATCAGAACCCCCAGACGTGATTCTACTGCATCATGCCCATTCCATCAAGTTGACGGTGTACCTTGACACAGGATCGGGGAAGCACAGACAGATTGTCAACATACAATTATCTGACCTGGCTGAGTCTCTTGGAGAAGACTACTGTATCACTCTCCTCGGCTACTGTGTCTTCACTGGAGAGGATTGCACCAGCTTCTTCAAAGGCAAGGGGAAGTAAGGCCACCTAAAATGCTGCAAGAGAATCAAAGATTCTACAGAACATTCAGACAAATGGGTGACGACTGGAACGTCAAGCCTTATGTGATGAAACAGCTGGAGCAGTTTATATATTTGGTGTACGGACACATAAGTAAATCTTCTGTGAACGCCGTCCATGTCAAGCTGCCCCACAATATGGTCGGAAAGGACAAGAAGCACATTTCCAAGTCTGGATTCGACCTGTTTTGCTTTCCCCGTACCAGTCTGCTTGGGAACCACACATCCAGCATGTGACCCATCGGGTTGCTTTGTACAAGCGAGATGACCAACATGTACGAGGACGAGGTGCAACAGGGGTGGATGAAGACTGACCTGGAAGTCCTGTAACCACTGTGATCATGTGGTCATGTCTTGCCAACCTCTCTGGTTGATCGCCTGGATGCTGGCGATCGGGAAGCAGATGACCAGGTAGATCATGAAGAACACGATGAAAATTATGCGTTTGACAGTTTGGATGAAAGTGATGAGTGATGAGTAATTGGTTGGACTGGACCCTTCAAAATCGTGTTGCCAGTCCTAACTGTTCTGTTGCAAACACAACATGGTCTAGCATGCATTGTACATCAAGTATTAGGACACATCATAGGTTTATTATGGACATGCTGATATATATGAAATGAAATAAAAACTTCTGTAGCACCGAACTCATCGGAGGGCCGAGCTCAGAGGCGCAATCCATCCTTATCAAATTCCAAAGAAGAGTCGAGGGAAATAAGCATGGTCGTCTTCGGGGAGCTAGAACGCAGAGGAGCTAGGGTGGAGGAGCCAGATCAAAGAAATGCGTTGTAAGCACTTTTCTGAAAGAAAAAAACACGAAGGTGTGCAGGCAGTAAATTTCAGAGAGTAGGACCGGAAACGGAAAAGGCACGAGCACCGAACTTAGTTCTGATACGTCACACGTGGTACTTTAAGCTTATTTGTGTTGTTTGATCGTAGATGTCTCACGTAATCTGCAGAAAAAAGAAGGCTAGATAAATAAGATGGCTGACCATCATTGAGACATCGAAATACAAAAGTACATATTTTGAATTGTACTCTAAATTTGATTGGAAGCCAATGTAATGATTTTAATAAAGGAATAGAGCGACTAAAACGTGGAGCCTTTGTCACAACCCTAGCGAAACAGTTCTGAACACGCTGCAATTTCTGTAGATCTTTAGCTGCAATTACAGTAGATAAGTTTGTGTGTCACCAGTGCTACCGCAATTTGCTTTGCTACAGCTAGAGGTAGGCGTTTTCTGGTGCGTTTAAGATCTCTAATATGATAAAATCAGGAACTGGACACCTGTGAAATGTGCTGACGAAAATTTAAACCACTGTCATCTCATTGTCCAAAACCGCAAGAGGTGAAAGGTTCATAAATTTCTCCCTCCGCGATTTCGAGCTCATGAGAAGAAACTCAGTCCTGCTAGGATTGAGTTTTAGTTTCGATTGAGCTATCCAAGCAGATACCCCGGTAATACAGATCTGAAGCACTTTTAGTGACTCAGTAGCTGTGTCACCTGGTAAGGCGATGTAGATTTGTGTATCATCAGCGTATAAGTGATGACTCAATCCATAACTTGAAATGATGGTGCTTAGAGGAGCGGTGTACAAACTGAAAAGCAGAGGGCCAAGTACAGAACCCTGCAATACTCCATGATCAAGCAAACTAGAGTCAGAGAAAGATTTGTCAATTTTAATTTTTTGATGCCTGCCACAATGGTAGGATTTAAACCAAGCCAAAGCCATTCCAGAGACACCATATACCACTCATTAGAGTGTTGTGGTCGATGGTATCGAACGCCGCAGACAAGTCAAGTAAAGTCCAAGTTGTGACGTGGCCCTTGTCAAGAGAAACTGAGATGTCATGGTTCCTAGCATACATTCTACAACATGTCGTGTACTAGAACATATCATAGTGTTATTCTGTTATGGTGTTATTGTGTTATTGAACCTTCGGAAATAAATTAGGTCTAGAGAGATAACCATGATAACATACATGTGCAGTTATCGGTGTTTATTCGCTAATGATGGCAATAATGTGCATACTATCACATGCCTTGTACATATCTGATATCTTGAATATATTAATATTTTTATATTCGTTGAGCATCAGGACATTGGTCTAGACGTTTTATATCAGCAAAATATATAAATGACCGATATGAATGAATGTATGCAGTTATCATTGATATCCGCGGAGATATAGCGAAACTTTTCGCTAATGACTGCAATACTTGACACGCTAGCATCTTTTAGACACATCTGATAAGTTTAAGAATAGTTTTATAATGATATTAAACCCTCAAAACATGGGGTTAGAAAACTTCATTGTTGAGTTATGTGAATTATTGGCCGAGATATGGCGCGATATACATTTTCCAGTAATGGCGTCACTAATTTGCATAAAAATGGTATGTGGGCCATTTTACCAACTTTTTAACGTAGCAAATCGTTTTCTACGCTATTTTTCCAGTCTAGAAACAACAATTAGAAATTGATTTCCGGGGGGTGCACGATACACTCTTCTTCCTACTAGACTATTTAGTTTTGGCGAATAATTACAAAAAAAAGCTTCCAATTTGCTTTCCAGTTATTTAGTTGTACAGTCTGGACTCTAATTATCTACCATTCGATTGTCGTTCATAGAGCTACTTACCAGCAAAAATGGGTTTGAAAAGGACTATAAGTCCAGAATATCAGGATGGGTAGCCAACTGTTTTCATTCGTCTGAACAATCTATGTCACATACTATACAAGTAAAATAAACACCAGCGTTGTCCTTATACAATTTAGTGTTCCGTGGATGGGGTCATTACACTGAGTAATTGAACTTTATGTCATTTTTTACACTTTTTGTGAGCCGTCAGTGCTTTAAATTGACTTTTTGCGCCGAGAAGCGTTCATCCTTCGCCAAGAAGCGTTAACTTTGCACCAATAGGCGTGTTTTTGAATCTGCAGTGTGGCCGGAATTTTTTGAGATCTTACTTTCTGGATGCTAGGGTGGAGATTCCTCTTCCTTCCAATATCTATGGTCACAAACCCTCTGGTGTATTCCTGTAGATCATCTCTTGTGACTGTAGGTGCAGAAATGTCTTTCCGCGGTGTACAAATCAGGTGATCATCAGTAGAATTAGCAGTGAGTATGCTTGCTTTAGCCAGGGCCAGTCCGATCTCCCAACATCTCGTTTTTCAGCCGCTGGATCTCACTTTCTCTAGTGTGGTTGTATTACGCAGGCGTATTGTCTTCAGAATCATGCAGGGGCGGATCCAGAAAAAAATCTGACAGGGGTCCAACCGTTATATTTCTCAGGTTTTAAATATTCGTTAATTTTTTTATTTAAGGACTTTTTCTAAAGTCTACAATTTTCAATATAAAAAATATTTTTTTCTTCAGTATTGAGGCCTAACAGATAAACCTTGTGTCAAATCCTACGTCACCGTTTTGATATGTTATATCTTTAAATATTATTATTACCCTTTTTACCATACTCATGTTATTTTTAGGAAACGTCAATGTCCCGCAAGCGCGAGACTTTGGGCCGATGTTGGTTTAGAGTGTTGGACCAACTTTGGCTTGATGTCTCGTTTTTAACGGGTACATTTTTTTTTGTTTTATGTTTGTATTGGACTTAGCCCTTTTCTGTGCCCTTGTTGTGTCAGCATCTGTTAATGTTGGCGCAGCTTTGGTTCAGAATTTTGTCGATGTCTTGTGCTCAAAATGAATTATTTTTCTCCATCATTACTGTATTATTATTACTAATATCATTACTTCTAGCTAATTTTTAAAAAAAAAACAGGATGATTAAAATGTATTATTTTTAATCAGAATATAGATGAAAAACCTGCAATCTCTGAAATACGTCAAGTTTCAGGGTTTTTTCTTCTTGCCATGTATAACTTGTTATTTTTACTAGCGTGCGTGCGTGCGTGGATGTATGTGTAAGTGTTTAAGTTTGGTCTCTCATAACTCTTGGAGAGTGGCCTGGTTACTTTTAACTAAACTGTTTTTATTGTGAATGCATCAAATTATTGTAACTAGGGTGAGACATAAATAACAATTTGTCTGTCTGATAAGCCTGGAATCACTCAGTTGTGGAAGGTCACCTCTAAGTAATAACTGACGCTTAGTGTTTTATCTTTCACGGCTGAGTAACTTACTCAGTAGCTAAAAAGCTAAAACTCCCCTAATCCATCGTTCAGTTATCACAAGTAGGCCTATAGCCGTAGCCCACTTCACCCTTACGTAATACCAATTACGGAAATAACTATTCACGACACGTTGGTTTATTGCTGGGTAAGCGCCGGAGATACCAGGCTAACGTTGAGTTAGCGTTGGGGTAACATCCAGTGTTAGTGGCAATTGACTCTCAAGCTGGTATTGTTACACAAACACATTACTATAGTAGGTTAGGCTAACTAGAAAAACCCTTTCAATCACTGACTGATATGATCGATAACTAAACAAATTAATTATGTACTTTATTCTAGAGTTATTTTTTTCACGCTCACGTTGGTAGCTCTACACGTGAAGCCGCCGCTTGCAGAGTCGCGGGCTATCGCCCAACTCGGGGGCCCTACCTGGGGCTACGATGTTGGCTCAACAGTAAACCTGATGTTTGCTGGGTACGACAGTCCTGGCTAGTTAGCACAAACTGTTGTAGGCTTAGGCCTGTGGCGACGACGACAGATAGAATACCGTCTTCTCGACCAAGTTCACTTGGGCCGAACGGAATGAGGGGTTGACGAGCCCCCGCTTCCGTTAGACCCAGCCGACGCGCTAAATTCGCGCCTTTTCGTTAATTCTTGACTCACTCTTCGTTGGAGGCGGACGTACAGTCTGCCGTTCGTAGAACCAGTCGATATGGCCTGACCGTCACTCTCTTTCGCGAGGTAGCGCACATGTTATTTGACACTAGCTGAAATCTGCAATAAAGAAAAGAAGAAAGAACTCATCCTTGTTGTGAACTTCATTTAATCAACCCCTGCCGACCAGGAAGGACTCTGAAAATATAAAGTTAGGCTCAGTGGAATTCTCCCCACCGACAACGGCGGGCAACCGTTAAACCCAATAATGGTTACCCCCCATCCACGACCCGATAGGCCTTGTTAGTCAGGGACGGATCTAACTTTTCACTGACGGGGGGGGGCAGGTCGGTTTAAAACTTGACAAAGGTATATTTCACTGCTGGAACTAGTTCATAAGGAAACCCCTTAATAATATTAGGGGTGATTTAGGCCTATATTTTTTTCGGAGGGGGGGGGGGTTAAACCGCTCAAGCTACCCCCTTGGATCCGCCCCTGCTTACTTATTATAATTGTATAATTATTTTATAATTAACCTGGATCTTTTTCATATGGCGATATAGGTCTGGACATTAGAAATGAAACTTACGTTACTTTAGTATTCTTCTGCGCTTTTGAATATTTTATCCCTGCCCAACAAGCTAGGTTGGGGGCAGATGTTAGGCCTGAGCCCCCCTTATGCGTCACTCCGGACGTGACGCTACAAGAACAATAGGTTTATTTAGGCCTGATTTTATTTTATATAGCTGACATATGATAATCCCCATCGTACCTTATCACCATGGTTATAGTGATAAATATTACTTATATTACAAATAAATGTATATACAAGACTTCGTCCACCTTATTTTTTGAAGTAAATGTTTCTAAAAGAAAGTATGGGCTGTGGAGATTTGATAATTAAGATAGGCCTGATCATCTAAATGTGTTGATAGACGTATATGACTAGTCTTAGCAATATAACGTTGAATAGGCCTACTACATTTATCGATAATACGCAGGGTTCTAAACAGGCCCGGGGCCGACAGGCTGAGTTTCGCTGCCGCTACGCTACTAACATCGCCGACACGCTGCCGATACGCTGAATAAAGAGCGACACGCTGCCGATACCCCGGAAATAATCGTGTTTTTTTTAATCCATTTGAAAATTGTGGGGCTGCCGTATCCCAGCTGAGCAGTACTTGCCTAATGATGCGCCGACTTCGCAGAGAGCCGGCCAGCATTAACACATCTTTCGTCCAGCGACTCGTGTATTCTGACTAAGCAGTAGCTGTGACGTCCTCAATGAGGCCGTGGATTGCTGTATTCGTCTTACCCGAAAAAATTGACGTTTTTCAACATAGCGATGACTGCGAGCGATCCCGACCCCAAGCCCGAAAAATGCCCATAACTTTTTAATAACTGTGCGGAAAATAAGCTCAGCATGCGGTCTCGTAGCTGAAATCCTACTGATTTTAAAAATCACTATTTTCGACCTGATTATTCAAGGCCAAGTCTTATATATGACCGTCCAAAGAAATGTCCCACGATTTTATATGGAGTCAATCTGTTACTGAAACCTTCAACCACGCTGGGACTGTTTAGCAGTGCTAAATGCCGCGACCGCCATTGGCCGATTGCCGAATTTAAGATGCGACATCATAGGCTTATAGGTGGGTTGCAGCAAGTCACTGTGGGTTGCAGCGGAGCTGGCATAATATCATCTACGATGCTTTGCCTGTTAGGGATTATATATTGCGTGAACTATTCGCACCATATTGCAATGTATCTACCAACTCCTCTATATGATACAACCTAGGCCCATTAATAATTTAGACAGTGTATCTCTAATACTGATATGGAGATGTGTAAAAATATACTATCCTACATATTACTAGCTTTAAATGGCTGATGCTATGTAATCTAAAAGTAGGAAAAACGAAAGGTGCATGTACATACAAGCTATTGCCGTGTATCTGGCGATTACGGATTTCTAATTGATAGCTGCTGTACCGTGCATGGTTTGTCTGCAAAGTAAGTCTATAAAAAAATTCAATCTATAGATGAGACAGAAGATGGATTTTCAAGTGTGGCCTTTTCCTTCATTTAATCACTGTTGCAACTGAGTGACGTTTGTCGCGATCAACAGCAAAACATCACAGGTTGAAGAAAATCCCAGATGTTACTTAATTTTTACAAAAAAATTAAGGAATTTTCACGGCCTGTATTTCTTTTATTTTCATATTTACGGACTTCCCCCGTTTTCAAGGACCCGTGAGAGCCATGTATTAAAGTGTAGGGAAATGCTTTAGAATGCATCTCAGAGCAGCTGGTATCTACAAAATTTCCGGGGGCCTAGGCGGCCCCCGACCCCTCGCCGATTTTTTGATTTTTTTTATAGGCGTTCAACCAGACAAGAACTTTAGTTTTGCCGAATAATTACAAAATAAAGCTACCAATTTGCTCTCCATTTATTTAGTTGTACAGTCTGGACTCTAATATCTACCATTCGATTGTATTATTACGTTCATGGAGCTACTTACCAGCAAAAATGGGTTTGAAAAGGACTATAAGTCCAGAATATCAGGATGGGTAGCCAACTGTTTTCATTCATCTGAACAAACTTTAGTCACATACTATACAAGTAAAATAAACACCAGCGTTGTCCTTATACAATTTAGTGTACCGTAGATGGGGTCATTACACTAAATAATTGAACTTTATGTCATTTTTTAGACTTTTTGTAAGCCGTCAGTGCTCTAAATTGACATTTTGCGCCGAGAAGCGTTCATCCTTCGCCAAGAAGCGTTAACTTTGCACTAATAGGCGTGTTTTTTGAATCTGCAGTGTGGTCAGCATCTGCCTGAATTTGTTGAGATCTCACTTTCTGGATGCTAGGGTGGGGATTTCTCTTCCTTCCAATATCTATGGTCACAAACTTACTGGTGTATTCCTGTAGATCATCTCTTGTGACTGTAGGTGCAGAAATGTCATCCCGGGGTGTACAAATCAGGTGATCATCAGTAGAATTAGCAGTGGGTATGCTTGCTTTAGCCATCTTCCTCTGCAAGGCTGGCTATTCCTGAGGTCGTAGACCGACCTTGCTGAAACAGGGTTGAATCCGCCTATTGGAGTGGGGACTTTCAAAAAATATTTTTTCTGTTTAACCCAAGTTTGACCTCTGGCATGAGTGTTGTTTTAATGTGGGTCCACTGTCTACGACACCGGCCCTACATTAAACAACACATGTCTGCTGGCCGAGTAGCTCACCGGAAACGTCTCAGACACAGACCACCACATCTCACCGCAACGTGCATGAGGGTTGAATTAATGGTGAGCCAACGTCGCAGACAGCGGGCCAACATTAAAAAGACATTTTTGGAAAAACTAATGAATATTCAATATCTAAATCTCCCTCCCTACCCCAATAGGTGGATGGTATGGCTAATTCAGCAAGGCTTGGCCTGACGGCCTCGCTGTGTCAAGACTTGCTGCCAGGAGGATGGCTTTAGCCAGGGCCAGTCCGATCTCCGACATCTCGTTTTTCAGCCGCTGGATCTCACTTTCTCTAGTGTGGTTGTATTACGCAGGCGTATTGTCTTCAGAATCATGCAGGGGCGGATCCAGAAAAAAATCAGACAGGGTTCCAACCGTTATATTTCTCAGGTTTTAACAATTCGTTAATTTTTTATTTAAGGACTTTTCGTAAAGTCTACAATTTTCAATATAAAAAATATTTTTTCCTTCGGTATTGAGGCCTAACAGATAAACCTTGTGTCAAATCCTACGTCACCGTTTTGATATGTTATATCTTTAAATATTATTATCACCCTTTTTACCATACTTATGTTTTTTTAGAAAATGTCAATGTCCCGCAAGCGCGAGACTTTGGGCCGATGCTGGTTTAGAGTGTTGGACCAACTTTGGCTTGATGTCTCGTTTTTAATGGGTACATTTTTGTTTTGTTTTATGTCTGTATTGGACTTAGCCCTTTTCTGTGCCCTTGTTGTGTCAGCATCTGTTGATGTTGGCGCAGCTTTGGTTCAGAATTGGGTCGATGTCTTGTGCTCAAAATGAATTACTTTTATCCATAATTACTGTATTATTATTACTAATATCATTACTTCTAGCTAATTTAAAAAAAACAGGATGATTAAAATGTATTATTTTGAATTATTATTATCCTGATTATCAGAATATAGATGAAAAACCTGCAATCTCTGAAATCCGTCAAGTTTCAGGTTTTTTTGTCTTCTTGCCATGTATAATGCCATGTCATAACTTGTCTAGTTTTATTTCTTTTAATTTTTTTACTGGCGTGCGTGCGGGCGTGCGTGCGTGCGTGTATGTGTATTAGTGTTTAAGTTTGGTCTCTCTTGGAGAGTGGCCTGGTTACTTTTAACCAAACTGTTTTTATTGTGAATGCATCAAATTATTGTAACTAGGGTGAGACATAAAAAAAACAATTTGTCTGTCTGATAAGCCTGGAATCACTCAGTTGTGGAAGGTCACCTCTAAGTAATAACTGACGCTTAGTGTTTTATCTTTCACGGCTGAGTAACTTACTCAGTAGCTAAAGAGCTAAAACTCCCCTAATCCATTGTTCAGTTATCACAAGTAGGCCTATAGCCGTAGCCCACTTCACCCTTACGTAATACCAATTACGGAAATAACTATTCACGACACGTTGGTTTATTACTGGGTAAGCGCTGGAGATACCAGGCTAACGTTGAGTTAGCGTTGGGGTAACATCCAGTGTTAGTGGCAATTGACTCTCAAGCTGGTATTGTTACACAAACACAATACTATAGTAAGTTAGGCTAACTAGAAAAACCCTTCCAATCACTGACTGATATGATCGATAACTAAACAAATTGATGATGTACTTTATTCTAGAGTTATTTTTTTCACGCTCAAGTACTATCGGCTAATATATAAGATTGTTGTTGAGTCTTCATGGAGACTGTAAATACTCACTGTAGTCATTTTCGATTATAGGTAGCGCTATTATAATAATAAAGTTAGGCTAGATATAGAGACGAAATTCCTGATTTGTAATTATTGACAACCATGTCAAAAATAAGAAATGCGGGAATTTCGTCTCTATATCTAGTCTAACTGGTAAGTAAATGAAATGAATCGGGCTTTAGGCCACCTTTGTGCACATATAGGCTAAACTGGGCCAGGAGAACCTCCTGAGGATGGTGAGATGATTGAGATGACACTGTCCTCCAGACACAGGATTCGAAATTCGAGCCCTGGCGGTCTGAGGCCGAGCACGCTACCTCTCGGTCACGGAGGCTCCCCACAATACTAACTTTCACACGTGGATGGGGAAGAAACAATTTTGTTTCTTTCAAACCGCCGAGACCGGGAACCGAACCCCGGACTCTGGCGTGAAAGGCAGCGGTGCTAACCACTACGCTAGGGCCCCCGCCCAAGTAAGTAAGTGCGCAGCACAAAAATTTTGAAAATTTGCAGTTCTAGTCTATGTAGGCCTACATGTTTACATCATATGGTCATATTAAGAACCCGAAATAAAATCACCGATTTTTTTATGACTTTAGCCTGGGCCAGTCCCTTTAATTGAGACAAAAACCAAAACCAAAAAAATTATACTGACAAGTACATAATCAAGTACATCCATATAGGCCTACTTTAAACTTGATGGACATGTTTCTTTTGGAACTCTCAATAAAAATTATTGTATTGTATTGTTGTATTGTATGGAAAAATACCACCCTTCACTACATAATAAGGTATGCAGGATTATCGTATAATGCACAGTTAATTCGGTGAAGTAATTGTAGTAATATGCTCTCGTTCCAGTAGGCTATTTCACTATATAAATATGATATGGCCAGAAGACAAATAGAAAGAATTATTTGCTTAAAAAACTACATAATTATATGTGTAAACTAACAGTATCAGCGTATTAACAAGACTCGTTATAATGTTTATTATAAAAGTGACTCTAGCTCAAGACGACGTGTATGGATCTTTGGATACCGATCAACAAGTTTGTCCAAATCAAATTGTGTATCATGATTAAATTTACCCCTGCACCCTAGGATCTACCCCCCTTTTCGTGATTATGTGAAGTATCTTCTGATCCCGGAATCTACCCTTCCGTCCCAGAATATACCCCCTTGCAAACATCTCTATGAGGCCCTCCCAGAATCTACCCTCCCTCTCAGAATATAGGCTCACCCCCTTTTCAAACATCTATATGCGACCCTCCCCTACCTATAGGCCCTATGCTACCCTCCATTTTAAACATCTTATATCTATTTGTGACCCTCCCAGAATCCACCCCTTCCTCCCAGAATATACCCATCTTTTATATAAAGCGACACTCCTATAATCTACCTAGCTACCCCTTTTTTCACAACTATGTGCAACACTCCTATGGTCTACCCTTCCCTCCCAGAATATACCCCCCTTTTAAACCTCTATGCGACCCTCCCAGAATCTACCCCTTCTTCTCTGAATTAAACATCTATATATATATGCGATCATCCAAGAATCTACACATCCGAGAATAGATACCGCCCTTTTTTGACAACTATATGCGACGCTCCCAGAATCTATCCAGTCCTCCCAGAATCCACCTCGCCCTACCGATATACCCTCCCGCCCCTAAATATGCGACACTCTCAGAATCTACCCCCTCCCTCCAGAATATACCCCCTTCTTCACCACTATATGCGACACTCCCATAATGTACCCCTCCCTTCCAGAATATACCCACTCTCTAAACAGCTATTGCGACTGTGGCCTCGAACACTCCCGGAATCCACCCCTCCCTCCCAAAATATACTCTCCTTTTAAAGATCTATACGTGAGCCTCTCAGAATCTACTCCTCCCTCCCAGAATATACCCCCAGCCTTTTTCTACAATGTGATTCTCACAGAATCTACCCCTCTCTCCTGCCTGGATAAACTAGTGTGCATGCCCTAGAAGGCATATATAAATATGGGGCCTATATAAATCATCCCTGGGGACTCAATGTGTTCAGTGTATTAGGACTGTGACAGTACCGCCCACAAGGGGTTATAGTATCCTTGATTTTACCAATCTATTATGGAGACCTTGGCCCTGGGGTGGACCTTTTATTTTATGTCCAGCGGGGGGGGGGGGGTGCGAACCCCCACCCTTTCACACTTCTTAGTGACAGCGTTTATCTCGAGATCAATGAAACAGCCTAATTGACCAACAACGAACTATAGGCTATCAGTTGTGTTTTGGAACCCTGTAATCAAAACGGTGACAGGGTTCCAATCTCCACCAAATCGATTAATTTACCAGTTTTTTAGGTCTCAAAACCTGTAATTTGTTAGATTTGAAAACGTTGACAGGGTTCCGTAACCCTGTCAACCCGGTCTAAATCCGCCCCGAATGGTTGAGTGATGGAATGCAGCTCGTGCCGACTCGTAGTGACGCTGTTTGTCTGCGTTACTGGTGTACTGCTGCTTGTAAGCACTTTTGGCAGGTCTTCTGATCCGGGTAAGGTGAACCACTTCAAATACAGCATGGATGTGTCCAGTCGTCCACCTATTTCAATGGCTGTATCCAGTAATCCACCTATTTCAGTGGCTGTATCCAGTCGTCTACCTATTTGACAATGGATGTGTCCAGTCGTCCACCTATTTCAATGGATGTGTCTATGGTGAGATGGGGCTACGTCGGGGGCTCCAGTATGGTGGGATGGGGAGCCCCTCGCGCCGAGAGTACCTGTAAGTGACCGTCGGAGCCTCTAGTGTGGGGTCACAATGGCCGACGAGGGAATCTGCCCGATCTCACCATTTAAACTCAAACTTCCTTCCCCGTCGAGTCGACGGTTCCAAACAAATCATAAAACTCTTTCTCCACTTGTCATGTTTATTCGTTTGACATTTGACAACAACAAAGCACAACCTCCGCGCACGGCACGTCCTATCTGACTTAGCGAGAGCGAACTACGGCACGTCCGTAGTCGCCGAGTGTAACGCCTGAAGTGCGGGAAAAATACCAAAGCCGCACGGTTTGCAATTGTGTGCACCCGTCACCAAGGTACGGAAACGAGGCGGTCGTCCACAGCCTCCCGCGTCCGAGAAGCCGGGGATAACCGCCACCTTAACTGAACGAAGTCAGGATCCTACATTACCCCCGGGTGAGTGATAACGTAGGACCCAACTGACGTGTAGGAGACTGCTTCGTGCAAGTAGCGGGGTTATAAAAATATGTAACCTCTTATAACTAAGCATAGTTTAAAAAATATAGCGAGTGTGGTTGCAGCGTGAGTGGTTGAAATCGCAGCATTATACATGAATTGTCCCATCCTCGTAACACCAACTGTCCTTTATGTATGTATTCATTTGCTGCAAGCTGCGATCAACCCATTCATTTAATTAACATAGATTTCTATTCGTATTTTAGCAATAAACTTGCTAAAAAAAAATGTCTTTACATTAATATATCTGTACACAATGCTGCCAGGCCTGGCATATTCATTTACAATTTAAAAACATTGTTAATACGATGCATGCGGTTGGGCCCGCCATAGATGTCGTTAGGCGCAACTATGGCGTGAACCATCTGCACGAACCGGGCAGGAGTCTGAATTATTCGTCCGACTCTAGTTTTTCGCACTGTTTGGTCGGTCGAAATTTTTTCGCGATTAGCGATATTCGCATGGTTGCTTTTGGTCGAGTCGATTACGGCGTCAGCAGCACCCGGGGTTTTACCCCGTAGATGTAAAGGTATGCGGGAATACGTTCGTAAACCACTGCCGTTCCCGTTAGCGCGGGATACGGCGGGGGCTCGCGAATGCGGCGCTACATAAGTATTGTCTCTGTTAGACAAGTTGACTTTAACATCTATTTGCTTTGGGACTGTGGCCGATTTTTGACTGCTTCTGACTGCCGTCGACTTTTTCGTTTTAACTCTCGTCCCGTTGGACGTCGGAGTGTCCGCACTACCAGTTCTAGGTGAACCCTGTGGATTCCTGCTAGATATCCTGGTAGCCGTCGATTTCTGCGGTTTGTTTAGCGTAGTACGCTGTATGTTCGTACCTGTCTCGGGCGCGTGCCCTACCACAGGTTTTAAAATACTTCTGCGATTTGGTCGCAAAAAGACATGATTACATGTTTCGTTCGATGTGCAGTGGAACTAGTTGTTCAACAAAATGTCACGTGTGGGACATGACCAGCTAGTTGCTGGCGCGCCAAACGCAAAAGTCGCCCTCTTGCGTTGGTAAAACATTTAAAACATTAAAGTTAAAAAACGCACATGTCTGCGTCAGATCACCGGACGTGCGGTGAATAGAAACAGACCTATGCATTATGGTAAAAGTCGGTAGCGATGTATCGTAAAAGTCGGAGGTGATATGAAGTACGGAAATATTAAACTGGAATTAATAAAAAATTCACTATTAATAAAACATTCAATATTGAGTTGAATAATAAGCGATCTGAGAAAATATGCAGGTAATTATAATTAAAATGGCTGCTGAAATCGTAGAATGTTCTGAAGTCGATGCTGATCTGGTTCTTTGCTTTGCCGTACCAGTGAATGTACTGCTGATGCTGATTGCCAGCCGTGTCGGCTGAAGCAGACAATCACATTTATAAAGTCTGTCGGCTGTGCTGTTAAATGCGTTGTGCATAAGTTTATACGGCATACACTGTGTGCTGTGTTGTAGACAGGACCGTATTTGAGCAGCGCCGCAGGACGCGTGGACGGCACCTGTGACGGTCACGCTGAAAGGTCGGCCCACATCACACATGCTGATTCGAGCCACAAAACTGTCAGCATTAATAAACCTGTCAAATCAGGTTACGTTACATAGTTCATATCAAATTGAAATCTTTTATTTAATAAAGTCATTTAAATAATGAAGCACTCAGTCTGCGACCTATTTGGCTAGCTGTGCATGCCTGAGCGAGTGTAAAAATGTCATATATGTGAACAATGCCAAACTGTCGTTGGCCGTTTTTAATATCATTTTCCAGCACTCTATTGAAGTGACGGATGTCTACCTCCACCGTGACGGTGGCAGGTTTCCATATTGCTGGTGCACACCCCAAGCCTTTGGCCAGGGTATGCGGTCGCCACTGTCCGTGGCCTAATTCCGTGACGTGCCGTGCGCGGGTAGGTTGTGCGTTGCAATGTAAATCAGATGAAAAATGTCTGTAATATGCTGAATCTTAGAATTGTAGACTGTAGAAAATGTTCATGCTATATCGCATGGTGCGAGAAACAGGGGTTGCAGATTAGCTGAAAATGCGTCGCTGAGGTTGCACCTTAATGCTGTGCACTAATTCACAAAGGTATATATTGATTGAAGTGAAAACTGAAGGTCTATATTTGACATAAAACGTTTTCACTTATTCACACACATGCAAAATGGTACAGTGAAAACCGTAGGTCGAAGTGGTACATAAAAAAAAATATATATGCCAGATACAATTATGACATGCTATGCTAAGCTAGGATAATAGTATTTTGTAAATCGACCTGGGTGAAAAAAAAAAAAAAATTCACGCAAGTCGAAAAACACATTCAAACATTTGCAATGTTTCGCAATAGCGCAACTGTCAAATCGAATATTTCTGTATTTATGAAAAATTTAAACTTCAGAAATAAACTATCGTGAGAAAATTTCGTTCTCAAACTGATAGACTAAATGTGACTGCGAAGAAAAACAGTTACATTTATGATTTTAGAATAATATTTAAAACGTGACTGACAGTAGTCTATGCTGATTGATGATATAGTATATCATTTCGCTGAAAAATGATGTCTGTGATGAACATTCCACGTTGTTGTTTTTTTATAATGGTGCGTTCATCGCCGAGTCATTCTCATAAACGTCCGAATCAATCGCTCGCATCGATTCATTGATTGACGTATAAACCTACTGTCTTCGTAGCGGTTGTGTTTATGTCGTCTGTGGTGGGTGTGTGTATGATGTATTGTCGGTGCTTCAAACCTGTGCGGCAGGCAGCATGTGGCTTACAGTCTGTGACGGCATGCTTGGAACGGTGTGTACATAGTATATGGTCAGCATCCCCGTCTCGCCTCACATTAGCATATTCATTACCTACTGCGTGCCCAAATAAGGCGCTAGATAGGCTAGAACGATTGCAAACACCGAAAGGCGTTTCAAAGTGAACAAAAATCTCTCACAATTAGTGGTACAATTTTGTTTTCGAAACAACTTATTTATATTTCCTCTCCTTCAATCGTTTTAAAAAAGAAAATTTATAAACAATTAAAAAAAAAAATTATTACAGCCAGTCCGTGTAAAATTTTGAAATGATCTCCACCAAATCAAAATGGCGGCCTAATTTATGCTAATGTGATGTGGCGACACAGTTTCACTGTCCAGATGCATGCCGGTTATGGCGGAACACGTGGGTGCCCACGGCGGGCGATCAGCTAAGTGAGGGTCACCAACGTCCAAAATGGCGCACACCTACCAAATACATGTACAATATTCAGCATTCTCTGAAATAACATATGATAATAGTACAAAATATTGACCTACGGTCCTGGGAATATTTTAAACAAACCAAATAAGGCCGTTTATTGACATTCATTTAGGGAAACAATTTATTTTGGCCCTAAACCTATTAAAGGTTACCCGAGGCGAAGCGATATTTATAATTTCTGTCGATTTTGCTGAAAAAAATCGGAAAAATGACGAGACTTCGTCTATGGACTTTAAAATCGAGTCACCCAATTATGGTAATCAACGATAAAAATTGAGTTACCGAAAATACCCACTTCCTACTCGCCTACAGTTGCATTAATAGGATGAAGGCATTAAACAAACTCTTACATTTAACAAATGATAGACTAAGTCTATGAGAATAATTTTCTGGATTCTTCTAGAGAAACCGACATGGTCGCCATCTTGAAAAGGCGCCAAACACGTGGGATTTCGTCCAAAATTTAGAAATTTACGCCGTTTTCGACGTAAAGAAACGTGCTTCTCCTCTGATAACTCTTTCTGACTAATTTAAACTGGCATATAAATAATGACCTACAGTTTTCACGTACCTGATGAAAAAAATGCTATTGATTTTTTTCAAAAAATCCCTTAAAATTAATCAAAACTATCCTTGAAAACAGTGGTTTTCAACTGGCGTCTAGATGAAAACACTGTTGCGTAGACGATCAGTCGTCAGGGGTCACCAGTATGGTGTGATGGGGCTACGTCAAGGGCTCCAGTATGGTGGGATGGGGAGCCCCTCGCGCCGAGAGTACCTGTAAGTGACCGTCGGAGCCTCTAGTGTGGGGTCACAATGGCCGACGAGGAAATCTGCCCGATCTCACCATTTAAACTCAAACTTCCTTCCCCGTCGAGTCGACGGTTCCAAACAAATCATAAAACTCTTTCTCCACTTGTCATGCTTATTCGTTTGACATTTGGCAACAACAAAGCACAACCTCCGCGCACGGCACGTCCTATCTGACTTAGCGAGAGCGAACTACGGCACGTCCGTAGTCGCCGAGTGTAACGCCTGAAGTGCGGGAAAAATACCAAAGCTGCACGGTTTGCAATTGTGTGCACCCGTCACCAAGGTACGGAAACGAGGTGGTCGTCCACAGCCTCCTGCGTCCGAGAAGCCGGGGATAACCGCCACCTTAACTAAACGAAGTCAGGATCCTACATGTCCAGGCGTCCACCTATTTCAATGGATGTGTCCAGTCGTCCACCTATTTCGATGGCTGTATCCAGTAATCCACCTATTTCAGTGGCTGTATCCAGTCGTCTACATATTTCAGTGACTGTATCCAGTCGTCCACCTATTTCAGGGGGCCATCACAACATTTCAGAAAAAAATCTGTCTAATCCACCTATTGCAGTGGCTGGAAAATTTCCATTTCTCACTGTAAAATAAATGCTGAAATGAAATGCTTGAAATAGAACCAATTTTTGTTTAGCAATTGCGAGTATTCTGGCAAGAGAGTATGGCTGAACATAAACAGATATACCACTCAAATGCAAAATGCACACAAAGCAATTTCAAAAAAATAATAATTTACGGTACTTTGAAATAAACAGTCTGGCTGTGCGAGATCAAAATCTGAGCTAAATTATAAAAACGTCCAAAAGTTGTCACCTCAATGTTGCAAATTGTTAAAGGGATACTGAATTCAAAACATCACCCACACACTTGAACTTTTTAAAGCAGCTGAAGAAAACTACTGAGATGATGACGCTGTTGAGAGTCCACGAGGGGGTCATGGAAGAAGAAATTTGTTCATGGATTTTCATCCTTATGGCTATGAAGCTTCCAATTGAAGGCGAGAGTTGACACCATTTTTTCGTAATTGCGAGAAATCTAATGATGGGAACCCCCGGAAAGTGTGATAAAAGTGCCATTCAAAACAAATAATGCTATTAATTCTACAATGATGGCTTCATTTCTACTAGTAAAAGTGAGCAAAAGGAACAAACAAACAGAGGAAAATATGTCTTTTATAGCAGTGTCTTACAAATTCACATAAATCCTGAAAAAAAACACGAAAAAATCATCAAAATGACTTTTTGGAATGTAGGCTACAAACAAACAGAGAAAAATATGTCATTTATTGCAGTGTCTCACAAATTCACAAACAGGCCGTAGTTGTGTTGACCATATTTCATCTTTAACATCTATCATAGAAACTCGTAAATTAATGATAAAATGTACCTATGCAGCTTTTATTGACTTTTCGAAATCTTACGACAGAATCAATAGAAATATGTTGTTCAGCAAATTATCTGCTTTAGGCCTAAAGGGTAATTTTTATGAAAGTATGAGGGCTATTTATAGTAATGTGAGATGTTCAGTTAAAGTTAACGGTGTGCTTAATGTTTCTAGTGGTCTAAAACAAGGTTGTTTACTATCACCGATGTTGTTTAACCTATGCTTAAATGATCTGGCTGTCAAATTGAAAAGTCTAGGGTGTAGTATTGATATAGACGGTGAAGTTGTACCTATTATTCTTTATGCAGACGATATAGTCCTACTTGCGGAAAATGAACAGGATTCACAACAATTACTAAATGTATTAAATGAGTGGTGTAAAGAGTGGGATATGGTGACTAATCTGGAGAAGAGTAATGTGGTACACTTCAGGAATTAATCTGTTCCTAGGATTGATTGCGAGTTCCATATAGGAAACTTGGATAATAATAAGGTGCAAGTAATAGACTACAGATATTTGGGGATTGTTTTAAATGAATTTTTAGATTTTCCAGTAACGGCCAGAGTGGTCGCTGGTGCTTTAGGCCTTCTCATATCTAAAGATAAAATTCAAGGCGGTATGCCGTATAAGGTGTTTACAAAACTGTACAATGCGTTGGTGCAATGCATTATCGACTACGGTGTGGCCATATGGGGTTACAAGGAGTTTTCTAGTATCAATGCAGTCCAGAATAGAGCATGCCGGTATTTTTTAGGTGTTGGAAAATACACCCCCACAGCAGCTGTTCAAGGTGACATGGGGTGGTATGTTCCTTTGCACAAACAATTTTTAGGTGTCGCTCGTTTCTGGTGCAGGATGTACAATATGAATAATACTCGCTTGAACAAGCAGATATTTACCTGGTCAAGAAATAAAAGTAGTTTAAAGTGTAAAAATGCTATATTTCACATACAATTAACGGTTTTTTAAACAAATAAATATGCAAGTGCCGGAGCCTAATAACGAGCTCAATCTTAATAAAAGAGTATTTCTTAGTGAAGTTGACATGAAACTTTTCGAGTATTGTACTAATACACGGAAAAATGAATTAAACCGAGTAGGCCTATCTGCTCGCAGGAGCCCTGGTAATAATAAACTTAGGACGTACCGAAAATTCAAAGATGCTTTTGAGGTTGAACCTTATGTACATATTCTAATGCCTAAATATTACCGTAGTGCTTTAGTTCGTTTTCGCGCGAGTGTAGCCCCAATTAGGATAGACACAGGTCGTTTCGAACATGGTTATATTCCCAAAGACCAACGTATATGCCTATTGTGCCAAACAGAGGTTGAGTCAGAAAAACATGTAATTTTAAGTTGCCCTGTGTATGAAGACCTGAGACGAAAGCTATTTATAAAAGCCTTTTCCATTAACAGCGATTTTTATGAAATGTCTTCCGATGCAAAAATATGCTTTATTATGAGTAATAAAAATACTGTAAAATTCACCGCCAAGACCCTGAATTCTATTTTAAACCTCAGACGAAAAAACATTTTTTTTAAATGAGAATATAGGCCTACTCTGATTATCTTTCTCTCGGTACCAATAATGGTCACCAAAATAATTAATGTGTTTTACCATAATGTACTGTATTCACCGAATAACGTACAATTATCATGATTATAGTATGCACTTATCTGTTTTACCTAATTTATTTGTGTAAATTATGATTGTAATAACTTGTATAATTTTATTTGTGTAAATTATGTAAAAAATATTTTAAGTATTTATATGCAATGATGTGATATTTTACCATTTTAGAAAAAAGAGGAATGTTTGTAACATGTCTCTCATAACTCAATTTGAGTGGCCAATGTTTTATCTGAAATATTAATGTATTGTTTTATGTATATATTGGGTGAGACAAAAAAAAATACTACTACTACTACACATAGCCTACACGTACTCTCACAACTCACCCAACTCACTTAACTCACCCAACTCACTCAACTCACCCAACTCACTCAACTCGAGTCTAAAGGGCAAGATGCCCCTTATCCCTGGGGTAAGATGCCCCCCGGGGCATTTTGCCCCAAGTGTGGGGTAAGATGCCCCTTTCTGTCATTATACATTACCGCTAATAATATCTTAGCAAATAACTTGGAATAAGTCTTTTATCATTTTTTATGTTCCCCTCATATGTCTCTTTGTGAGCATTGGATAACTCTTTATTATGGGCAATATATTCAGCTGTAGGACGTTGTGACCTTAGAGGGGACGCCTTGCCCCACCCTACTCTAAATATAAACTGATGTTTATTATAGACCAATTTCCATAGGCATATATATATATATTGTCAACCATTATTTGACCGATTCAAAATGTATTGGACCTAGTATACGGTAATGTTAATTAATTGCAATGACATAACATAGAGGATAGAATATCTAGCAAATATCATCCGAAAAATACGTTGTGGTGATCATAGGACCAGCCTATACCATTGTCAGCGTGATTGGCACCCTCCGTGATGAACGATCCGTGTGGGATAATTAAACACTACCAAAATAAACAATTGTTTTTATTGTACATAGGGGAAGGGCGGGCAAAGGGGGCCACTTAACGTTTCAATGGTATTTAAGGAGGATATTTAAACTATTTTAAAACTAATGACTGTTCTATGTAGGCTACATACAATGCAGATACATAAAGCAGATCCACTTAGTGTTTCAAGGATACATTATTTTAATTATAAGCCATAATAGCTTGGGCAAAGGGGGCCAACGCATTGGGCAAAGGGGGCCAACCTCACTTTGGGTACTTTTTTTATTTTGATACACAATAGTCCGGCAGCTTTGAGAAAGGATGGGGACATGCCGGATAAAAGCACCAAATTTTTCCCACGCACTCATCAGGTCCTTAGCTATAATTCTGAGACCAGCGCCAAACGATTTAAGAAATCAGAAGCTTCTATGGGCCATTTTTGTAATAACAGGAAATTGACGCTCGAAAAATCTTGGAAAAAAGCCGATTCACTTGTATCATCATAGTAAACTATCTGTATACGTCAAAATCACCACATTTTGTTATTTTCTGGGTGCAATTAAGCGCTGAGGTCCCAAGCTATGATTATGAGACCGGCAACAAACGATCTAAGAAGTCAGAAGCTCCTATGAACCATTTTCGTAATAACGGTAAATTATCGCTTGCAAAAATCTTGGAAAAAAACCCGATTTACTACAAGTATCATGATAAATAAACTCTCTGTATGCGTCAAAATCAGCACATCTTGTTATATTTCAGGTACAATTAAGGGCTCCGGTTTTTAGCTATGAATCTGAGACCAGCAACAAACGATGTAACAAGTCAAAAGCGTCTACGAGCCATTTTTGTAGTAATGGGTAATTGTCACTCGCAAAAAAATCTTGGAAAAAAGCTGATTTGTGTGTATCTGCACCATTATCATAACTCTATGTAAGCAATAAAATCAACACATTTCGTTATATTCTATGTGCAATCAAGGTCTCAGAATAGTTTATACTTAACAGATTTTAATGGCAATTTGTTGCCATTTTGTAATTTTGGCATGTGGAAAAACGAAATGTGTGTACAAATAATATTATTGTGAATGTGTTCATAAAAGTACTCTTTTAGGGCTCAGAGGATATTCCATTATTTCATTCTATGAACTTATTAGATCGAAAACGAGGAATGAACAAGATGAGTATAGCGAAAATGGAAACAAGAGTGAATCTTTAATAACCGCATTTAATGATTATTGAATACATTATTTTGACCTAGCTCCAACACGAGTTGCAAAAAAACTGTTCCATTACTGTGTACAACTTTCATAGCACCCTAATATCCGACAGAAAACAGAATTGTTCAAAATAATATTATGAGCAGGGCATCTATAGGCTACATGTAGTTTAAAGCACAAAAGTGATGCAAAATAAGCTTGATAAAGCTGACCGACAAAAAGTTGAAAATTAAGAGTGAATCACTGTCGGTGATCAGCAAAATTTAATGTAGGTACACTGAAGCTTGCATACAATATCCTCATGGTGATGCTATGTCTGTCATGTATCAAATGTAGGCTACCAGGAGGCATAAGACACTTCAGTACTGTATCACATCACTACAATTTCTTGGATTGACAAGTAAAAAGTTTGGTGCAGTTCAATGCAGGCTTTGGCTGCCATGGGTAATTTGCTCCAGACAGGAACCAAGGACGTATACATGTTATAGTTTCTCCATCGAGTGTTCAGCCACAACCTTCAGGGTGTGTTGCTGGTCCTGATAACACGTTGGCCAGACTCAAGATGCCAGTCTGGTACACATTACGCTTTGTGTGCTGCAGCAATGTTTCGTGCATTGGAGAAATGCTGTTGTGTTCTTTTCACAGATAACTCCTTGCTGGCTTTTTCACAGACTCAGGTGACTGGTTTCGTCATAAATGACAGAGTACGGCAGATAGTATTGATGTGCAGATAGATGAAGCCCGATGTGCTCGATTAATCATCAAAGGTAGAAATACTGTAACAGGGAGGAGGTGTACCACAGCAGCACCATCTCAATACTAACCTGGGCAAAGTCCATTTTAGATTGTCTTGTGGTTAGGCAAACCTTCTTCGTGGTATCTTTGGGGGTCAGCATACTGCTCCTCAAAATCCACCAAGAGTCGCACCTGCCTGGGCCCTGCAATCACCCCCTTCTTGAATCCATCTCGTTTCGTTGGTTTTTCTGTGGAGTTTTTTCATGGGTGTTTTCCTCTTCCTCACCCTAGCCAATCTGTTTGCATTGAACTTCGCGTGACATGACTTTTGCCACTGTGCATGAATCAGGATCAGTTAATCCCCGGTTGTGTCAGAACCAAATCCTACAGGCACTGGCAGAGTTTAGTTCTCTGAAATGGGACAAATTCTCCAAAAAGGACGCATACAACATAAAACTCAAAAACATACTATTATAGCAGACACTGCTGTAATCTTAGCTACATGTGTAGTGACTGTACATGACTATTTCGTATATTTTCATTGGAACGATCAGTTGTAATGTTGAATTAGGTTAAAATATATACTATATCTTCGCGTAACATTCTGAAATTGTAACTAGTTTTATATTACCTCTCTGATATATACCATGCTGTAAATAAATTTTAGTTGTAATTTTAGATATTTTTAGAAAAAATCACCTGTAATTTTTACAATATGTAATTTATGCAATATGAATAAAAAGAGTGGTTTAAACATCCCCCATATTTCTTTCACAGCTCACATACAAAGAAGGCGACTGAATTGACGGTAATGAAAATTTAATTCATCTATCATCGTCCAATAGCTATTGAATTGCGTGGATTGACAAGCCTATGCACAGGACAGATTCATTTATTGTAAATGGTGTTGATCTGGGATAAATTTAAAAAAGCATACACGATTTCATGGTGGATGATGCTGTTTTGGAGTATATATATAAAAAAAACAGAAATTGCAGTCAAAATTCTTATCAATCATGACCTTGAATCAATCATCTAGACAAGTAGATATAACGGATAAGTGAAAGAAATGAATCCAAATTATGATTCAAAATTGGCTCATTTTTAGGTGTAAAACTTTGTAAGTTTAATGTTCTTTGCCACCCAACTAGCCCCCTGCGTTGTGATGCTTCAGCTTCATGTCTAATATTGAATCCGAACACATTACGCTTTATAAAGCTTTAAAATGTCACAAATATGGTCCTAAATTATTCTGAGCCCTTAATTGCACATGGAATATAATAAAATGTAAAGATTTTGATGCATACAGATAGTTTATTATGATGATACAAACTAATCTGTTTTTTTCCAAGATTTTTGCGAGTGACAATTTTCCACTACTACAAAAATGGCTCGTAGGAGCTTTTGACTTCTTAGATGGTTTGTTACTGGTCTCAGAACCATAGCCAGATTTTTGCTCATAGGAGCTTCTGACTTCTTAAATCGTTTGTTGTCGGTATCAGAATCATAGCTAGCTTCCTGAGCCCTTAATCACACATAGAATATAACAAAATGTGGTGATATTGACGCATTCAGATAGATTATTATGAGGATACAAGTAAGTCGGCTTTTTTTCCAAGATTTTTGCGAGCGTCAATTTCCCGTTATTACAAAAATTGCTCATAGAAGCTTCTGACTTCTTGAATCGTTTGGTGCCGGTCTCAGAATTATAGCTAAGGACCTGATGAGTGCCTGGAAAAAAATTGGTGCTTTTATCCGGCATGTCCCCATCCTTTTCAAATGTGGTCATAAGCTGCCGGACTACAAGTGTGTATACTGAAGAGAGCTTAATAAAATAGATATGAAAAAAACCTTTCATTTGATGTATATGGTGACATACTTTGTTGGACATAATACTAGGTGATATACTAAATATTTCGTTCACTGGGATTAGTTTGTGAAATATGTACCCATTGAAAGTTCGCGGGAAAAGGGGGCCATGCTGTATGGTCTTTGTATTGAAAAGAGCTGGCCCCCTTTGCCCTGGCTCCCTTTCCCATAATTTGGACCCATGGAATAGATTTAGATGATATAATTAGTGATTTTATGAGTTTTCCAAGGTCAAAGGTCATTTTCAAGGTCACACGGTACTAAAATAGGATAGATAAACCAATGCGTGGAACAAATAAGCCATCATTTGTTATTATCTATATCTAGCTTGGTTGTTGGAGCGTATGAATGTGTTATATAACTATTAGAAGTGACAAGGGGTTCAAGGCGGAACTTCGCAGGTCAAGGTTAAGTTAAATCTCTGTAAATACGAGGTTGATTTTGACGATCTCAAAGGTCAAAATCGTTAATTTCAATGTCATATTAGGCCTAGATAAAATTAGAAAGCGTTCAAGTAGTCTATCGTATCTATTTTATTTCAAGAGCAGAGAATGAATTTCTGGACACACCATATTTATCTCAAGACCAATTCAGGACATCTTTAAAGGGACTGGCCCAGGCTAAAATCATAAAAAAATCGGTGATTTTATTTCGGGTTCTTAATATGACCATATGATGTAAACATGTACATAGACTAGAACTGCAAATTTTTATAATTTTTGTGCTGCGCACTTACTAGTTAGACTAGATATAGAGACGAAATTCCCGCATTTCCTATTTTTGACATGGTTGTCAATAATTACAAATCAGGAATTTCGTCTCTATATCTAGCCTAACTGGTGAATGCGCAGCACAAAAATTATAAAAATTTGCAGTTCTAGTCTATGTACATGCTTACATCATATGGTCATATTAAGAACCCGAAATAAAATCACCGATTTTTTGATGATTTTAGCCTGGGCCAGTCCCTTTAATCTCAACAACCACTATGACAAGAGCTGACAAAGTTAAAACTACCACTAACATTGTCCCGGGAATAACACAATAGGTCACACATTTCACGAGTAGAAAGAAAAAGATAGTTGAGTGATTAGGAAATATATTTAATGCAACATTGAACAAAAATTGCACTTAATACTGTTATAGTGGTAAAAATAAGATTCCACTTGATGTAACCTCTTTACTTTGTCCTATATGATTTCAACTGCCAGAATTCAAACTACAGCTCATCATCATTATCATCATCAACTTGTACTGATTCTTGCGATTTCTTTGTGAGCATGTTCATGCACACCTCACTTCCCTTGCATGCACAGAAAACAGTACAACCAATGTTGCTACATTTACAGTGGCCTCCTTTACAACCAGATGCGCACCCACATCGCATCATCTCCAAGACAGCAACTGTGGCAGACAGGGTTCCCTCTGGCACAGTCGTGGGCTTCAAGTAGGATCCGTCTTGCTCCCAACCATGCATCAGGGCATCGATATGGGGGCATTGTGCCTTCAATTGATGCCTTCCAGTGTGCAGCCTGCAGGTGAGCACGTTTGACATTTTCAGTAAATGCCTCGGTGGTACGTAGCAGGCTCCACAACTTCAAAGAAGCACCAATATGAGTCTCCTTTCTCAGCATTTTGATCCGGGCTTCACTCTTGCTCGCACATCTGCTGAAACCTTTGCCATTGCAAGCCAATATGAATGTCGTAGCTTGCTCGAGTACAATAGCTTAATATGTTTGTGTATCTCTAATAGCATGTAGTGGTAGCCTAGCAGTTCTGGCTACCTTGAGTGCTTTGATTTTATGTGTCGGCCCCTGTAAGGGCATGAATGGCAAGCAGAGCTGGTACAATAGATGTATGTACCTTCACACTCTACATGATGTCGATTACGGCACGATCTACGTGCAAGTCATTATTGGGTGTCGACTTTGTAGCCATTCGCATCATTTCCTGTGGCATTAAACATGGAAGCAGGGTAGGGAGCTAGTTTCGTGTGTAATACCTCTTTTTTCGTGGAATTTTGAAAATTCAATCATAGTATTATTTTTGTGATTCAAAGTCAATTTCCACCACACTGCTACATGTTGCTACTGCTACTACGTGTGTTGATTTACTCCAGCTTATGGAAATGGGTGTGATAAGGGCACGAGGCACTTTTCTTACGGCCAGTGGCTACCAGTACAGGCGTGAGCGCGTGGGCGCGGGGGGGCATAGATGTTAGCGGGGTGGGGTCCGGCACAGAGCCACTGACCACTCCATCCTTCTCCATAGGCTATGGAGGGGGGTAGCCCACAGGATGCAACGGCGATCGCGAGCCAATTATAGAAGATATATTTTCAATATGATAATAATAAAAGCTAATAATTTTTGAAGGAACCTCATGTAGTCTGTCATCGTCTGTCAACATATTCTTACTGATTTTACCGAGTTTTAAAATGTGCTGATATTTATTATCTGGCTAATATTGTCAGTGAACAGTGATGTTATGACACCATAGTATATGTTTCTACATACGGATTGTGTAGATGTGGTTTTAGACATTTTATCTTTTCACGCCATAAAATCGCTCAACGAATGTGTACATATACTGTCTGTACATGACCAGTCTGAGGTGACCAACAGACCAGCACAAGTTATTTCACATATATAACATGCCTCGGTGTAACGGCTTGCCTGATGGACCGTATCCCCACAACAAATGTAGCAGCAGTGTCAATCTGAGCCAAGAAGATCTGATGTTGTGTAAACATTGTAGCAACGTTCGTTTCCCGGCCCAGGCAGTGACCGCCGCTAATTCTGTGAAAAGCTTAGAGACTGGTAACGGCCCAGACAAGGAATGCATGCCAGGTATGAGTATAGATGACGCTAATAATGTGGTTATTCGTCAGTTACCTGATCTTAATTCTGTGGCAGATGGCAAATACGATGATGTTTTTATTAGATCATTAAATACCATTTACCAGTATTCGTTACGGGATATCCAGGACCAACTACAGAAAGCCTCCATGAAGGTGTTAACTGTCCTTCACAAGGCATTGTGTGATAAGGTGCGTACTAATTTCAGTCAATATAAGGACCGAAGAGTTATCAATAGACAGGTCAAACATACTATTGTTCCTGATATATTTAATCTGGGATACAGCCTGGTCAACAAATCCTCATCTAATGAACTAGACAAGATATTTGTGAATAAAGATGAGTCGCTGGCTGCCGATAAACTGCAAGCAGTATTAGACAAAGAGAGCTGGTCACAGGGGGTTATAGTTCGTCCTTTTCGTGACCAAGAGAACAGTCGACGGCAAGGCAACGCATGGAAACAGAAGAATACGTCCCGAAGGATCAAAGCGGCGCCAACTTTTAACAGACCTCAGCGCCCTACAGTGTCCTATCAGAAGCGCTCGCCTGAACAGCAACCAGACATCAGACAGCAGATCCGGAATGAAGACTACCACTACAATACGCCCTGGGCGGCTCCTGAACCCTGGCAGCAGCGACGTCAACATGGAGTCGACCTCGAACCCCCACAATGGCGCTCCGACCACTTCAACTACAGAAACGTCAGCAGAGACGAGTACAGAGACAACAGAGGGGTCAACCACGCCTTTACCAGGCCAAGTACCATGTACATCCCAGGAGGATGGTAAATACCTCTCTCTGTCATTAGAATCCCTAAACTGTAAAGGTTTTAAACAATCTTGTGATTATATCATTAAGCGTTTAATCAACGACTGTGACGTGATGTGTCTTCCTGAGACTTGGTTGAGGCCTGGTGACTTGTATCTGGTGGATGAGGCTCTTAAAAGAGACGTTAGATCATCGTTGAATTAATACTCTGTGTTTTCCAAGTCTGGTATGTCAGATACACCTGATGATTACGTAGGTCGTCCATATGGGGGTGTTACTGTAATATGTAAACATCAACCTAACTTGTCATTCCGCCAGCTAGAGTCATCATGTGACAGGATCGTACCGGTGGCTGTTTGTGACGAATTTGGTAATGATGTGCAAGTTATCATTGGGGTTTATATGCCATATTTTAAACGGGGTGATCTGACACAAACTGATATTTTCATATCCACTGTTGACTCTCTGCAGTCAGTCATGGACAATTTTACATCTTCCTTACCTGTTAAAATATGTCCAGCTACCGAAAGCTGAATCTTTACATAAACTCTGGTACAGAGACCATGGTTTTAGCTCTCACAGCAGTATCATATATGATTTTATTTCTAATAACAATTTGGTTGTAGAAGATTTTAAGCGTCATCAACAGGTGAATTATACATATTTTTGTCATACGAACCAAACTTATACATGGATAGATCACATATTGAGTTCTGAATATGATCCTGGTAATATAACAAAGTGTGTCATTATCCCGGAAGAGGATGGTAATGTAGGCGATCATCTGCCGTTAAAGATAGTCTTCAATGTACATATTCGTAAAAACAATAATTGTAAAGCTACGCACCCTCGTACTGTATTAAATGTACACCCTCAACCTCAGTGGGGTGATAATAATCGCAGGGAAACTTATAAATCGTTGTTAACTGAGAGCTTGTTAAACATTGGCCCGTTGGTGGATCAGCCGTCTATGGGCCACGACGCTCAGTCTATCCAGTTTTTAATAGACAGTCATATTGACAAGGTAAATACTGCTATTCATAAAGCCACGAAAGATGCAGGTTGTATTCCAAACAGACGCTATAAACCTAAACCTTTCTGGTGTCCTGTTCAAATTAAGTGCAGCGAGGGATACTCTGGTGGCAACTTAGGGTACAGAACGGCCGACCACGATCTGGCGAAGTTTTTAAATGTTATAAGCAAGTAAAGAAACTTTTTAGAGGATTGTGTCGGCGTTCTGTAAAGTCGATACAGACAAATGATTATCGTTTTGCAAGTGGACTGTATCGCAATCACAATTTAAAGGCGTTCTGGAATAAAATTCGTGGGCATCTCCGCAAAAAAATATCCTGACGTGTTGATACAAGTGACATGGTTGAACATTTTTCGCCGATATTGAAGGATATTGATATCATAAATTTGTCCGAAGATCGCCGAACCATTGCCGATGATGTCAAGCGAACTTATGAAATGCACAAAAATGTCGTCACTGACGTAGATATAACATCGAATCAAGTATCAAATCTGATAAAGTCACTTAAACGAGGGTGCTCTCCTGGCGCAGATGGTATTTGTGCCGAGCATTTGATATATGGCGCCAGTGATATATTGTATAATATGCTTTCTTCTATTTATTCTGCTGCTTTAAGTTGGGGCTGTGTCCCTGAGGTTTGTTTGTTGGGTATCATTGTTCCTGTTATTAAAAAGCAGACGCAAAATCCTAACGAATCTAATAACTACCGCCCTGTAACATTAAGCTCAACACATGCAAAGCTGCTTGAATTTTTAATGCTCCCTGAGGCCAAAATTGAAAATAATCAATTTGGCTTCCGGGAGAATAGAGGAACTTCACTCGGGTGTGTTTTGCTAAATGATATAGTGAAATATTTTAATCACAATGGTTCTCCTATGTATATAGGGGCCTATGCAGTCTTGATGCAGAAAAATGTTTCGATACTATATGGCATGACGCTCTGTTGTATAAACTATGGGGGAAGGTGAGTATCAATAAATGGTTACTGTTACATAGGTGGTACAAACATCTGAAGGCATCAATAAGATGGAATTGAGAACATAGCAATGAATTTTCAGTGACCAGAGGTACTCGACAAGGCAGTGTTTTATCTCAGTATTTGTTCAATATCTTTTTAAATGATCTTTTGTGTGATTTGAAAAAATCTGTGTTTGGAGCCCGGATAGAAAACTGCAAGTTTGAATCGTTTGCGTATGCAGATGATATTACATTCTTTTCTCCTACTGTTGCTGGTCTACAAGGCCTAATAGATATATGTACTGAATATGCTGTGAAGTGGAGATTTAAATTTGGTATATCTAAATAAAAATGTATGGTAGCTGGTCATAGTTTATTTAAGACTGAACCACATTGGCAACTTTATAATAATTTGAGCATGGAAAACGTTGATGCCTTGGAAACACTCGGTGTTGTAATGAGTAATGATCACACTGCAGAAGCAAAAAGACGCCTATTGGCGAAGTGCAACGCTTCTCGGCGCCAAATTGTCAACTTTTTCAGAAATCTTTCAAAATATCGTCTGAAAAAAGGTCAAAATGTTCAATTTATGTCAAATAGAGCTGTGCACGGGACAATAGTACATCTTACGAGCCTCCACACATGGAATTTACAGGGAAAAGCTTAATACATTTCTCAGACTAGTGAAAACAGTTTTGGTACCCTACCACAAAACTGGACACTTTACTCCATTCAAATGTTATTTTTTTAATCTATTTGCATATAAATCTTCTATAATGTGATAGATTATGTCACATTAGGTCTGTTCTACGCCACTGATATCTCATTTATTTGGCTAATGACCTGCGTAAACAATAAACCGTTGAAACGTTGTAAAATCAGTGTCGCACGCCTATTGGAGCAATGTGAAGACGACTATTGGTGCAACTATGTATAATTTTGGTAGTATCGGTAGGCCTATGTGGCTTTATTAGGTACGAATTTGTTTTATAATCTACGGCTATTTTCTTTAGCGGGATAGGCCTTAAGATCATTGTGCTATTTAGCCTACGGTACGGCTGGAATAAATACATTTAAATGATATTTATGATATAACCTGATAGTCTAGACTAAAGCCTAGCAAAATGTGAGTTAATAATTAGGCAGCCTCCGCCGCCGGCGCAGTTATTTGATTTCAAGATAGCTACTAATCTATCAATATAATCTATTTATACTTCACATAGCCATCCCATACCACTGGCAAATTGTTTTGGTGACATTTCGATCCCCATATCATCAACCCTTTAATTACTATGGCCACTATTACGAAGAAATGTTAGTTAGCGCGTTTAAGGAAACAATTTCTATCAGATCTTCTTTTAGTTTGGCAAATATGCTCAGCTATGTCAGCCAATGAGTAGTTTTGTGATATATAAGAGACCCAAAAAAATACAAAATAGCTGGACCATGAATATAAAACAAAATGGAAGGTCTCACACAATGATATTCAATGACAAATTTATTTTACAAATGTATTTTACATGTATTTCACAAAATCGTGCATTATCACATTTAATTGATATATTCACTGAAACAGATATTGGCATTTACTGTTTTCGTCCATATCCAACGTTTGTGCAAATGAGTGCTATATTGTCATCGTTATAACAAATATTCGTTTATTGGAAAAATCTTTCTTTTTTTTTGATAGAGTGTACAACCTTGTAGAACTATAAAGTAATTTTTATCACAATTAAGCTGTGTGGTAATTTCGAAGAGTATACAAATTGCAGATATTGCGAGATATGCCCTCAAAGTAGGTAATGTGAAAAACATTTTTATATTTTTTAAACCAACCATCATGACGTAACGGGCTATGTACAGCGCTTATATTTAATCACCTTTTGACATTGTAAGTACCAGAGCGCCGGCACACAGAGTCAATTTGTAATGCGCCTGTATACTACATTGATCTGAATCACTGTTATTGTATATACTTTCAAAAAGAAATAGTACATGTATTTAAAATTACACGAGTCATTAACACTTTAATAATATTCAGTTCCATTCCCCGTTTAAGCCATTGACAATAATAATGTTTCTCAGGTGCTAAATGGTCACATGATTGCCTCGCACCATCGCAATCATCGAGATATAAAATATACGCAAAAAATATTTTTAAATCAGTAGGGTCTATATTTGTGTCACTTTGTCACATCTCTTAACAGAAAACAAAAAATAACATTAGTTTTAGCATGTTTAGTAATATCAGGGAAATATAATTGTGCTATTCTATGGAATACCATTACAGATTTGATTGATCATGCGTGTAGTTTTAATACTTTTAAATGTCATCTAAAACAATATATAATATCAATTTAATTTTAATTTTATAATATTCCGGGTGTGTTACCATGGTTATTGTCCGTGTCTGTTATCAGACCTTATATTTATATTTTCGAAAGAATAAAAAATTGAGCATGTTTTTCTATTTTTTATAATGTGTTTAATGTAATTATATTTCCAATGTATTAATAACATTGTTAATAACGTTAGTGTCTATCATTATCATATTGTCAATATTGTCAACTACTTATCATTACTTTATTGAGTTTGTTAGAGATCGGTGAAATGTCATGAATATAGGCTTATGTGTTTTTTTGCACTTTGCACACATTTTTTTCCACAAAACCGGGTAATGTAGTACTAGTATTGTTTAATTTGTTATGGACGCATACGCCACTGGACGTCAGTTCCTTTTTGTCACTACTGATACGTTGTACTTATATTTTGTTGTTTGTTTTTCTGTGACAATAAACTATTGAAACTTTTGAAATTGAAATTGACAGTACAAGATAAAGAATCACCATGTCAAAATTATAATTACGGGATATTACATTATATTATAGGCCCTAACGATACCACTTTATATCACATGTAATGATTAGCCATTATATTGGTAAGATATGTCTGGATATGGAATTATGATATTGGTATATGACATTGCTATCTCATGATTTGATATTATAAAGAAATTGACATATGACAATATAATAGTAGAACTGTACATAAAAGTTTAATGACGTAATATGGCATATTATAATATTAAGATGGCGTTACATTATAAGGACATGTCATAATATTTACACGATACGAATATTAATATTAGGATATGTTTTTACTTTAGGGATGTAATATTAGTATTCAAGAATTGATTGGAGTGTGTTTCTCATATTATATAAATTATATATATCATAGAGTGTAATACTTGCGAATATGTCTCTGCGATTCAAAATAGCAAGGATTGAAAGCCTTTCCGCTGTAGAGTATATTTTGATCATTTTCAGTGATAATTTTAAATGCTACTTGTTGTTCCATACAGTGTAGTTTATCCTAAAAATATTTCGTAAACAAAAAACACTTTTGTTATTTAGTTATTTCCCTTACTATGTTTAGGCGCAGACCTAATGTTAGGCAGGAATGAGTTTTATTTAAATACATATTTTAATAATATCTTACTGTTTAATTACAGGGTGTCATTATACTGTAGCTTTCCATTAAAAAGCAGAAGCAAACATAAACCTGTTCGTTGTGTATTAATGTCATTGAATGTATGTAATACACCTATCTAAACACGTATTTATAAGGAAAGGCCAGTAATAGACCATATTTAAAACAATTCATATAACCCGCCACAACATTTAAATAGTGTATATTTTGATAGTTTTGTAAGCAAAAGCAACAACCCTGGTTAGTTGCTTAAAACCTGTTACGTGAAGTGTTAAGTGAAATTAACCTTTCAAAATCAATTCACCAATTGATGATCATCTGGTTAGGGTGTATTAATAATAAGCAAATTGAAAACTTAATGATTTTACAGTCATGCTTTGTTTTACTTGTAATTTAGCAGCTATTTATGAAGTGAAAATGTAGTGTCTCAACGTATTGTTAATATCTGGTTATAAAAGTAGTATTTTTTATGATTAGTCGTGCTTAGTTTAAATACGCTTAAAATATCGGCTACTTCGTTCACTTATTTTTGGAACATGTCCATATTTTCTCAGTGAACCCCACATATAAGACAAAATAGGTCTCACTAAATTAATGTTAATGGTATTCCAGCGATCAAAGGGTGCCATTTTTACTGTTTTCTGTCAGCAATAAAAACAAACATCCACTTTATGTTGTTTAATAACGGTATTGTAAGTAATACAAATGTATGTTTATCAGAGAACAGACAGGAACGTACCTTATTTATATAAATCCATATAAATGCCTTAGTATTTTAATAGTGCATATAATTATTAGTATTAGTTTGAAAAGCAAATGCAAACGCAGCAGCCCTAAACATTTATAACTTATTACACACAATTTAAAAGAATAAACAAAACGATTAGACTATGACAAAAAAAAACATTTTAAAATTAATTCATCAATACTCGTCTGTTAAATAAAGGGTGTATTATTAATAAAAATAAATAAAATAGCTGATGGTTGTACAGTCTTGCCTTGCTTTGATATAAATTTAACATAACTTGACAGTTTTAATTATTTTGGAGTGGAAATGAACAGTTGTGTCACAACGTACTGTTATTATCTGGTCGCAAAAGCAGTATTTTTTTTATAATCAGACGCGGTTCTTTTAAATACGGTTAAAATATACTCAGTGCCACTTTTTTTCTTGGAAACATGTCTAAATCTTCCCTCTGGGACACACAGATGATAAAAAAATATGTCTCGGTGAATCCTGAGGGGGGTGCATGGGGGGCTATTCTGCCCCCAAGACTAATATATTTTACTGTGTGGAACGAATGTATTCTTGTTTTATTATGTCCTTGGAATAAAATATTTAGTCATAATACTTAATGAATGTGTTTTTTGTCACATGTTGATATTCAGAGTTGATGACCACGCTCATAATTATGCTGGCCTTGCCCACTCCGACCACCGCTAGAGCTGGGCCTATCGGATAACGATAATTATGTTTTATTCATGCATATTCCTCGATTGGATAATGAGAACTGAGGCCTGGTGTTGAACAAGCCGATGTGCTACCCCCCTCCTGTAGTAGGCGTTGGGTGCCAGTACTACGCCCGTGGAGCGGAGGGGTATGGTAGAGCCTAGTACCCCTCCGACTCAGTGGTAGGGGGAGGCTCTCACACCTATGGAGGGGGGGGGGGGGTCTAACACCTCCACCTAGCCTGCCTACTGACCTGATTATACCTGACTAAGGGTGGCCGTCCCGGTTAGTAAGGTTGTACGGTTTTACGTGATAAAGGGAATACCAAGGCGGTAATCACCCCCCCCCCTCCCCCAGGGTGAAATTGCATAATTGCGATTTGCGATGCGTGGTGAAATGGTATCCGAACAAAATGTGTCAACAGAAGTCATTTGTAATAATCACCTACACTGCACCCCAAATGGGTTTGGAATAGATAAAAACAAAGTTTGACCTTGCAGTTACCTTGAGATGATCTTGATGTGACCTTGGGGTGTTACCCCAGTAAAGCGCAGCACCAACCCATGTCATCTTTCATACCCAATTCTGTATCCATATGTTGTCATTGGGGCTGAAGCTGAAGTTCCACACTGCTAAATCTGAGTAATTTTGTCGATTCACTATAACGTTGGGAAAGGGGTGTGATAAGGGGAATACCAAGGGGGTAATCACCCCCCCCCCCCCAAGGCTGAAATGGCATACAAATCCCTTTCGAGGCGTGGTGAAGTGGTACCCGACCAATAATGTGTCAACATCAGTCATTTGTAAAATTCACCTTCACTCCAAATGGGTTTGGAATAGATAAAAACGCCAAAATCATGTTTTATCAGTTTGACTTTCCAGTGCCTTGATATGAACTTAAGGTGACCTTGGGGTGATACCCCGAGTAAAGCCCAACACGAGCTCATGCCACCTTTCATAACCAATTCGGTATCCATACTTATGTTGTTATGGGGGCTCAAGCTGCGGTTCCACACTGCTACATTTCAGTAATTTTGTTGATTCACTCCAGCTTTGGGAAAGGAGTGTGATAAGGGAAATACCAAGAAGGTAATCACCCCCCAAGGCTGAAATTGTATACAAACCCCTTGCGATGCGTGGTGAAATGATACCCGACCAATTATGTGTCAAGAACAGTGATTTGTAGTTCTCATATTCACCCCAAATGGGTTTGGAATCGATGAAAAATCCTAAAAATCGTGTTTTTTGCCAGTTTGACCTTGCAGTGACCTTGAGATGACCGCAATGTTACCTTGGAGTGGTACCCCAGTAAAGCACAACTCCAGCCTATGTCAGCTTTCTTATCTGATTCTGTATCCATCTGTTGTCATCATGGACATGTGAGCCCAAGCTGAAGTTCCACACTGCTACATTTTACACACACTGCTACAGGCTGAAAATGCCTCAAAAACCATTGAGATGCGTGTCTAAAGGGTACCCGAGAAAGAATGTGTGAACAGAAGTCATTTGTAATACTTTCCTGCACCACACATCAGTTTAAAATCGGTAAAAGTAAAACAAATACGTTTTTATACCAATTTGACTTTGAAATGAATTTATTCTGACGTTGATGTGACCTTGGAGTTGTATCCAGTTAAACTACACCATCATCACATGTCATTATTTGCTTTTAGTCTGGAATCCTGCTGGTGTGTTTAGAAACATCGGGCAGTACAAAATACCCAGCATTTTTTCTCCCCCCCCCCTCCCAGGAATTTGGCGGTTGGGAGTAGGAGTGGTGCGTGGAGTTCAGCGCTAAAAGGGTTAATATGAGTGCAAAACCCTGTATAACTTGACCTTGACCTGCGAAGTTCCGCCTTGAACCCTTTTTCATTTCTACTAGTTATATAACACATCCATACGGTCCAATAACCAAGCTAGTTATAGAAAATAACAAATGATGGCTTGTTTGGTCCACAGAATGGCTAATCTATCCTATTTTAGCACCGTGTGACCTTTAAAATGACCTTTGACCTTAAAAAACTCAGCAAATCACTAATTATATCATCTAAATCTATTCTCTGGGTCCAAATTATGGGAAGAAGTGGTATTACACGATGTTCTATGTGGCGTGGTTACAAAGTTGTGTTCCAGCCTATATTAATGGCGGCCATCTTGGATTTATGCGAATTAAAAAAATACTCAAGGCGAATTCGATGTCATCATCCGGAATCTGTTTCTAGGGATCCTAATGTACTCAAAAATGCAATAATCTCAACAACTAGTTTTTTAAGGGGTCCAACGAGCATTCTCCTTGACTATAGGTAGATTCAATAAATTTTAAAATTGTCCAATAAAATTATGCTGAGCCTTTTTTCGTAACTACCGACATGCTAGAATAAATATTTGACTACATTCCACAGTTTTCACTGAGCAAGAAAAATGCTGTGCCAGATCAAAATCTGAGCTAATGATAAAAACATCCAAAATCTGTGACCTTAATCTTGAAAATTCAGGCAGGGATACAGAAGCCAAAACATCACCCAGACATTTGAACTTTTTGAAGCAGCCGAATACAATTACTGAGATGTTGTATCCGTATAGATCAGGTTTTAAGATACATCAGGGCAGCTAATGAGTGCTCCGCAATACTGTTACAGAGTAAATATATCGCAACAATCAGAAATTCGGACATAGAACTTCCTCAAAGGGCAGTGGACATAGTCTATTTTCATTTTTCGCATTTTTTTACAAAATATTTTAAAATGGCACCTGCGTAAAAAAAATATCAGAAGGAACCACAGCATGCCTGTTCCTCTTACCTCTTCAATCACTTGTTGCAACAATTGTGGAATTAAAGGCGAGAGCTGGCACCATTTTTCATAATCAGGGGAAATCTAATGATGGGAACCCTCGAAAAAAGTGATAAAAGTGCCATTCAAAGCAAATTACTTTTTAAAATCTACAATGATGGCTTTATTTCTACCAGTAATAGTGAGCGAGAAGAACAAACAAACAGAGAAAAATATGTCTTTTATTGTGCAGTATCACAAATTCACATAAATCCTGAAAAAAAAACACGAAAACCCCATCATAATGACTTTGAATCTATCAGCTAGGCCTATATTCAGACGACCTAATTGTTTTCCCGCTGTAAGTTGTGAACAGTATAAGCACTTTCCCCCTCCAGCCTGATACTCCAAGTAGGAGGTGCTGCTGGAATACAAATTCAAATTTCAAAGAAGGAGATTCATATTCAGAATTAGTGTTTATCGAAAGGCCCATGCAGCCTGTTTATAGAGCTATCTAAACTAAACAAACAACAACAACAGACCTTCTTCTAGCTGACCGTTAGTTTAACAAATTGTTTGATTGTAATGGCGATCTCCTGCAACGAAAGTGCTAGTTGCAGTTATGCTCCGACTGATTTCAATATTACGCAGTCTTTCGACGACTCCACTGGTGATATAAGCGTAGCAGTTGAAAGCTGTCAGCTTTGCGGTGGTGCAGGTCGACCTTTTTATTGCAAGAATTGTGCTGCAAAAGGGTTTTTCTATCATTCAAAGTCTAAAAAAAATAAAACTTCCTCCGAGTCTGAACGGTGTGTATACAGTGGGCCACTCAACTGCTCACGTAGGCACTTGTGTAAACATGAAACTGGGGTCTAAAAAAAGGAAATTTATGACGTCGTTTTTTGGTCGTTTTTTGTACATGTAGAAAAAGGGTATAAATGTTATGGTCTCTGAAGGCATAAAAATGTGTTCTATTTATTTGAAAAAATAACTTTTATGATCATGATGGTTTAAACTTAAAACTAGTCTACTCTAGGGTCTGGAAGAAAAATAACGGCGAAACCTGTATTATCGCCCAATGTACAGATTTTGTACTTCTATATTTATCCATAACTAAATATTTTGTTCTGGGACCTAGTACAATAAAATAACCTATTGGTACAGTTAAAGTAGAGCGGGTTCGGGTATTTCTGAACACCTGAGCGTCTGCTCTTGATTTCTGGTGTCCCCATTTGTCTATCAGCTCCCCACGTGACATCAGTTGATGAATGAAACTATGATTGATGACGTAATAAACCACGTGCACGACCATTCATGAATCTGAAAGTTGTACAGGAAGATGTAGTACCCAAGGTAACGGCGGGTATACTCGAACTAGAGGGGGTAATGCGAACACCAAGTAGGGTATAATCGAACACCCACCAATTTTTTAATCTAAAGAGAAAATAGCCAGTTTAGAAGCGGTAACATGCGCAGTATACCCAAATATGATACAAATAGAATCAATGCCCATTGTAATTCCTCCAGAAAAAAAATATGAAGCAAAAATATATTTGGAAATGCCACTGTTCGAGATTACCCGAATCTGTTGAAATCTGAGATTTTTTTTGCATTGTTCCCTTCATACTTCTTTTCAAACCCACATAGTAACGTCACAACCGTTTGCAGGCCTACAAATCGCTCCATTGCAGTACTTCCTTTCGCAATGACGCATTCGCTCTGAAACTGTGGTGTAGAGGCCTAGTGTTCGTAATTGGACTAAACCAAAATAATTGATGGGTCTATTTCCGAACACGTCCCAAGTGATGAGGCTATCATGACCAAAAATAGTTTTTTGATGTTTTTATATTTAGGAGGTGCATTGCAAGGTACATTTGCGCATTTAAAAAATAATTTTAGGATTGATAATACATATCATAAATATACCATTACCTTCCGTGTAATTACCTTAATTTTTAAAGACTTGTCTACTTTACAACATTTTGAAAGTGACTTTTTAAAATAGTAAAATTAATGGATATGAAATTGGTCCATAATAACGGTGCGTGACTGTTCTGAGAACAGTCACGCACCGTTATTATGGACCAATTTCACAACGGGCAACGGGCAGCTCTGCCTGACACAGTTTATTAATGTCTAGCCAGCAACGGGATGAAATATATTAGCAATGTTCGGAAATACCCTCCCGTTCGGAAATACCCGAACCCGCTCTATATATTTTCGAACATGTCTGTAAAATTTTATGAGAATCAAAGGGGTAGCAGATACTTTTTTCCAGGCCACAATAAATTGGCATAAAGTGAAATTTAGCATTTTTTTTGCATTTGACCTTGACCTTTCACTGACATTATTGAAGGTCAAGGTCATCCAAAAAAATAATTAAATGTGCAATCACGTTCCATAATATTTACCGAAGCTAAAAATGTCAGGTTATTATATATTTAAATTTGAAAAAGTATTGTTAATTTTAAGAAAAGTTGTGATGTTTTTTTCATTTTTATTAAAAAAGCAGCTTTTTCCTTCAAAAATTCTGAGGTTCTTAACAATACCGGAGAAAAGGAAAATTTGCATAGGCGAAAATGACAATATCTCAAAAACTATTTGAGATATTTAAAAAAATTAAACAGCATATCGTTCCTGTTTTTTATAGCTATCACTGTGCTAAATTTGAACATTTTTGGAGCAGCTACAGCATTTCAGTACAGTGCTGACCATAAAAAAAACAGTAAAAAATCACAATTTTATTTCAATGTGTTTCTTTGTTATCATACACAAAAATAAGCCCGTTTCAAAATACATTTTTTGCCGTAACTTTTTTATTCCTTATCCGATTTTGAAAAATGAGGCCTTTTTAAAATCGTGAGACCCTGTAGAATAAAATTAATCAAGCAAAGTTAATGAAAAAGCTCAATTATATTTTATTGTCAAGTGCCAAGTGAGTGGGTACATTCAAACAGTCATTATGATTTGGTTTTTCGTGTTTTTTCAGGATTTATGTGAATTTGTGATACACTCCAATAAAAGACATATTTATCTCTGTTTTTTTGTTCTTCTTTCTCACTATTACTGGTAGAAATGAAGCCATTATTGTAGAATTAAAAAAGTAATTTTTTTTGAATGACACTTTTATCACCTTTTCCGAGGGTTCCCATCATTAGATTTCTCGCAATTATGAAAAATGGTGCCAGCTCTCGCCTTTATTTCCATAATTGTTGCAACAAGTGCTTGAAGAGGTAAGTAGAACAGGCATGCTGTGGTCCCTTCTGATAATTTTTTTTACGCAGGTGCCATTTTAAAATTTTTGTAAAAAAATGCAAAAAATGAAAATAGACTATGTCCACTGCCCTATGAGGTTGTACAGAAAAATGTGGGCATCTCGAAGAATTGATATGCCTGGGGAAGGCTGCACTAGTTTGCCCATGGTAAAACCTGGGTGAAGTTTTGTTTGCCTACCCTGCACTTCCACATGGGGCGCACCGAGGGTAAAAATGGAAGTTTCATGGCTATAAGGATGAGAATCCATCAAAATTTTTCTTCTTCCATGACCCCCTCATGGACTTAAAAAAATATAAAAAAAAACTGGGGCCGGAGGCTATGCCCAAATTTCTGATTGTTGTGTGACCTATTTGCTCTGTTACAGTATTGCGGGGCACTCATTTGGCGCCCTGATATATACGGATACAACATCTCAGTAGTTTTATTCAGCTGCTTCAAAAGGTTCAAGTGTCTGGGTGATGTTTTGGCTTCTGTATCCCTGCCGGAATTTGCAAAATTAAGGTCACAGCTTTTGGATGTTTTTCTCATTAGCTCAGATTTTGATCTGGCACAGCATTTTTCTTGCTCAGTGAAAACTGTGGAATGTAGTCAAATATTTATTCTAGCATGTCAGTAGTTACGAAAAAAAGGCTCAGTATAATTTTATTGGACAATTTTAAAATTTATTGAAAGTACCTATATACAGACAGCTGCGGAATTAGCTCGCAGCGGGTCGATAAGATTCTATTCTATTCTATAGATTATTAGGAACAAAGTTTACTCGACATTTTTCAGGGGCTCGTTTCACAAAGAAAATCTTATCTTAACTTTGACCTACTTTAGGTCTTTTATCATTTAAAAGTTAAGATCATCTTAACTTTTTAATGATAAAGACTCTACGGTCTACCCATTGATACCAGGGCTCTAATGTTCAACACCATGGTTCTTCCACACCTCGACAGCGTTCGAAATAAGGCCATTCCAGTGTCATTACTTTTTCGTTCCACATGCATTTTTGTTCCATATGGGCCTTTGTGCGCATGCGTGATCCATTCTGCGCATGCGCGATCCATTCTGCGCATGCGTGATCATTCTGCGCATGCGCTCAGAAAAATTGCGTTGCTAAGGACAACGCAAACAGCATTATTGGTCCCCACCTGATCTGCCAGTAGCCTTAGGCCTATGAGTATGTCTACGCATCCACTCACATGACGTTTTGTGTTTAAACACAATATTTTGCAAAACGTAATGTTGGTTTAACGCTAGCCTAGTTCCTGGCCTGCCGAGCGATGGCCTAGAATCTATCTATAACGAAAGTCAACATTGATTCGCATTATACACATACTTCCCCATGAAGAGCAGCTGGCAAATCTCCGGGCTGGTCATAACCAAACGAAGATTACGACGCCGTTTTGACAGTAAATAACTGGTGAAGTAAAAAAATAAAGTGCTTGGATGCACAGAAGTTTAATGCCTTTGTTTCGTTGACAAATCTTGAGCATTTTTTGCGTAATAAGCAGATTGTGAAATGTTGCTTTTGCGTATGGATGGACATGTGACCCTAAATTGATCTGGCTTGCCCAGAATGCAATGGGTCACGGATGGGACTAGTTTAACGTAAGACCAACGTTGTAGACGTTGGACCAACTTTAAACTGACATTCATTCAATGTTTTTTTTCATGACATAGACCTGGAAGGTCTAAGATGACTATAGGATAGAGCTGATGAGTGGAGCAAGTCTCCTGGTCCTCTCCTTTACCCTCATCCAGCAAACACAAGGCGTTGACCCAATATTGTTCCAATGTTGGCCCGCCGTCTTTGACGTCGGCCCAACATTAAAACAACATTAGGTCAATGGCAATGCCTCGTGTTAACTGGGAAGACTACTCACTGTGACCTTCCACTACATGGCATTTACGTTCAAACAAGATAATTTGCTTAACTTAATTTTGATTTTATGTTACACCAATGTTCTAGACGGTGGACCAACTTTAAACCGACATTCATTCAACGTTTTGTAGACTAGATAGTTCTGCTACATTGACGCACATATTTTGACTGGTGTTTGTTGAGAATTGATTGACTGTGAAATCTGGGAAAATCATGTGACTATTGGGGTCTATAGCCTATGACCACATGCTAGGCTCTAGCAAAAAGTATTTCCTCACTATATCTGCTCTCATTTTCTCTAAACTCAATTTAATTTTGCAAGTTATGCGGCGACTACCTTTTACATTTTATAGTGCCCTTTGCATGCCTTGGAGTTGCTCAACTGAAGGGACTACATGTATCTGCTAACTTTAGAAGTAAGCAGATACTGCATTTAGGCTTGAAGGCGTAGAGCAGGGAAACAGTCTAGGCATGGGCATGCCCATAGTGTGAGCATGCGCACATGTGTGGAACGAAAATGTAGGCCTATGTGAAACAATATTACAGTGACTCTTGCATTATCGTTCCACATGCATTTTCCTTCCACATGTGCCCAGTATTTTTCCACTTAGTGCAGTGGCGGATCCAGCATATGGCGTACCCGGCGTACGCCCCCCCCCTCTTCTTGGTGAAACTATTGCATTTTCATGCATTTTTTGAATAAAGTGAAGCTAACACCCCTTTTTGCAGCCAAAATGTGGCTTAGGCCTACGGCCTTTCCTTTTGCACATTCTGGATCCGCCACTGCAGAGGCTGGGCATGCGCACATGTGGAACGATATTGCATGTGGAACAATAAAGTAGTGGGGGCCACTGCTTTATTGTTCCACACAGATGCGCATGCGCACATGTGGAACAATATTGCATGTGGCACGAAAAAGTAGTAAAAAATTTGTGGCGGACAATCAATAGTTACGATGAGGTTGTCCGCTCGGAAAAACAACTTTTCTGAGGGATATTTTCACATTACATTGATATTTAAAGCAGCCCCTTGGGATGACATCAATTTTCGTTTTTAGTTTTGTAATGAAGTAGTGTATCCCCAAGATCATGATTTTATTTTTTTGCAAAATTAAGGTCACAGCTTTTGGATGTTTTTCTCATTAGCTCAGATTTTGATCTGGCACAGCATTTTTCTTGCTCAGTGAAAACTGTGGAATGTAGTCAAATATTTATTCTAGCATGTTAGTAGTTACGAAAAAAGGCTCAGCATAATTTTATTGGACAATTTTAAAATTTATTGAAAGTACAGTAGTTATTCGTTATAACACGATCGGTGGGGTCCATAAGTACGAATCGTGTTATAAGCCGATCGTGTTATACGAAATGGCCCGATTTTATCTAGTACTACTAGATACGATATGACTGGAGATACACGGGATGCGGTAATATAAATAACTAACACGGTACACTATACTACATGTAGCTTGTAGCATATGATAACGTTATTTCCCGGCCTTATTTACTGTACAAATATCGGAGTTTTACAAGTTATATTAATTATTATTTGTAAGTAATAAAAATGTGAATTGGTTGAATGTGTCTAATATAAACAGTAGAAGTAAAATTAGTTGAATCAGGAATACAGGACTCGCGAACAGAGTGACGCTGTGTATACAAGTCCGTGTCATGTACAGTGTTTAATGACGTCATCGTTTTGAGGGTAGAGGTGTCAAAATCTCGTGAAATATCACTCTCAGCGTGAGATCATACGAGACTGTCAATCATCCTGACACGGCACCGTGCGATGAGAAGCGGGTGTTGACCAATCAGCGTTTGAACACAACAAACACGATGTCTTTGCATTTTTTGTATCATGCAATCAATTACTACAACACGAATATTATGTTTTTCCAAATCGTGTAATAAAACAGCATATCACTGATGTTATAATATTCATAGGATAGCTACCTAGCTTGTAGGCTTGAAATGGTTCGACACGCTCACGTTTACTGACGACGTCGATCAAGCGTAACTCCCAGCAAATGAACCAGTGCTGATTTAATGCTGGGCCTGCGTCGTGGTCAGGTGAGATGAGAGGGAGATATGGGAGGGAGATATTGACCAATCAGCGTTAGAACACGCTTGTCAATCAAACTTGTCGGTGAGCTGTCCATACTGACGGTCATTTGTGGCTGATCATATCGGCATAAAAATATATTTATGCAACACCATTAAATCTAATATAATAAATTATTTTATAAATTATTTAACAAAATGACATGTTTATCATAACACGAAATGTTCTTTATATTTTCTTTTAAATTGGTTAATAAACTAATCTAACACCAGTCTTTTTGTATGTTTTTTAATTGTACAATAATTTATTATACATGTAACACGAATATGTTGCTCTTATAAATCATGTAATAAAGTATTATATCCCTGATATTATATTATTAATAGGATAACTATACCAAGCCTGTGGGCTTGAAAACGTTTAAAACGGTTCAATAAACTATCCCGACCATGTCTAGACTTTTATTAGCAGCGAGACGGGGGGGGGGGGGGGGTTAACTGACTCCAAAATAAACTGAACAATACATGTACTGATCACTTGTCACGGTTGATTCCACACACTTGATAGAACACCCGAGCTAATCCGTGTATTTTACATCTGCAATACACCAGTCTATATGAAAATATAACCAGCGCCAATACACATTGCCGTACTGCAGACACTAACCTTGCGGTCACTAAGTCATCAAAACTAAAATAATAATCAATCACAATTAGAACAACATAGTCCTCATTGTAATATAAATATATCAATTGCATAAAATAACGTGTTGTAGAAACATAGTGTAGCAATTTAGTAGCCTGTACTTGTACTTGGTATTGTTCTGACAAAAACTGGGTTTTAAATTTACATGAATCGGGTTTGATGGGTGTAAAAAGAATAACGTGGCCAAGCGGGCGGACAACATTGTTACAATGACGGGCCGGCATCTGCAATGCTGTGCCAATATTTAAGCATCATCTAGCCACTGCTTTTATTTTACAGATGGCGCCGAAGATTGCGTAACTGCCCGCCAATGGTCGATACACGTTTTGGTCCCAGGAGATCAAGTTATATAAGATTTATGTTTATTTTAAATAATTAGGAATGGAATAAGACGGCGATGAAAAATTCAAGAGTGACCCATGTAGTACTTAACAGTGTACTACACGTCAAGAAACATGATGTGCTTCACAAAATTGTCGCGAACATAACACCTTGCAATACAAACGAGAACGCTGCTCGACATTGCACAATGTGAGTTGTGAAGAAGTGGCATTCATCAAACGATCGGCGTGTCATCACCTCTGGCGACCTATTTTAATACGTTATTTAAAAATAACCATTTTGCTGAATTAAGTTAATTTTATTTAATAGCTAGGATTACTGACATCAAATCGTGCATGTCATATTCGTGTTATAATATTTTATAACACAATATAAAAAGCATCATATTCGTGTTATAATATTTTATAACACGATATAAAACAAATCATATTCGTGTTATAATATTTCATTACACGTCATTTTAAAAACTTGCAGAATCACCATATTCGTGTTATAATATTTTATAACACGATATAAAAAGCACCATATTCATGTTATAATATTTTATAACACGATATAAAACAAAGCATATTCGTGTTATAATATTTCATTACACGTGATTTTAAAAACTTGCAGAATCACCATATTCGTGTTATAATATTTTAATACAGATTGAAAAAACATGTAAAAACATTATTATTCGTGTTATAATATTTTTATTACACGATTTAAATAAACATGTTCTTTTGCTAAACACGCCACATTAAGTTAATTTGATTAAGTAAATACATTTTCTGAGATCAAATCGTGCACGTCATATTTGTTTATATTATCTATTACACGATTCGTGTTTGAGTTAATTTAAGCTCAAGTACGAAATGAGATACTCTTGTTCTAAAAAGGTTCCGTTATGTGCTGCGCAATACCACTTGCCGGCGACTTTGCGTGAGCGTCATGCGTGAAGGATTAGGCCTACTGCACGATTAACATGTGACGTTGGCGGACAATTTCATGCTTAATTGGATGTTCAAATATTTATAACACGATTTTTCCAGAAAAATGGTAGAAAAGATAGTGTAAAATTTTGGGATCCATGGTTGCATCGTGTTATATCCGATTCGTGTAGTAACGATTCGTGCTATAACGGATAATTACTGTACCTATATACAGACAGCTGCGGAATTAGCTCGCAGCGGGTCGATAAGATTCTATTCTATTCTATAAATTATTAGGAACAAAGTTTACTCGACATTTTTCAGGGGCTCGTTTCACAAAGAAAATCTTATCTTAACTTTGACCTATTTTAGGTCTTTTATCATTTAAAAGTTAAGATCATCTTAACTTTTTAATGATAAAGACTCTACGGTCTACCCATTGATACCAGGGCTCTAATGTTCAACACCATGGTTCTTCCACACCTCGACAGCGTTCGAAATAAGGCCATTCCAGTGTCATTACTTTTTCGTTCCACATGCATTTTTGTTCCATATGGGCCTTTGTGCGCATGCGTGATCCATTCTGCGCATGCGCGATCCATTCTGCGCATGCGTGATCATTCTGCGCATGCGCTCAGAAAAATTGCGTTGCTAAGGACAACGCAAACAGCATTATTGGTCCCCACCTGATCTGCCAGTAGCCTTAGGCCTATGAGTATGTCTACGCATCCACTCACATGACGTTTTGTGTTTAAACACAATATTTTGCAAAACGTAATGTTGGTTTAACGCTAGCCTAGTTCCTGGCCTGCCGAGCGAGGGCCTAGAATCTATCCATAACGAAAGTCAACATTGATTCGCATTATACACATACTTCCCCATGAAGAGCAGCTGGCAAATCTCCGGGCTGGTCGTAACCAAACGAAGATTACGACGCCGTTTTGACAGTAAATAACTGGTGAAGTAAAAAAATAAAGTGCTTGGATGCACAGAAGTTAAATGCCTTTGTTTCGTTGACAAATCTTGAGCATTTTTTGCGTAATAAGCAGATTGTGAAATGTTGCTTTTGCGTATGGATGGACATGTGACCCTAAATTGATCTGGCTTGCCCAGAATGCAATGGGTCACGGATGGGACTAGTTTAACGTAAGACCAACGTTGTAGACGTTGGACCAACTTTAAACTGACATTCATTCAATGTTTTTTTTCATGACATAGACCTGGAAGGTCTAAGATGACTATAGGATAGAGCTGATGAGTGGAGCAAGTCTCCTGGTCCTCTCCTTTACCCTCATCCAGCAAACACAAGGCGTTGACCCAATATTGTTCCAATGTTGGCCCGCCGTCTTTGACGTCGGCCCAACATTAAAACAACATTAGGTCAATGGCAATGCCTCGTGTTAGCTGGGAAGACTACTCACTGTGACCTTCCACTACATGGCATTTACGTTCAAACAAGATAATTTGCTTAACTTAATTTTGATTTTATGTTACACCAATGTTCTAGACGGTGGACCAACTTTAAACCGACATTCATTCAACGTTTTGTAGACTAGATAGTTCTGCTACATTGACGCACATATTTTGACTGGTGTTTGTTGAGAATTGATTGACTGTGAAATCTGGGAAAATCATGTGACTATTGGGGTCTATAGCCTATGACCACATGCTAGGCTCTAGCAAAAAGTATTTCCTCACTATATCTGCTCTCATTTTCTCTAAACTCAATTTAATTTTGCAAGTTATGCGGCGACTACCTTTTACATTTTATAGTGCCCTTTGCATGCCTTGGAGTTGCTCAACTGAAGGGACTACATGTATCTGCTAACTTTAGAAGTAAGCAGATACTGCATTTAGGCTTGAAGGCGTAGAGCAGGGAAACAGTCTAGGCATGGGCATGCCCATAGTGTGAGCATGCGCACATGTGTGGAACGAAAATGTAGGCCTATGTGAAACAATATTACAGTGACTCTTGCATTATCGTTCCACATGCATTTTCCTTCCACATGTGCCCAGTATTTTTCCACTTAGTGCAGTGGCGGATCCAGCATATGGCGTACCCGGCGTACGCCCCCCCCCCCTCTTCTTGGTGAAACTATTGCATTTTCATGCATTTTTTGAATAAAGTGAAGCTAACACCCCTTTTTGCAGCCAAAATGTGGCTTAGGCCTACGGCCTTTCCTTTTGCACATTCTGGATCCGCCACTGCAGAGGCTGGGCATGCGCACATGTGGAACGATATTGCATGTGGAACAATAAAGTAGTGGGGGCCACTGCTTTATTGTTCCACACAGATGCGCATGCGCACATGTGGAACAATATTGCATGTGGCACGAAAAAGTAGTAAAAAATTTGTGGCGGACAATCAATAGTTACGATGAGGTTGTCCGCTCGGAAAAACAACTTTTCTGAGGGATATTTTCACATTACATTGATATTTAAAGCAGCCCCTTGGGATGACATCAATTTTCGTTTTTAGTTTTGTAATGAAGTAGTGTATCCCCAAGATCATGATTTTATTTTTTTGCAAAATTAAGGTCACAGCTTTTGGATGTTTTTCTCATTAGCTCAGATTTTGATCTGGCACAGCATTTTTCTTGCTCAGTGAAAACTGTGGAATGTAGTCAAATATTTATTCTAGCATGTTAGTAGTTACGAAAAAAGGCTCAGCATAATTTTATTGGACAATTTTAAAATTTATTGAAAGTACAGTAGTTATTCGTTATAACACGATCGGTGGGGTCCATAAGTACGAATCGTGTTATAAGCCGATCGTGTTATACGAAATGGCCCGATTTTATCTAGTACTACTAGATACGATATGACTGGAGATACACGGGATGCGGTAATATAAATAACTAACACGGTACACTATACTACATGTAGCTTGTAGCATATGATAACGTTATTTCCCGGCCTTATTTACTGTACAAATATCGGAGTTTTACAAGTTATATTAATTATTATTTGTAAGTAATAAAAATGTGAATTGGTTGAATGTGTCTAATATAAACAGTAGAAGTAAAATTAGTTGAATCAGGAATACAGGACTCGCGAACAGAGTGACGCTGTGTATACAAGTCCGTGTCATGTACAGTGTTTAATGACGTCATCGTTTTGAGGGTAGAGGTGTCAAAATCTCGTGAAATATCACTCTCAACGTGAGATCATACGAGACTGTCAATCATCCTGACACGGCACCGTGCGATGAGAAGCGGGTGTTGACCAATCAGCGTTTGAACACAACAAACACGATGTCTTTGCATTTTTTGTATCATGCAATCAATTACTACAACACGAATATTATGTTTTTCCAAATCGTGTAATAAAACAGCATATCACTGATGTTATAATATTCATAGGATAGCTACCTAGCTTGTAGGCTTGAAATGGTTCGACACGCTCACGTTTACTGACGACGTCGATCAAGCGTAACTCCCAGCAAATGAACCAGTGCTGATTTAATGCTGGGCCTGCGTCGTGGTCAGGTGAGATGAGAGGGAGATATGGGAGGGAGATATTGACCAATCAGCGTTAGAACACGCTTGTCAATCAAACTTGTCGGTGAGCTGTCCATACTGACGGTCATTTGTGGCTGATCATATCGGCATAAAAATATATTTATGCAACACCATTAAATCTAATATAATAAATTATTTTATAAATTATTTAACAAAATGACATGTTTATCATAACACGAAATGTTCTTTATATTTTCTTTTAAATTGGGTAATAAACTAATCTAACACCAGTCTTTTTGTATGTTTTTTAATTGTACAATAATTTATTATACATGTAACACGAATATGTTGCTCTTATAAATCATGTAATAAAGTATTATATCCCTGATATTATATTATTAATAGGATAACTATACCAAGCCTGTGGGCTTGAAAATGTTTAAAACCGTTCAATAAACTATCCCGACCATGACTAGACTTTTATTAGCAGCGAGACGGGGGGGGGGGGGGGGGGTTAACTGACTCCAAAATAAACTGAACAATACATGTACTGATCACTTGTCACGGTTGATTCCACACACTTGATAGAACACCCGAGCTAATCCGTGTATTTTACATCTGCAATACACCAGTCTATATGAAAATATAACCAGCGCCAATACACATTGCCGTACTGCAGACACTAACCTTGCGGTCACTAAGTCATCAAAACTAAAATAATAATCAATCACAATTAGAACAACATAGTCCTCATTGTAATATAAATATATCAATTGCATAAAATAACGTGTTGTAGAAACATAGTGTAGCAATTTAGTAGCCTGTACTTGTACTTGGTATTGTTCTGACAAAAACTGGGTTTTAAATTTACATGAATCGGGTTTGATGGGTGTAAAAAGAATAACGTGGCCAAGCGGGCGGACAACATTGTTACAATGACGGGCCGGCATCTGCAATGCTGTGCCAATATTTAAGCATCATCTAGCCACTGCTTTTATTTTACAGATGGCGCCGAAGATTGCGTAACTGCCCGCCAATGGTCGATACACGTTTTGGTCCCAGGAGATCAAGTTATATAAGATTTATGTTTATTTTAAATAATTAGGAATGGAATAAGACGGCGATGAAAAATTCAAGAGTGACCCATGTAGTACTTAACAGTGTACTACACGTCAAGAAACATGATGTGCTTCACAAAATTGTCGCGAACATAACACCTTGCAATACAAACGAGAACGCTGCTCGACATTGCACAATGTGAGTTGTGAAGAAGTGGCATTCATCAAACGATCGGCGTGTCATCACCTCTGGCGACCTATTTTAATACGTTATTTAAAAATAACCATTTTGCTGAATTAAGTTAATTTTATTTAATAGCTAGGATTACTGACATCAAATCGTGCATGTCATATTCGTGTTATAATATTTTATAACACAATATAAAAAGCATCATATTCGTGTTATAATATTTTATAACACGATATAAAACAAATCATATTCGTGTTATAATATTTCATTACACGTCATTTTAAAAACTTGCAGAATCACCATATTCGTGTTATAATATTTTATAACACGATATAAAAAGCACCATATTCATGTTATAATATTTTATAACACGATATAAAACAAAGCATATTCGTGTTATAATATTTCATTACACGTGATTTTAAAAACTTGCAGAATCACCATATTCGTGTTATAATATTTTAATACAGATTGAAAAAACATGTAAAAACATTATTATTCGTGTTATAATATTTTTATTACACGATTTAAATAAACATGTTCTTTTGCTAAACACGCCACATTAAGTTAATTTGATTAAGTAAATACATTTTCTGAGATCAAATCGTGCACGTCATATTTGTTTATATTATCTATTACACGATTCGTGTTTGAGTTAATTTAAGCTCAAGTACGAAATGAGATACTCTTGTTCTAAAAAGGTTCCGTTATGTGCTGCGCAATACCACTTGCCGGCGACTTTGCGTGAGCGTCATGCGTGAAGGATTAGGCCTACTGCACGATTAACATGTGACGTTGGCGGACAATTTCATGCTTAATTGGATGTTCAAATATTTATAACACGATTTTTCCAGAAAAATGGTAGAAAAGATAGTGTAAAATTTTGGGATCCATGGTTGCATCGTGTTATATCCGATTCGTGTAGTAACGATTCGTGCTATAACGGATAATTACTGTACCTATATACAGACAGCTGCGGAATTAGCTCGCAGCGGGTCGATAAGATTCTATTCTATTCTATAAATTATTAGGAACAAAGTTTACTCGACATTTTTCAGGGGCTCGTTTCACAAAGAAAATCTTATCTTAACTTTGACCTATTTTAGGTCTTTTATCATTTAAAAGTTAAGATCATCTTAACTTTTTAATGATAAAGACTCTACGGTCTACCCATTGATACCAGGGCTCTAATGTTCAACACCATGGTTCTTCCACACCTCGACAGCGTTCGAAATAAGGCCATTCCAGTGTCATTACTTTTTCGTTCCACATGCATTTTTGTTCCATATGGGCCTTTGTGCGCATGCGTGATCCATTCTGCGCATGCGCGATCCATTCTGCGCATGCGTGATCATTCTGCGCATGCGCTCAGAAAAATTGCGTTGCTAAGGACAACGCAAACAGCATTATTGGTCCCCACCTGATCTGCCAGTAGCCTTAGGCCTATGAGTATGTCTACGCATCCACTCACATGACGTTTTGTGTTTAAACACAATATTTTGCAAAACGTAATGTTGGTTTAACGCTAGCCTAGTTCCTGGCCTGCCGAGCGAGGGCCTAGAATCTATCCATAACGAAAGTCAACATTGATTCGCATTATACACATACTTCCCCATGAAGAGCAGCTGGCAAATCTCCGGGCTGGTCGTAACCAAACGAAGATTACGACGCCGTTTTGACAGTAAATAACTGGTGAAGTAAAAAAATAAAGTGCTTGGATGCACAGAAGTTAAATGCCTTTGTTTCGTTGACAAATCTTGAGCATTTTTTGCGTAATAAGCAGATTGTGAAATGTTGCTTTTGCGTATGGATGGACATGTGACCCTAAATTGATCTGGCTTGCCCAGAATGCAATGGGTCACGGATGGGACTAGTTTAACGTAAGACCAACGTTGTAGACGTTGGACCAACTTTAAACTGACATTCATTCAATGTTTTTTTTCATGACATAGACCTGGAAGGTCTAAGATGACTATAGGATAGAGCTGATGAGTGGAGCAAGTCTCCTGGTCCTCTCCTTTACCCTCATCCAGCAAACACAAGGCGTTGACCCAATATTGTTCCAATGTTGGCCCGCCGTCTTTGACGTCGGCCCAACATTAAAACAACATTAGGTCAATGGCAATGCCTCGTGTTAGCTGGGAAGACTACTCACTGTGACCTTCCACTACATGGCATTTACGTTCAAACAAGATAATTTGCTTAACTTAATTTTGATTTTATGTTACACCAATGTTCTAGACGGTGGACCAACTTTAAACCGACATTCATTCAACGTTTTGTAGACTAGATAGTTCTGCTACATTGACGCACATATTTTGACTGGTGTTTGTTGAGAATTGATTGACTGTGAAATCTGGGAAAATCATGTGACTATTGGGGTCTATAGCCTATGACCACATGCTAGGCTCTAGCAAAAAGTATTTCCTCACTATATCTGCTCTCATTTTCTCTAAACTCAATTTAATTTTGCAAGTTATGCGGCGACTACCTTTTACATTTTATAGTGCCCTTTGCATGCCTTGGAGTTGCTCAACTGAAGGGACTACATGTATCTGCTAACTTTAGAAGTAAGCAGATACTGCATTTAGGCTTGAAGGCGTAGAGCAGGGAAACAGTCTAGGCATGGGCATGCCCATAGTGTGAGCATGCGCACATGTGTGGAACGAAAATGTAGGCCTATGTGAAACAATATTACAGTGACTCTTGCATTATCGTTCCACATGCATTTTCCTTCCACATGTGCCCAGTATTTTTCCACTTAGTGCAGTGGCGGATCCAGCATATGGCGTACCCGGCGTACGCCCCCCCCCCTTCTTGGTGAAACTATTGCATTTTCATGCATTTTTTTAATAAAGTGAAGCTAACACCCCTTTTTGCAGCCAAAATGTGGCTTAGGCCTACGGCCTTTCCTTTTGCACATTCTGGATCCGCCACTGCAGAGGCTGGGCATGCGCACATGTGGAACGCTATTGCATGTGGAACAATAAAGTAGTGGGGGCCACTGCTTTATTGTTCCACACAGATGCGCATGCGCACATGTGGAACAATATTGCATGTGGCACGAAAAAGTAGTAAAAAATTTGTGGCGGACAATCAATAGTTACGATGAGGTTGTCCGCTCGGAAAAACAACTTTTCTGAGGGATATTTTCACATTACATTGATATTTAAAGCAGCCCCTTGGGATGACATCAATTTTCGTTTTTAGTTTTGTAATGAAGTAGTGTATCCCCAAGATCATGATTTTATTTTTTTCAGGATTTTTAGATTTTTAAAAATATTTTTTATCAACATTTCTATGAAACCGCTTAAAACCCTAACAAACTTTTTGTACACCTAAACACTTGCTAAAGGACGGTTAAATGTTCCTACAGCATTGGGCCACATGGTGATGCCGTCGGCCCAGCGTTGGGCAGACAATCAGTGTTGCAGGTGTATCACCTCATGTCCTGGCTTTAAGACACCAATCAGACACCAATTAGCGGCGATTGCTTTGATCTCCTCGTCCAAGACGTGGGAATATGCGGTGTAAAGTTTTGTATATTTCTGACTTGTTTTGTTTACATGGCAATATACGACCTGGAGATTTAACTATTTCACTCTTTTTCGATGTTTTAAATAGTTTTTTGACTTTTTGTATTTTTAGTTAAGATCAGTAGGCTATATAGTTAAATTTTCAAAGTTGACAACATTGAAAATGTCTCATCCCAAGGGGTCCCTTTAAAGTCATTTAATGATTTATAGGTCAAGTGACTGTCAGGGTTGGCAATTTTGATAACAGTGGTGAGCTTCCACTTGTTGGTTAACTAATGTTTTCGGAAAGTTGTGAGATATATTAGCCTACTTCTGAAATTTCAGCGGACAACTTGAAAATCTGACCAGATTGTCCGATGGACAACCTCATTTTTAACCCTTGTTTCGAATGCTGCTCGACTACTGTTGTACGATATGGTGAACAACCAGTGACAATAACATAGGTAAACTACAGAAAATTCAAAACCGTGGCATGTGTATCATCTTGCAATGTCACCCCAGGACACATATCGCGGACATGCTTTCAAACCTAAAATGGTTGAGTATTCAAATCAAGAATTATATTTTTGACAGCTGTCCTGGTATTCAAAATTATGCATTACAAAACTCCAAATTACATGTCTCACTGGTTGGTCCCTGTTTCACATCAGTACGGTACAAGGAGATCTACCTCCGGGGATCTTTTTGTACCCAGATCACACCCAAATTCGCTCACTACCAAAGGCACTCGACTCTGGAATCAGTTACCAGCATCCATTCGAACTCTCCCAAACCTCAAGACATTCAAAAAAGCCACAGCATTCTTCACTGCACATAATTTCAACATCTACTAACCAACACTATACATCACATATACACAACCATTTGCACAAGATATCCGCATGGTTACATATACCATCCTCCCATCTGACCTAATTTTGTGATGACAGATCAATTCCCATGCCAGTATAGAGACATTTCCTCAACACCAAGCCTGCCCAACTGTTTTTACTTATTATTTGTTTTTTATGGGCACCATGAAAAACAGCAATTTATTATATAGCCATATTGTAAAAAGCTGAATGGTTTTACCCAATAACTATATTCTTATTATTATTCTTAATGATATGATAAAAGACGTAAAAAAACAATAGGTCAAAGTTAAGATAAGATTTTCTTTGTGAAACTAGTTAGAAGGATCTCGCCCTCCACTACTTTCCGTGCTAGAACGAAGCATGTATCTAAAACGTAAGATACTCACATCGTCACAAATGGTTAAAATGGCCGAATTATTTTTCATGAGGTAATTTAAAAATGCTCTCACACGATAAATAACTGAGCGAATGTTTCAAAATAAGCTGAGTGGCTTCATAAAAGGTCAGTAACAGAGTAAGTTAGGTGAAGTCAATTAAAAGATATTTAGAGGGCAGTAATAGGGGTTAAATAGATTGCGTGTCACATATGACGCTCGGTCTTACGGTTCAGATAGGCATTGCTTGCTAACCCGTAACATGTGGAGGGTGAGATTTTGCTAACTATGCAGTATGTGAAACGAGCCCCTGGTTTAGGCCCACCAGTTTTATGGCGTCTCATGACGTCGCGTCACCTGGTGACTAATGTAAAACTATCCATATATCTATAATACTGATTCTTTCTTATAAGTTATATTATACTCCTGCTTTAGGCCCATTTCAATGGACAATTAACATTGAAATGGGCCTATCTATTCGCCGTCAAATTAACCAGGATCGCATGACTTTCTGCGATTTTCTCCGTCAATTCTAAACCAATTTTTTTCAAATTTTGCAACTTAGGCCATTTTCTATTCAAATCCTAACAGCCCTGAAAATTTCGTAAAATTTCGTTAGACCATTTGACATGTAGTAAATTGAAATTCGACGTCCCTCTATAACCCCACCATTAAACTAATTCTGGAAATTTATTACATGGCAAATGGTCTAACTTTTAAAATATTGAATATAATTTTGCGATATTTTAACCCATGTTAGGATTTTATTAGAAAATGGCCTCTGCAAAATTTCAAGGAAATCGGTTCAAAATTGACGGAGAAATCGCCGAAAATCATGCCATCCTGGTTGATCATTTTTAATCTGACGGCGGGTATAGGCTAAAGCAAGTGTATATAATCCACTCCTGCTCAAGGCCCATTTGAATAGACGTTTAACATTTAAATGAGCCTAAACCAGGAGTGGAGTATATATAGACAGTATATATACTCGTGCTTTAGGCCCATTTCAATGGACCTCAAGCAGGAGTAATATATATAGAACATGTATTATATCCAACTGTAATTAATAATGTTAATTAATATATAATAAAATAGTAATTTAAACTACTCGATGCCTTGGGAGAAGTATCCCTTTGGAAAAGGGCGTTCTTTTGGGGATTTACGCAAGCAAAAAGGGGCATGGAGATGTTTTGGCGGGATAACAATACAAGCTAATTACGCTATAGATGGGCCTAAAGTTTTAAGCCCACTAAAAAGATAAATTGTCAGTCAAGTGGGCCTAAACGTTTTGGCCCGCAGCCAAGGTGCATGGTCAGAGAAGTGGGTCTAAACTTTTAGGCCCATTAAAAGATGCGTGATACATTTAAAATGAATTAAAACAAGCTAATCCTGCTATAAATGGGCCTAAAGTTTTAGGCCCACTAGAAAGTCATTTGTCAGTCAAGTGGGCCTATATAGACTTTTAAGCCTCCTGTAACATTGGTGAATGGTCCGAGAAGTGTGTCTCAGCTTTTAGGCCGAACCAACCATGCATGATAAATAAAACACCATTTAGAACTGAAAGACAGGTATATATTGTGTATAATGCCCGTCTTTCAGTAAGGCTATAACTGTCAATTACTCATTGAGACATAGCCTACTATAACTGAAACACGGCAATAATGCACATGGACATGGTGAGTAGAATAAAAAGAATATAATTGTCTTATAAGTTAACTAAAAGACGAATATAATCATAGTACGACCAGTCTTCAATTTGAACTGCAAGACAGGCATATGTGTATAATGCCTGTCGTACTATAAGATACACATACATGTAATATAAGATTATATCTGTCTTTTAGTTAACATATGGACATGGTGAGTAGAATAATAAAAATTAGGGTGTACTCTTTCTATATATTAACTAAAAAACGGATATAATCATATAGTACGCTCGGTCTTCAATTTGAACTGAAAAACGGGCATGTGTATAATGCCCGTCGTACTATGAGGTACTAGAAGAATATATCCGTCTTTTAGTTAACATACGGAAAGAGTACACCCTAATTATTCTACTCACCAAGTCCATGTGTATCATAACCGTCTTTCAGTTATATTTGAATAATTATTAGCAGAGGCCAATGCCTACTGGAAGACGGGCATTATACATGTTTATACACATATGGCTGTCTTTCAGGTCTAATTAAACAATAGTTTTTTAATTGAACACCGGTCTGTAATTTCACCCCAATTATCCTACTCGCAATGTACATGTGTATTATAGCCGTCTTTTAGTTCTATCTGAATAATTATTAGCAGTTATAGGCCTACTTAAAGACGGACATTATACACATATATGCCTGTCTTTCAGTTATAATTCAACACCGGTCTGTAATTTGACCCTAATTATTCTACTCGCAATGTCCATGTGTATTATAGCCATCTTTTAGTTCTATCTGAATGATTATTAGCAGTTACAGGCCTACTAAAAGATGGGTATTTTACACATGCCTGTCTTCCAGTTCTAATTTTCTGTAATTTAACACGCATGCTGTAAAGTTTAGGCCCACATCTCTGACCATGCACCATTTAAGTGGGCTTAAAAGTTTAGGCCCATTTGATCGAAAATTTAGCTTTGCAGTGGGCCTAAAACTTTAGGAACGTCTATAGCCTAATTAGCATTTTTCACGCATGTTTTAATAGGCTTAAAAGTTGAGGACCACGTCTATGACCATGCACCATTTGAGTGAGCTTAACATTTTAGGCCCACCTGACTGATTGTAGGTGGGCCTAAAACTTTAGCCCCATTAATACCGTAATTAGCTTGTATTGTTATCCGCACAAAACATCTCCATGCCCCTTTTTGCTTGCGTAAATTCCCAAAAGAACGCCCTTTTCCAGGGGGATACTTCCCCCAAGGCATCTAGTAGTTTAAATTACTATTTTATTATATTTTAATTAACATTATTATTAGTTGGATAGAATACATTCTATATATATTACTCCTCCTTTAGGCCCATTTGAATAGACGCTTAACATTTAAATGGGCCTAAAGCAGGAGTATATATATTCTGTCTATATATACTCCTGGTTTAGGCCCACTACAATGTTAAGCATCCATTCAAATGGGCCTAAAGCAGGAGTATATATATACTCCTGCTGTAGGCCCATTTCAATGTTAAGCGTCCATTCAAATGGGCCTAAAGCAGGAGTATATATATAATACTCCTGCTTTAGGCCCACTTTACTGTTAAGCGTCCATTCAAATGGGTCTAAAACAGGAGTAGTATATAAAGAACGAATTTGCATTATAGACACATAGCTGTAGATTATTCACCAGGTGACAACACCGTCATGAGACACCATAAAACTGGTGGGCCTAAACCAGGAGAATGCTGTTTACTCTTACATACAAGCTACAGTGTTTAGCCTAGCCATGGGCCTAGCCTACATCAGTCATGTATTATTTACAACTAGAGTCAACACACTGTCAACACACTTTTTACTATGTCTAGACTCTAGGACCATACCCTGGGCCTGGGCCACATTCAACCAGTAGCGCATGCTTTTTCGTTGATTTCTCCGTCAATTATCAACCGATTTTCATGAAATTTTGTAAAAATCATATTTCATCAGAGTCCTAATATCTCTGAAAATTTCATAAAATTATATTCAGTACAGTAGAATCCCATTATAGCGCGAACCGTTACTCTGCGATATCGGTTGTAACGCGGTCCGCGCGTGGACCCCGTTTTTTACATGGTGAAATTTGACTAATAGTGCGTATTTTTTATTCTTAATCACGCCAGTCTGGTTAAAACATCGCCCATTCACGTTCACGTAACGCTGTGCTGACCAGGCATGTATGCATGCAGTAATCATTGCACCACTCCCCACCCCTTACGGCCACACTGTGGGCAGGTGTGACCACGGACAACGCCCTGGATTAACCTTCTGAGGTAGATAAAAGATTCTGAGTTCTGATGATACTGTTAGGCCTATACCGCGGTATATGGTGATCCAGTTACCGCTGTATAAATTTAAAAGAGTTGAATAAATGATCCCGAGTTCTAATGATACTGTTAGGCCTATACCGCGGTATAAGATGATCCAGAGACCGCGGTATGGAAGAGGCGAATACATGATTCTGAGTGATGATACTGTTATGGACCATCGTGAAATAGTAATTATCGTCTGGTATATGCTCATTTAAACAAAGGGGACTATTTAGCGCCAATAGCCTAATTTAGGAATGACACGTAGATCTTTTGATCAGTGTTGATGATTGTTCCTGTCCAACAACTCACCTGTGCGATGTTATGCTTGTGCAAGATCTCAGCAAGGAGGACAATACCAATTAGTTGCGTGTATGTAACACATTTATTAAGTACACCTTACTCTCATTAATCACCACTGGCACATTAACTGTCTGGCCGTCTGTGTACATTAACAGTACTGAAGCTTAACAGGTCTCCTATTGTGACGGCACGTTACGCAACATCTACAGCCCATTCTTCACTCTGTATACACAAGGCAGATGAATACGGCACAATGCGGGGCCAACGTTTCAAATAAAATAAAATTTATTTTGAGAGGGTATACCATTTAGCGCTAGAGCAGTGGTTAGCAATGGACAATCATGATGTTGATCCAGCATTGAAACAGCGTTGTGCTGTAGTCACGCGATGACGCTATACTATACAGGTCTATATCTATTGTGACCTCAAGAATAATGTACAGTATCGGAAACAATATAATTCTCATCGTATCTCAAGGCCTCGTGAATATACGTTACAAAGCCCACCCTCTCGTAATACCTGTCAATCAAACTGTTCCAAAGCGTTGATTGGTGGAAGAAGAGCTCAGCCCGTCCCTATCTCGCATAACACTGTGATGCCTGTGAGATAGTGCGAGGTTTTGTCCATGCACACAGGAATAATTAGTGATATAGTCCACATTCATACATGATAAACAGTTTCTAATTGTTGCGTCAACGCTGCCATAACATTTTCAATTTGGGCCAGTGCTGGCTTAGTTTAAAGAATATATATATACACCTCATTTTTTGCATGAAACAAAAGAGTGTATTTGTTATAAAAACGTCTAGCCTAATCATGCTTTGTGTGATCCCATAGCATTCACAGGGTCAGTGTAGATCCCTTACACCTTTCATTCAAGACTAAAGTCTCACTTCAATCTGTTAACTACACATGGAATGATTTCACGGAGCCCAAGATGTCATCATATCTCGTGAGTAGCCAAAAGGTTCTAATTGCGTTCAACTAGAAAAACATGACTAAATAACTTGCCCACCCTAGTGTTATATAACGAGTAAATTTTCAATCGAACTGGCATATTTGCTTTGACCACGAAACAGACAGCATCGCTTCAAAAATATTGTACACAATTTATTTATTGAATTAATTTTGCCAATAAATGATAAATTAAATATTGTATATTTCCAATTCATTATTTATCCCGTTCATTTGTAATAAATACAGAGTTATATCTAGCACATAGCATCTATCAATGCCGCGTATAGCGTGTCCATATAGACCCAATGTATTGACCATCAGCGGTAGAACGGTCGTCCCGCTATAGCGCGATCCACTTATAACGCGGTCCAGTTTTTTGGACCCCAACTACCATGTTATAACGGGATTCTACTGTATTTCAAAAGTTAGACCATTTGACATGTAGACTGTAGTAAATTGAATTTATTACGTCCCTCTTTAAACCCATTAAACTAATTCTAGAATTTTATTACATGTCAAATGACGTTAGGATATGACTTGAAAATTGTCTGTGCTAAATTTCAAGGTAATCGGTTCATAATTGACAGAAATCGACGAAAAACATGCGCTACAGAATTACCAAAATGAATGTGGCCCAGGGTATAGACTATAGGTGGGTAGATTCAATAAATTTTAAAATTGTCCAATAAAATTATGCTGAGCCTATTTTCGTAACTGCCGACATGCTAAAAGAAATATTTGACCACATTCCACAGTTTTCACTGAGCAAGAAAAATGCTGTGCTAGATCAAAATCTGAGCTAAATTATAAAAACGTCCAAAAGATGGCACCTCAATGTGGCTAACGGCTATGGGGGTAACTAACAGAATCCAAAACATCACCCGGACACTTGAACTTTTTTTAGGCAGCTGAAAAAAACTACTGAGGTGTTGCCGCTGTTGAGAGTTTTGTTTTTAGATACACCAGGGCACCCAACGAGTGCCCCGCAATACAGAAACAGTAGCAAATACACCATATGCACATAACAATCAGAAATTTGGGCATAGCCTCCGGCCTCCTTTCAAGGAAGAACATAACTTTTGATGGATTCTCATTTCTTATAGCCATGACACTTCCATTTTTACCCTCAGTGGGCCCCATGAGGAAGTGCAGGGTAGGCAAACAAAACTTCACCCAGGTTTTACCCTGGTTTATCTAGTGCAGCCTTCCCCAGGTATCTCATTTCTTTGAGATTCCCACATTGTTCTGTCCAAACGGTCTTAATGATGTCCTCCAGAACTTCCTCATAGGGCAGTGGACATAGTCTATTTTCATTTTTTTGCATTTTTTTACAAAAATTTAAAAAATAGCACCTGCGTAAAAAATAATTTCAGAAGGGGCCACAGCATGCCTGTTCCACTTACCTAATCAAGCATTTGTTGCAGCTATCATGAAATTAAAGGCGAGAGCTGGCATCATCTAATGAATGATGGGAACCCCCAGAACAGGTGATAAAAGTGCCATTCGAAACAAACAAACAAAGAAAAATATGTCTTTTATTGCAGTGTATCACAAATTAACATAAATCCTAAAAAAACACAAAAAAACACCAAAATGACTTCTTCGTACGTACCTAGACTAGGTCTAACGTAGCCAAATGGCAAAGTAAAAAGTGTTTTGACTTCAGAAAGAATGTCAAGAGTAGCCTAGCCTAGTCCTACCATTTTTTCTATGTAGAGGTCTAATTGTAATGGACGCCATCTTCGATTTTATTCTCAAAACAACACTCGTTATTTACCGAGCTGTTCAAAATATAACTGTGACATGGCAGTCGCTAATGCTAATGGTGTGTTAGTAAGATTGCTTTGTGACGGCTCGGGTCCTGGATATATTAGATTGTGTTTAGTATTATTATAATATATAATAATAATAATTAACAATGAATACTTTCAATACTTTCATGTAATTAACACAAATATACGCACGTTTCTGTACTGCAGGGATCGTCATTTGGCGACGCGGGAACTAGCTAGTAGCCAATACACACATACCCAGACGGTAATCATGTGATTGCTGCATCGAAGGTGTGACATTTTACAGCCACGGGCCGCGGTAACCTGCAAATAACTTAACAGCACATAATTTTTATCTTTGAATGTTTTTATGTGAGTACGACGATATACAATGAACGTTGATGGAAATGAGTCAGCGAAATATAGACCCACGTTAATACCGGTATGAAAATGTAACAAATAAATTTCACATAGTAGGCGAAATTTTAAAATTGCTAGCCCCAGATACATGCATGCATGCATGTATCTGGGGCTGTTTTTTTAGCTCGTGAATTGTTTAAAACTTTTCATTAGCCACATTTATGAACTTTGCTTTGATTGTGAACCATTCATGACCAGCTCAAGAATTGTGCATATTTGTGGCATTCTGACATGGACCATCATGTAAGCTGCATTTTCATGAAGTCATGAACTTTGTTTCGCCGTGGAGTTAATAGGCCAATATAAAAGAAGATTCAGGACTCATAAATATTAGCCTCTACAATTTTTAATGCAAGACAGTAAAACTTCCAATAAGCACCACCTCCTTATGTTGCCTCTGATGTTGTTCTAATTAACACCATGGGCGTTTAATGGAAGTTGTTTGGTAGATGAGATTTAATCGATTCATTTTTTAAATCTATATTTTCAGCTACCGTGTCCAAAAAGCACATAAGTAATAATGTTAGCAAAGAAATTCCTAGCTGAGTAGTGTTAATTATTTGCCGGGTAACCACATTTTAGTAGTCCAGCGGCCCATGTCTAATGGCTGTAAAAGGTGGCAGCCTTCATTAGCATGCTTTCTCACCTGTAGGGTGGTGGCTGGCCATGGCTTCAGAAGGTATGGGCCTGCATTAGCTTAATTTAAGCTAGAGACGGAATTTCTGTCTAGCATTAGCTCACCTGTAATGCACTCTCACTGTCGGTGTGTGGCGGAGCGCCACTATGGCTGAAATTAAAATTTTAAGAACAGAACATCATTTATTTTCCCTTGTTTGTGTTAACTATCATTTCATTTGACTGTCGACATGGCATGCACTCTGTCAAACTGTTCTTCGTGATGTATATGAGGCCATCCTAAAAATTGTTTGTTTCCGATTACCGACTGCATGGGTAAAAATAGCTGTAAAAGATACTGCATGGCCTATTGTGTAGTAAAAGAAAACATTTTTGCCTGCACATGTCCAAATTAGCGCATGATCGAAGTTTTTATTGTCGTCGAATACAAAGTCTCTAGAATCCTGGGCCTAGCCTGGTTCATGTTGAGAAAATGGCCGTGCTGGCAAAATCAATGATTGTGTTTCTTATTTTTTTTGTCAAAAAAACAACGTTGTGTCTTGTACGAAAAAGATTTATTTGTGCAAAAATGATTTATATCAATACAAAAATGAATAAAAATTTGCTGTAATCCTTCATAGAAAGTCTAAAATAAAACTTGCCTCATGGAATTTTTGCCTGTCTGAAAGAAAAAAAATTCCTACCCATTCACATCATGAAATGGGAAACAAGGATATTTTTTTAGGATGGCCTAATGTTAACTTTTAAGTTAATAAATACAACCCTCAATATAAAGCAATAAATAGATATATATGAAATTTTTACTCCTTGAAAATGAGTAAAAATTACTTGAATATACAAAAATTTGTTTAATCTATACATGTGAATTTAACTCTAATTTCTTTGTCAAATTATGTTTTGAAAGGCAACCATGAAAGCAAAAACTACTCTAGACTTGATAACCCCTAAAAAAAGTACCAAAATTGTACTAAGCTATACACCTTTGTATGTAATAGTAATATATATATAGAGCTTGCTGCAATTTTGAGACATGGCTTTCTAGCCAAGAAAAACGTTGCATAACTTTAAAAGTTTCAAAACATCAGCACAGCCTTGTTAATCTCAAAGAAAATTGCTAATTAATATATATCATCGTCTGCTTTTATTACAGTTTCTCAGAAAAAATACAGAAATGGTGCAGCTTGAAGAGAGAACGTTTGAAAAATATGCAAAGGTATGCTGAACATTGTAATTTGAAAAACAATATAATCTATACTGAGGGGCAGACATGGAGTATTCGTATTCAGTATTCATATTCATCTGTATTCAATCACATTTTTTTGAGTATTCATGTGTATTCAGTATTCATAAAAAATTATGAATACATGTACAAGTATTCGTATTGTATTCAAATACTTTTTTAAAAGCCCTGTATTCATGAATACTTTTTGAATACATTTTGAATACATATCGTATATCACAGAGATTATCAAAAAAATCCCAAATTGTTTTTTTTCTCAATTACTAATAAAATAAAAATAAATAATAGTAACTTAGGCCTACTATTATTTATTTTAATGGGTATATAAGCTTGGTACGATTTAATCATATTTTGCAGGGCAGTGGGGGTAGTACACTGAGCTATCAGTGAGTGTCACAGTCACCCACTGAGCTTTTGTTTGGCATTTACACATATTCAACACCAGGGGTCTCTGTCGTCTGTTACTTCGCCGTCTGCCAACCAGCAGCCAGCAATTCATAAATCGCACGAGCGGTGAGGTAAATTGTGATTGGTCAGTTGTGTTTAGATGCACACCTGCCCATCCGCTGCCAACACATAGGAATTTGTGCATGCAGTGCTCGTCATACAAACCTGAGGGTGTCCATGAGTGTTCCACTTTCAATTTTATTAGCTCCCGCCGTCACCGTAGGTGAGCGAAGGGAGCTATGGATTCTACCTCCGCTTTTTTTTGGCTTCTTCTTTTGCCTGTAACTTTGTGAGAAAATAAGCTAGGATTTTTGGTATGTGGGTTACTTCCAGGTGGCTAATGGACGGGTTAAAATATTTTTAATCTGAATTCAATACGCAAGGTTGCAGAGGAGAAAATGATGATGTTACGGCGTTGGGCCGTTGGGCCGTCCGTAAACAATTTGTTTCCGGAGCATATCTCTGAAAGTAATGAAATGAATCGGGCTTTAGGCCACCTTTGTGCACATATAGGCTAAACTGGGCCAGGAGAACCTCCTGAGGATGATGAGATGAATGAGATGACACTGTCCTCCAGACACAGGATTCGAAATTCGAGCCCTGGCGGTCTGAGACCGAGCACGCTACCTCTCGGTCACGGAGGCTCCCCACAATACTGACTTTCACACATGGATGGGGAAGAAACATTTTTGTTTCTTTGAAACCGCCGAGACCGGGAACCGAACCCCGAACTCTGGCGTGAAAGGCAGCGGTGCTAACCACTACCCTAGGGCCCCCGCCCATCTCTGAAAGTACTTGTCCGATTGTCTTCAAATTTTACACACTACACCCCTAGGGGGTCTAGTTGTGCCTTTTGGGGTATTTGAACTTTGACCTACTTCTGGTTCAGAACTATGACCTATTTAGACGTTTTGACACGCGCTTAGTTTCCGGAGCAGATCTCGAAAAGTACTGGGCCGATGACAGTCATATTGCACAACTAGGGACTAGTTGTGCCTTTTCAGGTTTTTGGACCTTGACCTTGACCCAGCACTTCGACCTAATTTATAACATCGGTAAATCCGACTGAAAGATTTTGCGGAATATCATGAAAACCGCTCAAGATAGCTACACCATTACTATAAAACAAATTGTGAGGTTTCAGGAGAGGATGCATCTTGAAAAATTTCAAGTCGATAAAATTAAAAATGGTCGCCCATCAGCCATTATTCACCTCGACAGGCCTGATATTGCGGAATATCATGAAAACCGCTCAAGATAGCTACACCATTAATATCAAATCAATTGTAAGGTTTCAGGAGAGGATGCATCCTGAAAAATTTGAAGTTGATAAAATTCAAAATGGCCGCCTATCAGCCATTATTCACCTCGACAGGCCTGATATTGTGGAATATCATGAAAACCGCTCAAGATATCTACACCATTACTATAAAACAAATTGTAAGGCTTCAGGAGAGGATGTATTTTGAAAAAAATCATTTTGTCGAAGTTCAAAATGGCCGCCAATCAGCCATTATTCACTTTCACATGGTTGTTATTTGGTAAACCGTGCTAGATGGCTAGACCATTACTATAAAACAAAATGTGTGATTTCAGGAGAGGATGCATCTTGAAAAAATTTGACTTGATAAAATTCAAAATGGCCGCTTATCGGCCATTATTCACTTTCACATGGCTGTTATCTGGTCAACCGTGCTAGATGGCTAGACCATTACTGTAAAACGAAATGTGAGATTTCAGATGAGGATGCATCTTGACAAAAATTGACTTGATCAAATTTAAAATGGCCGCCTTTTCGGCCATTATTCATTTTCACATGGCTGATATTTGGTAAACCGTGCTAGATGGCTAGACCATTACCTGATTACTATAAAACAAAGTGTGAGTTTTCGGGGGAGGATGCACCCAGAAAATTTTTAACTCACGAATTCAAAATGGCCGACAATCAGCATTATTTACCTCGATAGGCCTGATATCAGGTAAACCGTGCTAGATAGCTAGACCATTACTATAAAACAAAATGTGACGTTTCGAGAGAGGATGCCTTTTAAAAACTTTCGACTCAATCGAATTCAAAATGGCCGCCTATCGGCCACTATTTACTTTTACATTGCTGATATTTGGTAAACCGTGCTAGATAGCTGGACCATTACTATAAAACAAAATGTGAGATTACAAGAGAGGATGCATCTTGAAAAAAATTGACTCGATCAAATTCAAAATGGCCGCCTATCGGCCATTATTGACTTTCACATAGCCGTTTTTTAGTAACCGTACTAGATGGCTAGACCATTACTATTAAACAAAATGTGAGATTTCAGGAGAGGATGCATCTTGAAAAATTTTGACTTGATCAAATTCAAAATGGCCTCCTATCGGCCATTATTCACTTTCACATGGGCGATATTTGGTAAACCGTGCTAGATGGCTAGACCATTACTATAGAATGAAATGTGAGATTTCAGCTGAGGATGCATCTTGGAAAATTTTGACTTGATCAAATTCAAAATGGCCGCCTTTAGGCCATTATTCACTTTCACATGGCCGATATTTGGTAAACCGTGCTAGATAGCTAGACGATTACTATAGAATGAAATGTGAGATTTCAGCTGAGGATGCATCTTGAAAAATTCTGACTCGTTCAAATTCAAAATGGCCCCCTATCGGCCATTATTTACTTTCACATGCCCAATATTTTGCAAACTTTGTTAGATGTTAGTCCATTACTATAAAACAAAATTTGAGGTTTCGGGGGAGTATGCACCCTAAGTTTTTAACTAATTTATATCGAATTCAAAATGACCGTAAATCAGCTTTTAGTTAACTCGATTGGCCTGATATCGGGTAAACCATGCCAGATAGGTAGACCATTACTGGGATACTGATTAGGATCATTAATTTCAATGGAGGTTTGCAATCTCTGACAGACTGTCTAGTTCTTATCTTACTCTTAGACTGGGCTTCTTAGACCTTGTTGTCTTGCGTCTTGATTTTTGACCTAGACTAGGACTACAATAATAACCCTATACAAAATTGCTTGAATCAAATTCTAATTCGGAGCGGGAGCTCCTGGACTTATGTAGTCTTGTTTATATCATTATTTTCAGCATTGAATAAGTTTTCTGGTGATATTTATTACATGTCCGTACGACCATAATTGAAAAAGTTAGGTATTTAAAGTGGGATGTTTATCACAACTAGCAAACACTCCGCTGACGTTCCCTGCTTATTAGTGGTGTAATGCACCTTGTAACGCCAAGGGTGCATTGGATGTTAACTGCAGCGCATGTAAATAATTAAATATTTACATCGAAAACTCAATTTAAACATGGTTTTAAATTAATAACAGAAAAAGTATTGAGGATACAGTAAAAATAGTTATATCACCAGAAAGCATTTTTCAGCTACTATAATCTGATATGAGTTCCAACGATGTGGAAACATAAAAAGTCTATCTTGTCAGTGCAGGGCCGGCAGACAGACATCTGCAGACGTGACACAGTCTGTGAACAGCTAATTTCAGAAAGTTGTATCTTTAGAAGGATATTGCTATCTGTTAAGGTGATTTGAAGCTACCAGTACACATCTGCACACAGTGTCAAGATTGTGTCAATGCTGGCCCACTTCATACGACGCTGTGCCAGCCTTAAGCCAACATTAGCTTAACATAGTATCTGCCGGGCTGTATTGGCAGAAAATATATTTGTTCTGATTACAATTTTACATGGCCCATTGCTTAATATAAATATCAAATTCAGTCTAATACAAAAAAATTACTCTCAATAATATTCAGAACCGCAGGGTTCTTGTTTATAAAACAAAGAGAACCCATGGGTATATGGAGGCATGGGAGAGAGAGCAGACATTTGTATCTAGTTAAACTTGAAAACTGAATTTAAAATACAGTTTCTATTTGATGACATGGTTATTGTTCTCAGTGGCAGTTAATAAATCAATGTATTCCTACATGTTTTCTACCTTAATTTTTTATTAAGGTAACATAATATAAATGTATATTTAAGGACTAGTAAAACATTTACGGGACTAGTAGTCCTGCTCACTATTAAAAAAAATGCTCAAGTTCTATCCCTGCCATTACTAATATACAAAATGTGTAGTTTCAGGTAGGGATATACCATGAAAAATTTCAACTTGATCAAATTCAAAATGGCCGACCTGCGGCTACTTCCGATTGACAAATTTTCTCGTTAACGCGCTTCACTCAACATTTTTTTATGTATCGCTCCAAAATTTATACCATTTCACTAATAGCTCAGATGAGTTCGAAATTGGGCAAGATTCAGACAGAAACTAGGTCATGGCGGCCAAAATGGCCGATTATCAGCCATTTTTTTTTACATGAATAATATCTGGAAAACCGGACCAGATAGCTAGACTATTACTATTGACCAAAATGTGCAGTTCCAGGTAGGGATATACCATGAAAAAATTCAACTTGATCAAATTCAAAATGGCCGACCTGCGGCCACTTTTGACTTGAATATACTTAATAACTGGAAAACCTTGCCAGATATCCAGACCATTACTATAGAGCAAAAAGTGCGGTTTCAGGTAGGGATATACTGTGAAAAATGTCAATTTGATCAAATTCAAGATGGCCGACCTGCGGCCACTTTTGACTTTAATAACTGGAAAATCGTGCCAGGTCGCTATTGAAGAAAAGGTACGGTTTCAGGGAGGTTTAGGTCCTTAAAAATTTCAACTCGATTGAATTAAAAATGACCGAAATGCAGCAATTATCCACTTCGAAATGCGTAGTATCTGGAAAACCGTACCAGGTAGCTAGCCCATTTCCATAGAATAAATGTGCGGTTTAAGGGGGGGGGGGGGTGAAATATGCCCTAAAAAATTTCACCTCAATAAAATTGAAAATGGGGGACTTGTGATCATTGTTGACTTTATTATGCGAAATATTTGTAAAACCATACCAAATAGCTAGACCATTACTATTCAACAAAATGTGAGGTTTCTGAGAGGGTTATACCCTGGAGAGTTTCAAAAAAATTACATTTTAAAGGCAGACTTACGGTCATTTTTAGCCCAACTTTTAAATTTTTTTAATAAAAAAATGGGGCTGTTGCATTTGAGGTCACGGTGTCAGCGTTAACATTTCCTTGTGGGCACGATAACTTGAAAAGTTGCACATGTATCTTTCTCAAGTTTATTCTGCATCTTGCTAGTAACCAGGTCTTGGGCAAGTTCAATAATGGCAGAAAAATATATTCAAAGTGACCAATTTATTACGATTTTTCACATTTTAATCTTGCCTTGTGGGCGGGATAACTTCAAAAGTTTTTCTTCCATCCTGCATGCTGCTAATAGCCAGTTCTCGGACGATCTCAATAATGGCGGCGGGCTATTGTCGAGTGTGCTCTTGTTTCAAATGATTTTCACTTTTAACTGATGATTAGAGGCTGAGGCCTAATTCCGTCACCGACAGGCCTTGTTTGAAATTAGACCTACCTACTTAATTGGCCGACCATCAGCCGCCATACAGAACTCATTGCCTCAGGATTATATAAACAGAGTGAGAGGGGCTGTCTATTCCGTTCTGGAATAGACAGCTTCACATGCACACCCCCCAATGGGTGACACTCTACACTAAGAGGACTGCATTGTATTTCTACCGACAGATACAGAAGATATCAAGTTGATGGATCGCAGAAATACTCAGCGGCTGTCCGCCATTTTGTTTTTTTGTTGAGAATGTAAACATGTGTGAATGTGTGAATTAGTGGCAACAACATAGCCTATTATTGCTACATACATTTTTACCACGAAAACGCATATATTGGAATCCAAATTGTATCATTGCAACATTAGATATTATCTAAGGTTGTCCATGGGGCTAACCACAATAATAGTTTTTGTTGTCCGTCCTAGCATTTGGTTGGCCAGGACACGAATGTATGCTCTGCTACTCTGAGCACTACATGGTGTAGTATGAAGGCTCTTCGAGCTCAACATTTGAGATATGGGCATCCAAAATCATATAAAATGAAATTATGGTACAAATTTGAAGACAAATATCAATTGGAGAGATAGCTGATAATATTATGTCTTGCATACCACCTGAAAATTAATGTGTATTTAGCAGCATGAACAGCCAGGGTTTCCGCCAGGGGGGGGGGGTCTGGGGGAGGTCCAGACCCCCCACTCAGCACCAAAGGGGGGGGGGGCAAATACCCCCTTGTTGGCAAGAAAAATAAAAATATTTTCCATATTTTGCTGACATTCCAGTTAAAATAGGCCATTTTAAGCACTAAAGTTAAAAAATCAGATTTTTTTTCTCCTGGCGGCGGACCCCCAGACACCCCTACCCCTTTTGGACCCCCCCACTCATACATTCCTGGTGGAAACCCTGACAGCATTATATGAACAGTGTCTCAGTATTATAGATTCCAACAAAAATGTGTATATATCATACATGTAGTACTGATTAACTTATTATTGAAATAAACAATATATTATCAATTGTTTTTTTCACAGAAATTTTTGCAACATTCAGTGACTTTCATTGACGAATCAACCCTGTATTGACGACCAGTTGCAAGGTTTCTGCCAGGACTGTTTATGTGGGGGGTCCAAAAGGGGGTTGGGGGTCTGGGAATCCTCCCCCCAGGAGAAAAAAAGAGGTTAAAATTTTAGTTCTTAAAATGGCCTATTTTAACTGAAATAACAGCAAAATATGGAAAATACTTAAATAATTTTCTTTGCCAACAAGGGAATTCCCCCCCCCCTTCCCTTAGGTGTGGTAGTACATCTGTATCCACAATAATTTCAATTATGCCAATGTTGGCCTAACGCTGGCATGGGTCTCCCAAGGAACGAATTTCGGATAACCATGACTAATAATTTGTGGTGAGGTAGTCCCTTAGGCTTTAGCTAAGTCTTCTATCATTGAAATTGATTGCTATTGATATACTTAGGAATTTCACTATCACTTCAATAAAAGAAATAAAATTTACATTTGTTGCAGTATAGAAACAGCTTCTAATCCAATATTGGCTAGACATACTAAGGTAAGATATTTTTTACTGGCAGCTGCTCCTCCTGCATCCCACCAGTCTGATGCATTCATGACTTCAGCTTCCCAATACTGGTAGTTTGCACAAATCAAGATTTTTTCAACACATGTTATGCTGATATAGGCCTCGAATTTAACTGTTCAGGGCAGTACACACCTCTGAAAAAGTTGTAACCCGTCAAATATGTGTGGTAGAGTGGATTCTTATGACATGTATAAAACCTACCATCACATTTGATTCATTTAAATTTAATGTTATTATACCAATTAATCAATAATGATGAAGCTGCTCTCAAGTGCCGAATAAATGTAACTGCCGGAATAAAAATACCTATCAGAAAGATCTTCCAAATTCAAATAAAAGTACCTACCAGAATAAAAGTACCTACCGGACAACTGTAAAATCACCGGTATAAGTTGTATGATTTTCTCAAAATTGTGACTATTATTCGGTGTTATTACTCTCAGTATTAGGCCTACATGTCAACGGATGGACGCCACAGACGAGGGAAAGAGAACAGCTGAGCTGCAGTCAGGTCACATCAATTGGCCTGTGAAAAATCAATAAGCGTACCGTTTGTAATAAGCCCATACCAGGATGATATCCACGCTAAAAAAAGTAAACGTACCGATATGTTTATTCGGAACTTGGGGGTAATTTTTTAATTTCAACTAAATGGGCCTATGATGATGTTAAGGGCTAGATGGATTGTCAAGAACATTAAATTTACAATGTTTTACACCTAAAATTAGCCAAATATGAATAATGATTTGAATACATCCCTTTCACAAATTTGTTTTATCTACTAGTCTAGCTGATTGATTCAAGGAAATGATTGATCGTAATTTAGACTTCAATTTCTGTTTTTTTTAATATACTCCAAAACAGCATCATCCATAACAAAATCAGCTAATGGATGATAATATGGTAATTTATCCATTATATGTCAGTGCTGGTGATATGAGGCGTGTGATCACACTCACACACCATCACACGCCTAAAACAAAGTTGAGTTGTAGGAAAAACAGCACGCCTCGTACAATGTACAGATACAAAGGCAACACTTAGTGGAGTGCAAATCACACTCCTTGATCACACTCCTTGCTTATTCAAGGAGTGTGATTTTCCACACACCAATATTTTTCAAACCACCAGCACTGATATGTACCGTCAAAGCATTCGGCTAGAAATATTGCCATCTTTAAATGTGACTCTCAAAAAAAAATTGATTGACGCTATTGCATGTAATACAGGCATAGAAAAATTTTGGTCCTTCTTATAAAAAAACCCACACATACCTCGACATTATGATACATATTTTAAGTAATATTATAAATTTATGCATGAATAAAAAATGGCATGTGAATATCTGCCTTTAAGTCCATTAAAGATATTATCAGAATTTAGTTATAGTGTTTGCCACACCAGCTTACTGAATATATCCCCCTTTCTCCCTCTCGCCCTCTTTTATGATGTGAATGTAAAGAAAACATAATTGCTTAACAAATGGTTTTGTTCTGGGCTTTTCAGAAGATGCAATTACACTCCATACAAGAAGAGATTGTTCTTCTGAAGAAAGCTGTGTATGACGCTAGAAGACATGTGAAACAGGGTGTGTACATATTAATGCGGGATTTAAAAAAATGATTCTCAGTGATGTTAACTGATTTGCCTAAATGATACATTGTTCTCAGTTTAAATTTCAGGCTGTGGACAAGCTTTGTGGTTTATCAACGAATTGAAGGAGGTTAAAATATTTTAATCATTTCAAATACATATATTGTCGCCTCCGCAGCCACAATATAAACTAATTGTGGATTTAAATTTATTTATCAATTTGGACAGCTTGTTAGCTCCCGCCGTTACCGAAGGTGCGACGGAGGGAGGTATGAAATCGACCTCCTTCCTGTTTTTTACCTCTTCTTTTGTCTATAACTTTGTAAGAAAATAACATACCCCGTAGGATAACAATTTTTGGTATGTGGGTGACTAACAGGTGGATAATTAATAAGTTAAATACTTCATATATGAATTCAATACGCAAGGTCACAGAAGAGAAATCTTGAATGATGTTAGGGCATTGGGCAGTTTGTGGATAATTCGTTTCTGGAGCATATCTCAGGATCTACTTGTCCAATTGTTTTAAAATTTTACACACAACACCTCTATGGGGTCTGGTTGTGCCTTTTGGGGTATATGAACTTTAACTTACTTTTGGTTCAGTACTATGACCTATTTAGACGTTTTGACACACACTTTGTTTCCGGAGTAAATCTCTAAAACTACTGTGTAGATTACAGTCATATTGCACATACATGATCTCCGAAGTCCCTAGTTGTGCCTTTCATGTTTTTGTAACTTGACCTCAATGTTATGTATAACATCGTATAACATTGGTATATCCGATTAAAATATTTTGCAGAATATGATAAAAAACGCTCATGATAGCTAGACCATTGATTACATATGTATGTAAAAACAAAATGTGAGGTTTTAGAAGAGGATGCATTCTGAAAACTTTTGACTTGATCAAATTAAAAATGGCTGCCTATTGCCCATTATTAACTTGAACATGGTAAACCGTGCTTGATGGCTATACTATTAACTGTAAAACAAAATGTGAGTATTCAGGGCTGTATTTAATGCACCCTGAAAAATGTTAACTTGTTCAAAATCAATATATAGTCGTCTATTGGCCATTTATTAACCTAAAAATGCTCCATATTTAGTCAACCGTGCTACATGTATATAGCTGGACTATTACTTGTGAAGTTTCAAGGCAGGGCTCCCAGCCAACCAGGAAATGATAAAAGGAGCAAAATTTACTTATTGTTGGGCCAGGACGGGGTCTGGGGTCCTCCCACAATGCAATTTGGTGAAATCTAGCACTATTTTTCTACATCCAGGCTGAAAATAGGCCGTTTTGGTGTAGAAATCCCTCCTTTTCTATCTCTCGCTTGGTGGCTGCGGTGAATTTGACCTTTACCCGCATCATGGAATTTAGAAAAATTATCGGTGGAAAGTCAGGGGAAAATCTGGGAATTTAGATTCTATGAAATGCTGGGAACCCTGCAGGGGAGGATGCACCCTGGAAAATTTCAACTCGATAAAATTCAAAATGGCCAACTTACAGCCATTATTTTACTTTGACATGCCTTATATCTGGTAAATCATATTAGATAAGACAGACCACTACTATGGTTTGCAAAATGTTAGGTTTCCGGAAAGGGATATGCCCAGAAAAAATTTAACCTGATCAAATTCGAAATAGCTGGCTTTCTGCCATTATTAAGTCTCCACCCACTATGTGGTGGAGACTTATTGTTTTAGTGCTGTCTATTTTTGTTGTTATTATTATTATTATTATGATTATTATTATTCTTTATTCTTCTTCTTCCTGCTTAAGTTCGAAAATCAGCTAATTTGTATATCCAAAATGGCAGCCATGGGCTAATTTGCATATTCAAGATCGAAGTCCTACGTGAACGCTCTCCAGTCGCAAATATTTATCCGATCTTCGCGATTTTTTTCTGAACACCCTCTGATGGATTTACCTGCTCAAGTTCGAAAATCAGCTAAATTTGCATATCCATGATGGCCGCCATGGGCCAATTTGCATATTCTAGATCGACTCGAACGCTCTCCAGTCGTCAATATTCATCCCATCTGCACAAATTTTTTTTTTAACTCCCTCTGATGGATTATCCTGCTCAAGTTTGAAAGTCAGCTAATCACATATCCAAGATGGCCGCCACGGGCTAATTTGCATATTCAAGATCGACGTGAACGCTCTCCAGTCGTCAATATTCATCCGATCAGCACAAAAAAAAAAATTGTTCTGTACACCCTCTGATGTATTATCCTGCTCAAGTTTGAAAGTCAGCTAATTTGTATATCAAATATGGCCGCCATGGGCTAATTTGCATATTAAAGATCAACGTGAACGCTCTCCAGTCGTCAATATTCATCTGATCTGCAAAAAAATTGTTCTGAACACCCTCTGATGGATTATCCTCCTTAAGTTCTAAAATCAGCTAATTTGCATATCCAAGATGGCCGCAATGGGCTAATTTGCATATTCTAGATTGACATGAACGCTCTCCAGTCGTCAATATTCATCCAACCTGCACAACATTTTTTTGAACACCCTCTGATGGATTATCCTGCTCAAGTTAGAAAATCCAAGATGGCCGCCACGGGCTAATTTGCATATTCAATATTGACGTGAACGCTCTCCAGTCATCAATATTCATCTGATTTTCGAGATTTTTTTTTCGAACACCCTCTGATGGATTATCCTGGAGGTGCTCATTTTCGAAGATCAGCTAATTTACATATCCAAGATGGACGCCATGGGCCAATTTTCATATTCTAGATCGACGTGAACGGTCTCCAGTCGTCAATATTCATCCGATCTGCACAAAAAAAAATTTTGTACACCCTCTGATGGATTATCCTGCTCAAGTTCGAAAGTCAGCTAATTTGCATATCCAAGATGGCCGCCATGGGCTAATTTGCATATTCAAGATCGACATGGACGCTCTCCAGTCGTCAATATTCATCCTGTCTTCGCAATTTTTTTCTTAACAGCCTCTGATTGATTATCCTGCTCATTCTCGAAAATCAGCTATTTTGTATATCCAAGATGGCCGCCATGGGCTAATTTGCATATATTGATGATCAACGTGAACGCTCTCCAGTTATCAATATTCATCCGATCTTCGCGATTTTTTTCTGAACTCCCTCAGATGGATTATCCTGCTTAAGTTCGAAAATCTGCATATACATGTATCCAAGATGGCCGTGACATCATGAGCTAATTTGCATATTCAAGATTGACATCCAACGTAAACGCTCTCCAGTTGTCAATAGTTATCCAATCTTCGAGAATGTTTTTCTCAACATGCTCTGATAGATTATCCTGGCTGAGTTCGAAAATCAGCTAATTTGCATATCCAAGATGGCTGCCATGAACTTATTTGCATATTCAAGATCGAAGTAAACGTTTCCCAATCGTCAATATTCATCTGATTTTCACGATTTTTTTTCTGATGGTCCTGTTTGAGTTTGAAAATTTGCTAATTTGCATATATCCAAGATGACCGCCATGGCACTTCTGTTATATAGCCCTATCGTTACTACATTGGCAATAAACTTTTAATTGTGGAAGGTGGAGACTTTTATATTTGCTATGCAAATATAAAATATAGTTGGTACTAATATGCATAATATCTGACATACTGTGGTAGTTATAAATCTAGACCATTACTCTAAAACAGAGAGTAGTGATTCTAGACTTATTGCTTCCACCTGCAGGAAGGTTATGTTTTTGGTCGAGTTGCTTTGTTGTTTTTCTGGCTATCCTTCAGATTACTTAAAAAGTAACAAACAGATTTGAATAAATGTTTTACCTGAGGTGTGTCTCATTTTTGTTGCTACAGCTTTAAGTAGAAACCATTAATATTATGTGCATACTTAATTTTTTGTGTATTCTGTAAACAGATAAAGAAAAGCTTCAAACATATACAGAAGAAAATGCAGCAAAAGCTATTAAAGCTAGGCGTCATCTGGAAAAAATGCATAGCATACGCTCTTATATCTCCCGGCGTGAAGATGATGGCTTTCTTCTACAGCATACTACTGATGATTATCTGCAAAAATTACTGGAATTGCGCAGCTGCCATGTACAGCAGTTGCAGCAACACATATTTCCAATCACAAAAGTTGATACTCGAATGTAGGTTATAACAGAATATTATGTTGTTATATATCTGATAACAATTTTTTTATCCCCTGCCCAACAAAGTTGTGGCGGTGGTTTATGGTGTTGCCCCAGATGTCCTGCTGTCCGTTTGGACGTCTGTCCATCCATCTGTCTGCATTTTCGCTTCCAGAGCACATCTCGGAAACCTATGTGTTATTTTTCCTATTGCACACACACATCCCTTTAAAAGGGGGTGTAGATGTGCATTTTTGCATTTATGAACTTTGACCTGCTTAAATGGCTGAACATTGGCCATATTTAACTTTACCCTTACACTGCTGCATAAAATTTGCATTATGTGTGGTTTTCCACTACATCTATTTTACATTATTGGAACTCATTCACAAAACAGATTCTCGGCACTGTTTTTTTGTGTCCATATAATGTGTGTCCCAAATGACTATCACTAACATCTTCTCAAATACGGCAAAACACATAGGTTCAGTTTTCTGTCATTCCATAGCCTACAGTAGGCCAACCAAACATTGTTTCTGAATAAGCATACCGTATTTGCCGGCCTAGAGGTCGCACTGGAGTATAAGTCGCACTAGGCTCAAGATTAGGCTCAAACCATAGACAGGTCGCACCGGCAGATATGACGCACCAGGCTCAGAGACATGTCTGACGATATTCAAGTGTCAGTTGTCAGTACATTGGCGTTTATAGCAAGAGAAGAGGAGAGAGTCAATGCTTTTTAATAGCCTGGTATACCGATATTAAAAGTCTATAATAAAAGTGTTTAATATATTGTTCAATGTACGTGAAAATAAAAATTTAGTAATTTAATCGAAATTATTTCAATGCCATGTATGAAAGACAGACGCCATTGTTTCCTTTTCTACCTCATTAGAGAGCTCCCACTCCCATAACTGACCCATACTCACCAGGTGGCGATGTTGATAGAGGGCATTGATTTAGGTTATAGCCCAGTGAATACAAATTAATAATAACAACAACTTGTAGCGTATGTTTTTCGGCGATTTTTTGGTCAATTCACACCCGATTTTCATGAAATTTAACAAGGGCTATTACCGAGTCCCCCGCCAAACACTGTGAAATTTTCATTGATAAATATTGTATAGTTCAAAAGTTAGACCATCTGGCATGTGATGCAATTCATGGCTTAAAACTGATTTTAACTTAAACAGTTTAATCATAATGGGTTTATAGAGGGACGTCGTAATTAGAAATTTATGCTACTATATGTCGAATGGTCTAACTTTTGAGCTATAGATTATTTTGTCATGAAAATTTCGTGCTATTTGGCGGGGGACCCGATAATAGCCCTTGTAAAATTTTATGAAAATCGGTTGAGAATTGACTGAGAAATCGACGTAAAAATTGCGCTACAGGTTAATGTGCCTTCCACTATAGATGTGTTTATGCGGTAAATTGCTTGCGATTGTGTCGCCCCCTAGCGAATGCAGACGATACTGACCGGATGCAGAGAAAAATAACTGACACACAAACGCAATCAAAACAAACAAACAAACGGTCACGATCTGTCACTAGAACATTCTATCTTACCCAATTAATCGTAAATTAAATACATAGTTTTTAAGCATTATGCATGCTAATCAATAGTAAACTAAAAAACATTCCCAAATGGTATTAAAGCTGACATACAATGGCCTCAAACGATGATATGACGTTAGCGGTTCATGAACGGCCATCGCGTCATTACGTGACAGAGGGTAGAGGCCACTCTAGATTTTTTTCAGCTGTCCTCGGCCGAGTTGAAAACCATAGAAAGGTCGCACCGGAGCATAAGTCGCACCAGCCTTTAAAAGTGGTTTTAAAAATAAAAAAGTCGCGTCTTATAACCCGGAAAATACAGTAAATATCTGTATTTGCCGAGTTATTAGGATATCCGTTGTCAATTTTACGACAGTTAGGGGTCTCGAAATTTTGAGCTGTGTGTTTGATCAAGCACGCTGTTACGGAAACAAACCTTTTCATTACGACGATCTCACATGGAAAACAGCAAGGACAAAGTATGGTGAAATATTTAATAATTAATTTTCATTATTTTAACTTTCATGGCTATATCATCAAAATCAGTGGCTTTGAAAAAGTGTCCTAATTTATTGTCAGCTGAGTTGTTCGTTTGATTTAATTTATCACCCATGGCCGAGCTCTTTTTTCGTAACTGACGACATGCTATAAAAAGAAACAGTTGACCACATTCCACAGTTTTCACTCGGCAAGAAAAATGCTGTGCTATGACCTCAATGTTGCAAATTACGGCAGGGATACAGAATCCAAAACATCACCCAGACACTTGAATTTTGGCAACCAACCGCTGAGATGAACGTTATTGAGAGTTTTAGGTTTTAGATACATCAGGGCACCCAATGATTTCAATGAGTGCCCCGCAATACAGTAACATTTGCAAATATAACACATATATGCACATACCAATCGGGCATAATCTCCTGCCTCTCTTTGCGTTTTTTTCATATCCGCAAGGAGGTCATGGAAGAAAAAAAATAGTGGATTTTCATCTTTATGGCTAAGAAACTTTCATTTTTACCCTCGGTGCACCCCATGAGGAAGCGTAGAGCAGGCAAACAAAACTGCACCCAGATTTCACCCTGGGTAAACTAGTGCACTTGGTGCAGCCTTCTCCGGGTATCTCAGGGATTCCCACATTGTTCTGTTCAAGCAGCCTAAAGATGGCCTCCAGAACTTCCTCATAGGGCAGTGGGCATAGTCTATTTTCATTATTTACATTTTTTTTTTTTAATAAAAAAAATGGCACCTGTATAAATAAAAAACGGAGTGGCTATTCGTACCGCAAAGGTATAATAGGATTCAATGGGAGCCCGTCATTTTGTAAACGAGGCTGCCCATAGAGTTACATTATAAAGAATCACATAGGCCTACGATTAGCCACTGCTAAAAAATATCACAAGGGCCCATAGCATGCCTGATCCACTTACCTCTTCAAGCATTTGTTGCAGCAAATATGAAATTAAAAGCGAGAGCTGGCACCATTTTTCGTAATTGTGAGAAATCCAATGATGGGAACCCCCAGAAAAGGTGATAAAAGTACCATTTAAAACAAAAAATGCTTTTAATTCTACAATGATGGCTTCATTTCTACAAGTAATAATGAGCAAAAATGAACAAACAAACCGAGAAAAATATGTCTTTCATTGCAGTGTCTCACAAATTTACATAAATCCTAAAAAAAACACGAAAAAACCCATTGAAATGACTTTTTGTGATATACATATTAATATTTTCTATTGAGCAACCATTTGCACCCTGGATGTTGACTTACCAGATCATTATTATGCTTGAAACATCAACTTTGCTGACGGTGGACAAAAATGAGCAAACATTTGTTGACCGTCTAAATAAATTATTTACCGGATATTACCTAGCTGACTGTACAGCAAATCATAAGTATGTTCCCGAATGATGTTTGTTTTATATTTACCGCCATCACAGTCTGCAATAAGCACTGAAGGCATGACAGTGCATCAGATCACTGAGCGACCAACCACAGAGCCTATCTCAAGACATGGAGACGACGTTTTTTCATAACTAGTTGTCGCTCATTGTACTAAATATTCAACTTAAACAAACTATTCAACAAACTACATATATACAGATATACTAGTATCAATAATTAAAACAAAAACTAACGTTACTATCTTTTTGTTTTGCTTTATCAGCTCATCCAGCCTTTATTGGGCCTAGATGGTCTAAATGCCATCGTGTTGCGTCTGTCGTCTGTCCACAATTCACAAGAAATGCTTCTTCCTCAGTTCTCATCCGATTTCAATTTTGTTTGGATTGTTTGAAAGAGCGCGTGCATTGAGACAGCGTTGGGTATTGGTATTGATGCTGTTTATATTTTCATGTAGTCTGGTGTGTGATGATTGCAGAACAATTGTAAAATACAAGGATTATTTTGCTGTGTTTATTGGAGCGTGTTGAACTCTGCCTATAGAGGCTTGGTAGTTATCCTATGAATAATATAATATCAGTGATAATATCTAATCATCACACAATTTATTTATAATTTATTATAAATTAGTGTTATAATATTCATTACCCAATTTTAAAACAAGTCACTACATCCGGTTGGGAGTGCTTGCTTGGTATTTTAATATACTGCTATCATGTGAACTAACATCTTGCACTTGTGCATCTAATTATTTTTAGGCAAGTTTCTGCAATCTAATGTAGTTATTGGCGGAAAATATATATTTGTTCTGATTACAGTTTTACATGGCACATTGCTCAAATATGAACTTCAGTCTGATGCAAAAAATAACTCTCAATAATGTTCAGAACCGCAGGGTTCTTGTTTCTTTAAAAAAACATCTGATGAACAACTGATAATAAAAGCCATTATATTACACGATCAGTCAGTTAGCCATCTTTAATGCGCAAATAGAAAGACAACACAAAATTTAGTGAAAAAAAATTCAAAAAAATAAATTGGGGGCGATTATAGGTGACTATAGTCGCCCATAGCAGTGTAAGGGTAATATGCCTGATATCTGGCAATCCGTGCCAGATAGCTAGTACTCTATAACAAAATGTGCGTTTTCAGGTAGGGATATGCCCTGAAAAATTTCAACTCAATCAAATTCAAAATGGCTGTGCGTCGCCCATAATTAACCTTTAATATGCCTGATATCTGGGAAACCCTGCCAGATACCTATATTTCAAAATGTGCGTTTTCAAGTACAGTAGAACCTGCTATGAGCAGCCACCCTTGTGGCACAGGAAAAATGGCCTTTTAAGGCAGGTGGCTGCTCATAACAGGTTCATTTGTATATAAAATGTCATTTTGGGGAATGGCCAAGTGACCTCCTATAGGAGGTTGGCTGCTCATAAGGGTGGCTGCTCATAGCTGGTTCTACTGTAGTGATATGCTCTGAAAAATTTCAACTCTATCAAATTCAAAATAGCCGACCATCGGCCATAATTAACTTTAATATGCCTGATATCTCAAGTAAAACCTATAAACCTATAAAAACCCATTTAAACCTATATATGAAAAAGTAACCTATATTTTTCTTGTGGGAAAGTGTTTTTGTCAAATAACTTTCTGTGTTTCAGAAAGAAATGCTTCAAATATAATATTATTCCTCAAATCAGTCTGAAATAAATAATTATTTGAGCTTATCAGCTCCATTATCCCTTCAAAAATTTCCACCCTCGCTTTGCTCAGCATAATTTTTACTAGACCTTGTCTGATAGTAGGTCAAACTATATGTACAGAATTTTTTTCTATTATTAATATATATTCACCTCCATAGCTAAACTTGTGTGAAGAACTTAGTAAGTGCAATAAATAATTTGTCCAATTCACACTCAAGCCCTCCTCTGGTTGAACATGGCTCCAATTACGGCGAACAGTTCGTCTTGTTGTCTATATAAGTTTGAAATACCATACTACATATTTAACTATAAGCTGATTACCTGGTAAATGACGATGGACAGACCTGATGTCAAATAAACCCATAAAAGCCTACATGTATATTTTTATGAAATAAACCTATAAAAAACCCTATATTTTGGCCTACATGTAAATGGACTTTGAAGCTTGTATCTGGCAAACCATGCCAGATAGCTAGACCATTACTATAAGACAAAATGTGCAGTTTCAGGTCTGGATATGCCTTGAAAAACTTTAACTCAATCAAATTCAAAATGCCCAGCTATTGGTCATGATTAATTTTAATGTGCCTGATACAATGCCAGATAGCTAGACCATTACTAAACTGGTACAACAAAATGTGCGGTTTCAGAAAGGGATATGGCCTGAAATTTTTTCAAATTCAAAATGACAACTATCGGCCATAACTAATATGTCTGCTATTTTTAAGTCTCCACCCACTATGTGGTGGTGGAGACTTGTTTGCTGAGTCCGCCCGCCGCCGCCGCCACTTGTTTCTGCTCTCACTCAAAAACCCCTACTCGGATTATTTCCAAATATTTGCAGTATGCATACTGGCCCTGGGGAATTTGCCTGGCAAACTTTTTTTTGCGTTTTTCAGTTTCTTCAACAAAATTCAAGATGGCCGCCAAAATCCTATAGTGCACGCTAAAGCTTGAACCGCTTCATCTATTCGTTTCATGTTTGGTTTAAAGGAAAGACCTTACCCTGGCCGTGAGCTGAAAAGCTTTTAGTGTGATTCTGATAATAAAAACTTTGATTTTAATACGTTTTAGTATTTTAGCGGATATTTCTCTTCTGCTTATTTTGGCCATCAGCAAAATTTGGTAATATAGCCATACACCCCTACTCGGATTATTTCTAAATATTTGTGGTATGCATATTGGCCCTAGGAAATTTGCCCTGTTAATTTTTTTTGGCGTTTTTTTGCTTTTTTTCAACAAAATCCAAGATGGCCGCCAAAATCCTATGTCGCTCTCTAGAGCTTGAACCGCTTTATGGATTTGTTTCATGTTCGGTTTAAAGGAAAGACCCTACTCTGCACATGTGCTGATTATTTTTGGTGTGATTCTGATAATAAAAACTATGATGTTTTTACGTTTCAGAATTTTAGTGGATATTTCAGATTTGCTCATTTTGGCTATCATCAAAATTTGGTAATATAGCTATACACCCCTGCTCGGATTATTGCTAAATATTTGCAGTAAGCATATTGGCTCTAGGGAATTTGCCCGGTAATTTTTTTGGGCGTTTTTCAGCTTTTTCAACAAAATCCAAGATGGCCGCCAAAATCCTATGTCACTCTCTAGAGCTTGAACTGCTTCATGGATTTATTTCATGTTTAGTTCAAAGGAATAACCCTTCCCTGGATGTGTGCTGATTAGTGTTTTGTGTGATTATGATAATAAAAACTTTACTTTTTAGGATTTTAGCTGATATTTCAGTTTTGCTTATTTTGGCTTTTTCAACAAAATTCAAGATGGCTGACGAATCACATGTTACTCTGAAGAGCTTGAACTGATTCACCGATTTGTTCGAAGGAAGCAACTTACCCTGGCCATATGTTGATTAGATTTTAGTTTGATTCTGACATCACATTTTCATGTGGTTTACATAAAAATTCGGTGACAGCACTGTATTTCTCTATAATTAATGTACTATGTGGAGCGGGTGGAGACGCAAGCTTTGCCCCTCAGGCAAATCTAGTCTGATATCTGGCAAACCGTGTCAGATAGCTAGCCCATTACCGTAAATTTCTAATTGTAGCCGCGGCTTTAGTTAGAATGAAAATTATTATTCTCCAGTGTCCAATACTAAAAGTCCACTTGCGGCTTCTCTCCGAGGTTTTGTGTGAAAATTAAGTCACCGCGCGTCTATCACTCTGAGCTGAACTGCCCGTAGAACTCAACCCTTTATGTCCAATAGTCAAATAAAGTTATGCCTTATAATAAATCAATTTATTGCACACATTAGTCCGAAAGTTTGTAAAATTGTTTATTATTAGCATAGCGCTAATTAAAGTTTTTTTACGATACAATATTAGTACTTATTAAATTGTTCAGAAAATGTAATAAGAAGATACGCCATGATTAATTATATAAATAATAATGTCTATGACACATGTGGATGTCTGCAGTAATTCAGAACTTGTGTGTTGGGTTGGTAGACAGACATCACGGCGCCTTGTGAGCCCTGTTATAAACGTTACCTACAGCCCTGTCAGTCATCTAGCACACCCCTCTCCAGTCTTGAATGTGTGAAGTCACTTGTTACTCCGTCATCACTGGCTGTGCGGAGACAGGCCGTCACCATTGAACCAGCAGTTCAGTTGACAGGCGCTGCCATCCCAACTTCCCCCCTTAAGGCCACTGCGTTTTATTTCTCTGTTTCAGATCAGAACAAATCTGAAATCTAATGAGGGAGGGCGAAAAAAAAACATTGAACCTCTTTTTTGGAAAAGTTAATGAACTGAACATGGTGACCAAATAAAAAAAACATTTGACAAATTTCTGGAAAAGTTAATGAGGGCGATGAAATAAAAATTAAAAAATTATCTTCAAAAATTAACTGTTTTTTCGTAAATCAGCACATCTAAAACAGAGAAAAAAACATAGTGGTCTAATGGAGATCAACTGTCTGGGAAAAAAAAATCAACTTTGACACATTGTTTGTGTTGGCCTATGTATGGTCAAGCAACATTTGGTCAGCTCCTTCTGTTCACCTGTATCATGTGTATGGGTCCCTTGGGTTGATGACGACAAATAACTATTGGAGTGTATATAATGTGATTGTCACTTGTATTTTACAATGGATATTTATTTAGACCTACATATATGTAAACAAATAGTTTAAAGTCAACCCAAAACGATTTCAATCTGCTAGACCAGTAAGTAGGCTTAACCTCTTGAGTGACACTATGACGACTTAACTAAGTCGTCATACTTTTGTCGCTCCCCAGTGCCGCAATCATGATGGCGACTTAAGTCGTCATTTGTCAAGTATTTACCAATAGCCCCCCTGGCACGAGTAGGCCCCCTAATTCATTTGTGTCTGCTTCGGAGTAGATGGTGGTGAATTACCGGGGATTCCGGTTACATGATCACTGCATTGATCACATGATCTCACAGCGATCATGTGACACACTTTTTCTCCTTGATATGCTTATTTGCATAAATTCAAAATGGCTTCCGTCGACCATTTTGAATTTTTAACATTGATAGAATATCCCAAGAATCTTATGTAATACCTCATTTTTGACTAATTTGAGTACACTGATTCCATTGGTATGGTTATTTTTACGATTCAAGGTCATCTAGAGGTCAAAGCCAATATGGTTGCAGTAACGGCCATCTTGAATTTTTAACTTTTTACAGGATAGCCCTAGAATCTTGTGTAATACCTTATTTTTGACTAGTTTGAATACACTGAATTCATTGGAATGGTTATTTTTACGTTTCCATGTAACATAAAGGTCCAAAGCAATATGGCCACAAATAAACAGAAAATACATGGAAACTGTGAAAAGTGTTTTTATTAGCCCGCCTTTTAATTTTAATTAAAAAAGGTGGGCTATTGCAATTGAAGTTCGGCGGCGTCGGCGTCGGCGTTGGCGTTAACATTTACTTGTGGGCGCGATAACTTGAAAAGTTTTTCATGTTTCCTTCCCAAATTTGTTTTGCATGTTACTAATGACCACTTCTCGGACAAGTTCAATAATGGCTGAAAAAAAATTCAAATTGGCCGACTTATTGCGATTTTTCACCTTTTACGTCAATAATTTGACCTTGTGGGCGCGATAACTTGAAAAGTTTTTCACGTATCCTTTTCAAATTTGTTATGCATGTTACTAATGACCAGTTCTCGGACAAGTTCAATAATGGCCGAAAAAAAAAAATGGCCGATTTATTGCGATTTTTCACATTTTACGTCAATGATTGGACCTTGTGGGCGCGATAACTTGAGAAGTTTTTCACATATCCTTTTCAAATTTGTTATGCATGTTACTAATGACCAGTTCTCGGACAAGTTCAATAATGGCTGAAAAAAAAAAAAATGGCCGATTTATTGCGATTTTTCACATTTTACGTCAATAATTTGACCTTGTGGGCGCGATAAGTTGAAAAGTTTTTCACATATCCTCTTCAAATTGGTTATGCATGTTACTAATAAGTAGTTCTTGGACAAGTTCAATAATGGCCGAAAAAAAAAAATGGCCGATTTATTGCGATTTTTCACATTTTACGTCAATTATTTGACCTTGTGGGCGCGAAAACTTGAAAAGTTTTCACATATCCTCTTCAAATTGGTTATGCATATTACTAATAAGTAGTTCTTGGAGAAGTTCAATAATGGCCGAAAAAAGCAAAAAAATGGCTGATTTATTGCGATTTTTCTCATTTTACGTCAATAATTTGACCCTGTGGGCGCGATAACTTGAAAAGTTTTTCACATATTCTCTTCAAATTTGTTATGTATGTTACTTATAAGTAGTTCTTGGACAAGTTCAATAATGGCTCAAAAAAAAAAAAATGGCCGATTTATTGTGATTTTTCTCATTTTACGTCAATAATTTGACCTTGTGGGCGCGATAACTTGAAAAGTTTTTCACATATCCTCTTCAAATTTGTTATGCATGTTACTAATAAGTAGTTCTTGGACAAGTTCAATAATGGCTGAAAAAAATGACACCAATAGAAAACATTTTTGTCAGACGCATCTTATGGATCTGCTTGTAGTCTATGCAAGTATTATATAGTATATCATATTATACATGTATCTATCTTATTTAACATACCATTTATATCTTGTGTTGTTATTTACGTGATGACATTCGTCTTTACTTTCTTTATCATAATTCGGCGGCGGGCTATTATCGAGTGTGCTCTTGTTCCATAAGGTATCAGCTTTGCCCTTGAAATGACCTTTATATTACCTTGACCTGACCCTGGAGTAGAACCCCAGTAAAGTGCAACCCCAACCCATGTCACCTTTAGTATCCAGGTGTGGGTGCCTCAGGCGATTTGTGACTTGAAGCCTATGTTCTTCAAGACTCCGATCGACCTCATTTTGCACTGATGTTAGCGCTGGTACAGGGGGTGATATAAGAGGGGAAGGGTGATATAAGAGTGGGGTATTACCCCTCCAAGCCACATATAATCACTGTATCCCCCCCCCCCCCACTAGAATGCGTGTTGGAAGGCTTCCCAGCCACATTATGTCAACTGTAGCCTAGTGGAACACTTCCCTGCAACAAAAACATATGGACACTGTATAGAATGTTGTTATTCAATATTTTAGCTGGTTTGACCTTGAAATGACTTTATATGACCTTGGCCTGACCCTGGAGTAGAACCCCAGTAAAGGGCAACCCAAACCCATGTCACCTTTAGTACCCAGTTGTGGGTGCCTCATGTGCTTTGTGACTTCAACCCCATGTTCCACAATACTCCGATTGACCATTATTTTGCATTGATTTTAGTGTTGGTAGAGGGTGTGATATAAGAGGGAACGGGTGATATAAGAGTTGGGTATTACCCCTCCAAGCCACATAATAGTCACTGTACCCCCCTATGATGCGTGTTGGAAGGCTTCCCGACCACAATATGTCAACTGCAGCTTTGTGGAACACTTTCTTGCAACAAAAAATGAAAAAAACATTTTTATTCAATATTTTAGCTCGTTTGACCTTCAAATGACCTTGACATGACCTTGACCTGACCTTGGGGTAGTACCCCTGTAAAGTCTTACACCAACCCAAGTCAGTTTGTAGCCAGGTGTGGGCCCATTACCTGTAGGCGAATATATTTCACATGGAAGATGGTGGCCCTAAAACTCTATGTATTGACCTTATGTTGCGTGGCACAGGGTAGCACAATAGGCCTGGCACTCAAGAGGTTAACGTGGTAACAAATGGAGTGCTTATAGGGCTACATTACCTGCCCTATCCTCAGACATTTACTATGAATATAATGCCTCATGTCTGTAATTTAAGGGGTTAGAAGCTATCTGGTCTTGTATAGCGTGTGCTCTGTTGGGGTGGTTAGCGTAGCTGGCGGCACATTTTGATTAACACCAGGTCATTGTCCTTTCAAGATACCGGTAATCTTTAATAGGTTTTTGGCTGAAAAAAGTTTGGTTCTTGACAAGTCTCAAAATTCGCCCTGCGCCTGTAATTAGAGGTTTTCCAATTAGGAAACTTTTGTCGAAAAAAATGAAAAATTTTGAAAGTTTGGGGGCGGCTTTTTTTGGAGATGCGGCTACAATTACACTGTACTATAAAACAAAATATGCGGTTGCAGGTCAGGATAAGCCCTGAAAAATTTCAACTCGATCAAATTCAAAATGGCGAACTTGCAGCCCTTATTGACTTCAATATGCATAGTATCTGGAAAACCGTGCCAGATAACTAGACCATCACAGTACTACAAAACAAAATGTGCAGTTTCAGGTAGGGATGTGCCCAGAATAATTAAAACTCGATTAAATTCAAGATGGCTGACTATTAGCCATTTAAAACTTTTATATGCCTGAATGATATCTGGCAAACTCTATAGGCCAGCATCATTCAATGTAAGTTAATTGGTTGTACTGTAGTCCTAGACCTATCACAAAAACTAGGGACTTAGACACACCATTGCAACACACATGTCCAACATTTATAAGTGTGTAAACTTGGCCTATCAGATTGTCATTGTTCACAAAGTCAGGAACCATTCTTTTTATCAATGATTTAATATTAGTTAAAAGAACCACAGCAATCAAAACTAATCTGTAGGCATAGAAGTTGCAAAACTAATCTGTAGGCATAGAAGTTGCCGTAATTATTTAGACAGCCATATCAATTGTAGCTCCGTATCTTTGCAAGCAAGTGTAGTTGTCATGTGCGATTCTAACATGTTTAAAGGGAAAACTCAGCAGTGCAAATTGCTAAGATAAATTAATAGGCCTAATTTACTACTAGCCTGTATAAGCATAAGAGTAAGACTAGACGAAAGTCACTGCTGCTTCCCACATTGTCAATTGACAATCCCAACACTCCCTCTCGAGGAGGGCCTCCTCACTACAATAAGTCGAACTTGGGATAGATAATAGCCTAGGAATGATACTGACTAGAATCAATCGAGCCTAAAGGTCAAGGATAAATGAATAGCGCTAATATCGTAATACACCCTGATACATAAATTAAATACTGGCTCTAACAATAACTCAAAAAATGATCGAACGCCCCTTGGTATGTAGTTGTCACAGTATTCTTATTCACATCCTGCTGAAAAAAAAAGTTCGCTTTTAAGCCCAAAATATCACAAGCCCGGTAATAAAAAGAACATTTTATTTATAAAATTGAAAAAATCCCCTTGGCTCATACTTTTTTCATAAAAGAAATCCATAGAACATAGAGTCAAGTTTGCTTGGCCTTAGTGTAGCCCTCACTGACAAGTTTTTATCTGATTTCAAGACTGAACTTTTGCATTGTTATGTTTTTTTACAAACAGGAGCTTTGAGGCTGAGAGTTTGGACCAAAGTACAGTTAGTGCATTGGCTGAAGCGCGTCATACCTCTTACATACGAGGTCGATGGGTTTATACAGACCATGAAGGAGAGCAGCAATATCAGATAGTCAATCCATCCCTACCTGGTAATGGTGACTACTCTGCCTACATAATGTGGTGTAAGTCTACTCATACGTTAGTACAGCTCCAAGTTAAAAATTTCTGACACCTCCGTTCAGCAGTGCAGTGCCAATATATGTGTTTGCATCTGTAGATCATAAAACTGGTCATGGTTGTGGAAAATAATTGATTTTTTCAGAAATGCAAAATGATGTTTTGAAGCATCGTGAGGTTTTAAAGGGTTAATGGACTTCTATACAAATTAGTTGTTCCTATTGTTGAGTAATTGTTGCCCTTTCAGTTTTGTATTGATACTGAAGTGAACAGTTTGTATGTATCAGTACTCCTTGTTTCTACTGGTTGCGAATAACTTGTTACAAATGTCAATTTGTAACGATATGCCAAATCTAGTGACTTTGTAAATTAAATAACAAATTTGTCTAAGTACATTATGATTTATTATTTTGATGATTTTTCATATCCCCGCTAAAAGGCTGCCATTTGTATTGAGGGAGTAGGTTTTGGGACATCGCAAACTTATGTGAAGATCCCTTAGCACATCTGGTTGATGAGACCATGGGTATCACGAAACCGTGACCTCTGAAACCTTAATCATCTACTTCCTGGAGTATTGGGCCCTCTTGAAAAAATCAAGAGTTTCTCTAAGGTTCGCATACACATCCATGTGAACATTTTGATATATGTTTACATATAACAGCTTTTATTTAATACCCACTAGATGCCTCTGCTGCACCTGAATTACTGGCCATAGCAGTATTTGAACTATCAAAATTAAGAAACGCTTTAAGTATTTTTATTAAAATTTATTGTACATGTATTGAATTAACACAATTTTTTAATTAATTACAGGAATAAATTTAGACAACCGTGCAAAAGCTCATTGGTAATGTCAGTGTGTGATTTAACAGTTATAACACTGCATGGGGAATGATGATCAGATCCCATAATTAATTACTGCTGGAGATTAAAAGTTCATGTCATCACTTCTAATATGTTCAATAAAGTGTTCACAGTGACGATTCGGTCACGCTGTAAACATTTTTTTCTAATTACGGTACTAACTCCATATAATGCCAACATTGGGACATTGGGACAATATTTTGGCATTATGGTGGGGTGGCATTATGGTGAGGGAGGTGATATAGGCCTTTGAATATATAACGGAGCTGAATAACATTAATTCTGATACACATATTGAGTGTTATCGCGCATTCTGTTTATAGTAATACAAAAAAGTACAGTAGGCCCTATATAATATTGTTTTATTTGGAGCACTATATATATGCAAATTATATTTGTTAATGCAGAAGAAAAAAACACTAAATAATGATTGGAATTTGAATTGGAGTTAATTAAATGTATAGGCTCCAGCGATCAGAGGAATAGGCCTATATTCACTGTGTTTAAAAACAATAGGTGTGACATTCCGTTCACACCACGTGTGGGACAATGAAGTGTTATATGTCAACAGGTGATCTGGTGATGTGAGTAAGCATCACACTCACGGAACCCGATGATATTGTCAACCTTCTCCTCTTCATGTTATGTTTTGACTTCCAACTTATGAATCGAACTTGAGTTCAAGTCAAAAGAGTTGTAGGCTAGTTTTCATCAAGCGTCTGCACTGGGCCTAAATCTCTGCGTAAAATGATATTGTTGTCCAGCTAGTGTTTGCAACGCTGGTCCAACACCGTACCAGCAAAGGATCTAGTACCTGAAAAGTTATTATTAGCTCCCGCCGTCACTGTAGGTGAGACGGAGGGAGCTATGGATTCCGCCTCTGTTTTTTTTTTACCTCTTCTTTTGCCTATAACTTTGTAAGAAAATAAGCTAGGATAACAATTTTTGGTATGTGGGTTATTTCCAGGTGGGTAATGGACAGGTTGAAATATTTTTTATCTGAATTCAATACGCAAGGTCGCAGAGGAGAAAATGATGATGTTATGGCGTTGGGCCGTCCGTAAACAATTCGTTTCCGGAGCATATCTCTGAAAGTACTTGTCCGATTGTCTTCAAATTTTACACACAACACACCTAGGGGGTCTAGTTGTGCCTTTTGGGGTATTTGAACTTTGACCTACTTCTGGTTCAGAACTATGACCTATTTAGACGTTTTGACGCGCACTTAGTTTCAGGAGCAGATCTCGAAAAGTACTGGGCAGATGACGGTCATATCGCACATACATGTTCTCTGAGGTCCCCAGTTGTGCCTTTTCAGGTTTTTGGACCTTGACCTTGACACTTTGACCTAATTTATAACAACGGTAAATCCGACTTAAAGATTTTGGGGAATATCATGAAAACCGCTCAAGATAGCTACACTATTACTATAAAACAAATTGTGAGGTTTCAGGAGAGGATGCATCTTGAAAAATTTCAAGTCGATAAAATTAAAAATGGCCGCCTATCGGCCATTATTCACCTTGACAGGCCTGATATTGCGGAATATCATGAAAACCGCTCAAGATAGCTACACCATTAATATCAAATAAATTGTAAGGTTTCAGGAGAGGATGCATCTTGAAAAAATTCAAGTTGATAAAATTCAAAATGGCCGCCTATCGGCCATTATTACCCTCGACAGGCCTGATATTGTGGAATATCATGAAAACCGCTCAAGATATCTACACCATTACTATAAAACAAATTGTAAGGTTTCAGGAGAGGATGCATTTTGAAAAAATTCAACTCGTCCAAGTTCAAAATGGCCGCCAATCTGCCATTATTCACTTTCACATGGCCGTTATTTGGTAAACCGTGCTAGATGGCTAGACCATAACTATAAAACAAAATGTGTGATTTCAGGAGAGGATGCTTCTTGAAAAAATTCGACTCAATAAAATTCAAAATAGCCGCTTATCGGCCATCATTCACTTTCACATGGCCGATATTTGGTCAACCGTGCTAGATGGCTAGACCATTACTATAAAACGAAATGTGAGATTTCAGATGAGGATGCATCTTGAAAAAATTTGACTTGATCAAATTCATAATGGCCGCCTTGTCGGCCATTATTCATTTTCACATGGCTGATATTTGAGTTTTCGGGGGAGGATGCACCCTGACAATTTTTAACTTACGAATTCAAAATGGCCGACAATCAGCATTATTTACCTCGATAGGTCTGATATCAGGTAAACCGTGCTAGATAGCTAGACCATTACTATAAAAAAAAATGGGACGTTCGGGAGAGGATGCCTTTTAAAAACTTTCGACTCGATCGAATTCAAAATGGTCGCCTATCGGCCACTATTTACTTTCACATTGCTGATATTTGGTAAACCGTGTTATATAGCTGGACCATTACTATAAAACAAAATGTGAGATTACAAGAGAGGATGCATCTTGAAAAAAATTGACTCGATCAAATTCAAAATATCCGCCTATCGACCATTATTCACTTTCACATAGCCGTTATTTGGTAACCGTACTAGATGGCTAGACCATTACTATAAAACAAAATGTGAGATTTCAGGAGAGGATGCATCTTGAAAAATTTTGACTTGATCAAATTCAAAATGGCCTCCTATCGGCCAATATTCACTTTCACAAAATGGCGATATTTGGTAAACCGTGCTAGATGGCTAGACCATTACTATAGAATGAAATGTGAGATTTCAGCTGAGGATGAATCTTGGAAAAATTTCGACTTGATCAAATTCAAAATGGCCGCCTTTAGGCCATTATTCACTTTCACATGGCCGATATTTGGTAAACCGTGCTAGATAGCTAGACGATTACTATTGAATGAAATGTGAGATTTCAGCTGAGGATGCATCTTGAAAAATTCTGACACAATCAAATTCAAAATGGCCCCCTATCGGCCATTATTTACTTTCACATGCCCAATATTTTGCAAACTGTGTTAGATGTTAGTCCATTACTATAAAACAAAATTTGAGGATACACCCTAAGTTTTTAACTAGTTTATATCGAATTCAAAATGACCATAAATCAGCTATTAGTTACCTCGATTGGCCTGATATCGGGTGAACCGTGCCAGATAGGTAGACCATTACTGGGATATTGATTAGGATCATTAATTTCAATGGAGGTTTGCAATCTCTGACAGACTGTCTAGTTCTTATCTTACTCTTAGACTGGGCTTCTTAGACCTAGTTGTCTTGCGTTATGATTTTTAATCTAGCCTAGGACTACATTAATAACCCTACACAAAATTGCTTAAATCAAATTCTAATTCGGAGCGGGAGCTCCTGGACTTATGTAGTCTTGTTTCATTGTAATTATCGCTTCATCAATCATTGGTAAATGTGTTTGCAACGCTGGCCTAGCATTGTACCAGCAATGGATCTCATACCTGATGTTCGTTATTATTTTATTGTAATTATCGCTTCATCACTCATTTGTACATTTATATAGTCCTACTGACACAATGAGAAACAATTAAATTGTGATCTTTTTGTGTCAACATAAGTGTCTGCTACAACAGTTAGACATTGGTTCAGTGGTTGATGAAAGTGAATGCCGAAACTTAAATAAACGTTGGGCTTACTGCTATTGTTTGCGGCATAGACATGTCGCTCACAAGTGTGGGCCTATTTTTCTGTTCTGTTACATACCCCAACTAGTAGGTCCCCCACCCCCAGCCAGTGTTTTATCTTAGTCACGCTTTCCTGAAAGCGTAAACGCCTGTGCCCACTGCCGCGTGTGGGCAATAAACCATAGTACAGGTGGCGATTGTTGATCAACCATGCAAAAGTGTTTATTTAACCCTTTGAGCCCTCACGATGCATTAAAGCATCATGTACATCCCTAAAATCATACTTAATTTTCCTACAACTAAGGGTTTTAGAACGAAAATTTCCATGAAACTGGTTTACCAATACATGGTAATTTCCTTTAATTTTTAAACCGCATCAAATCATCTTCATCCACTACAAGTCAAGAATTGCGACAGCAATTCGCGGCTTGTAGTGGATGAAGATGACAACGGTAAATTCAGGCCTGAAAGGGTTAACAGTCATGATGTCTGATAAATTAGGCCTGTTGGCAATACGATCGGGGGAAAACATATTACAAAAATGGCATTGGGACTTCAAAACCATTGGCGGATGGCAAATAGCGGGGTTGGCATTATGCCGCGGGATTTAACTTTGGCGGAAATTCGTTTCAAACACTTTAATTGGCATAAGGCGGGGTTGGCATTATAACCGGGGGCAATACAGCTGGGGAGCACTGTACTACAACTACCCCAAGTTTCAAACTTCAAAAGAACTGAATAATTATGATGAAAATTGCATGATTATATAATCAAGCTATCTTACACACTTTTATCTGAACAATCGCATTACAGTGCAACCTGTACATATTGGACCCTGTAGAAACCGGAATCCTGTCTATACCGTAATAATTATTTGGTCCCAAATTAATTACAGTCAAAACAATACTAATTGACCCTCTCCAAACCTGAACCTGTCTACTCCGAATAGCGGACTTATTATTTTCCCCAAATGCATAAATTGTATTGTATTTAACTTGTCCAAACCGGAATCGATTTTTTTTGAGATTTTTTTGAAAATTGCATGTGGTGCACTAAGGGTTAAACAGAGGGCAGCAAGGTGACGTAGCATCATGCTTGTTATGCAATGGGAAAGGTGCGAAGTTAGTGTTGATAACACCGTTTAGGCGCTAGAGAAATGAATTGTCAACACCTTTACGTTGAGATTGGTATGGTATTTTAGCAACATCATGGATTAATAAAATAATTGGTTAATAGAATATTGTAACATAATCATTGACTAGTAAAATATTCAAAATTTGCATCATGTTCAAAACATATCAGTGCATTAAACGTAAATAATTCTTTTGAAAACTAGACTGTGTTTTTTGATAAATTTATTCTGTTTGTGATACTTAATGTCCCAATAAATAAATAACTACCCGGAGCTAACATATAAAAATATGGTAATGGTGAACAATATTGTGGATGTTTTTTCAATGCATTTGATTCAAACAAAAATATATATTTTCTATAAATAATGAAAAATGAAATGAATCAGGCTTTAGGCCACCTTTGTGCATATATAGGCTAAACTGGGCCAGGAGAACCTCCTGAGGATGGTGAGATGATTGAGATGACACTGTCCTCCAGACACAGGATTCGAAATTCGAGCCCTGGCGGTCTGAGGCCGAGCACGCTACCTCTCGGTCACGGAGGCTCCCCACAATACTGACTTTCACACGTGGATGGGAAAGAAACTTTTTTTGTTTCTTTTAAACCGCCGAGACAGGGAACCCTGAACTCTGGCGTGAAAGGCAGCGGTGCTAACCACTACCCTAGAGCCCCCGCCCTTCTATAAATAATGTTTGGATAGAAAGTGACTGCAGAGTCCGAATTCCACTAATGTTTCTATAAACATAATTGTGACTGAATATTATTACCTGTTGTGCCTTAATTTATTGTTTGATCTTGGGAAATGGCAGCCATCTTTGATTTCCTCAGTTTTCTCAAATTCCTCAATGAGGAGATTTCACACTTCACACACATGAATATCAGACAATATGGCAGACCCTTTGAATGTTGAATTCATGACAGGAAAAACTCCCATATTTCTCTTTTATGAAATATTCTATGTTAAAACTGAATGTTTGTAATAATATTCTATTCTATTTATAGCTAATTGTTGTAACACAGCAATCTTAGTAAATCATTAATGATGATCTTATGAATCTATGATTTTGTTTAGTTATAAATCAATTTGTTGCTGAAAACCAGGCTTTTTTTTATATTTTTGACAAAAATTAATCAAGCTTCCAAATTCCTGGAGGATGTCTAATTATGCTATGTTTCAGTGATTGAAAACAGAGAGCTGATGGCAAATCCTAAATGTGAAATTGGACAGAGGAATCCTGCATATACTATTAGTGCTGCTCTGTGTTATACAGCTCAATTGGTTTATCTTGTTGCCTACTTCCTCAACATCAGCCTTCCAAAACGGATGTGTTATAGGTGAGAAGCAAAATGAATGACACAGAATTTGGTCATACATGTTTACTATTAAACAGAACAAGTTGAACTCCTTCCAAAACAATCTGCAATAGATCAAATATAATACTGTTATTATTATGGCACTACAAACACAGATAATATGAAATTTGTGATGGTGTCAGTGTCAAAATAAGAGCATAATGAAATTTAAAAATGTAATTACATTTTCTCGGATATTGACAACCATGTCAAAAAGAAATACAGGAATTTTGTCTCTTTATCTAGCCCAACTGGTAAGTGCGCAGCACAAAAATTAAAAACAATTGGCAGTTCTAGTATATGGACATGTTTACATCATCATAATCATATGGTCATATTATTTAGCTAAAATAAAATCACCGATTTTTTTATGATTTTAGACCTGGGCATGTCCCTTTAATCCTGGTATTTAATAAACCATTTTCAGCCTCGATATGCAACATGCAACGGAAGTGGACATCGTTGTCAAGAAACAGAGAACTATATTTCACACCTGCACATCTTATCCAGCAAAATACACTTACCGTAGTAAAGGGTGTTCCTGCTCTAATTTACATATTTTCATATTTTTTATATCCATATATGGATGTAAGCTGGGTCAAGAATCTCTGTGGCATCAGCCCGTCATATGAACATGCCATTATTTGGAGATATAGTGTTGCAACAAACTGTCTCATGTCAACATCAAACCTGCAATTCTTTTGAGTCAAAATATAATATCAAATATAAAGTAGGTTACAAATGACATACATCGGGTTTCGTCAGTGTGACACACACTCACCTAACTTTACTTGTGTCACCATTGTCTGTAGATTGCAGACAATGGTTATTATGCTCTGATAAGCTAGTAACCACCACTAGGGATCACAGTGCACAAGTCACTGCTTGTATTGTTCCCTTCTTCTTACAAAATCGTGTCCCCACACAATACAAAATAACCATATTCATTGTATTCATGCTACTAGCAGTGCCGCGTCTGAAAATTAGATCAAAATGTTTAGGCTAAATAAACTGACTATAGAGCCAAAATTTGGGTTATCTCATATAATTAAAAATCAAGGTGTATAAATAAATAGAAAGAGGTATGTACCTCTCTTGCGATGGCAGGCAGTGTGTGTACAGAAAAAATGCCTTTGTAAACACAAGTGGCCAATCATCATTGTCTCGTGCAAGCATGAACATTGCAGATGACGTAAGCGCTCTACAGTCGCCATTATTCATCTCACCTTTTCTACAGTTTTTCTGTACACTGATTACACTGGTTGAATTAAAAAATGAATCTGCTAATTTTCATATCCCACTGGCCACCATTGCAGGTGGAGACTGCCATGCAAATATATTATCTAGTTTGTGACTTGTTTTAATTCATTCGCCAGGAAGTATATAGGCCTATTATATTTGATATGTAGTATAGTAGAGAGACTGTCTAACGCTTCCTATTGTGTACAACGATTGAATAATGCTTTCCTAGGTCTACAAGGATTGAGTAACACTTCCCTAGCATATACAATTATTGATTAAGGATCACCCAATCCTCACACCCTTTACACCCTGGTTGTACATGTAAAAAACTCTCTGCGTTCATCTGTGATCAACAGCGATTTCGAAACGCACCCAGCGATAGCATAGCAATGTTAAGAGATTGCCAGTGTTGGACTGATTTTTTTAGGTGTTACGCGATCGTTGACACTGAAACAGCTATATTGTGGCGTAAATAATCTTTGAACCTTCAATCTTGCATGCTATTGTCTAGTCTAATACGAGTACAACTGACCCAAGTGTGATGGACCTTTCATTTGCCAGGTTTGGCCCATCTACCATTAAAGGATGATTCAACTGCAAGACGCGCATGCCTGGAACGGTCAAGTATAGGCCAACAGTAGCCTATTGAGTACAGATTGACGGCAATAATATAGCCACTGAACTGATTACAAGATACTACTTAAACGGGACATTGATCCAATGCTGTTTTAATGCTAGGCCAACGTCTGCGACGCTGGCCCAACATTGAACCAACATTGAATAAATGTACAATGTTTGAGAGAAAGTCCGCCTGCCCAGCAAACACAAGACATTTGTATAACATTTATGCAACGTCGGCCCAACGTCTTCGACGTTGGTCCAACATTGCATAAAATCATACAAATGTTTTGTGTTTACTGGGCATGTCAATACAAGCTTGGGTCAAGCAGTTTCAACATCCCCTCAGTAATACAGTCAGTTTGTTTGCAAGCAAGCGACCAAGTAGGGGTAAGGGCCAAGATCTTTGAATTATAAACTCATAGATGTCGCTCAAGTATATATGAACTTGCTGTGATTTGAGAACTTGCTCTTAATGAGGCTTTAGGTATGAAACGCATATTTAGTATTATTATGGAATAGGGACTTGGCCTACCCACGGGCACTATTCTTCTGTTGACTACACCTTTAAGGGCCAAACAAATTCGATTATTTTGGCAAATAATAAGTCGAGTCAGATTATATATTACTAAAAGAAGTACAAATTTAGACAAAATAAAAAAGCAATCTCTTCTAGACTGTTGTATTAGTATGTTACAATATGTTGGCAAAGTTTATTGTTTTATTTGTTTATATAAAATAAATCCTTGATTAATAAATTGATTACAAAATTTCAGACACAGTTTTGTATATTTTGTAAACTCTCTTTTTTTTCTACAGTGAGTTTTGTGGGCGAGATCTTACTGATCGTCAATTTCGTCGCTCTGTCAGTCGACTTAATCAGAATATATTGCATCTATGCTTCAGCCAATATGTTGATATGGAGTTATTACAGCCACATCTTACATTACAAAACATACTGCATTTAACACATGCTCCTCAACTTGGAAGGTTAGTGTTGTCTGTAAGCATATTTTCCAAGTTATTATTTTCTTTAGATTTTCATGTGACAAACATTGAGTATCAAGGTATGTTTCAGATTATGTTGGTGCCAATAGAAAACAATCAGAAATATTTCTATTGTGATGCTTTTAGAAAATGCATTAAGGAAAACAAATTGCATTGCTGAGTGTTCTCAACCAAGCATCAGTTTCATTGATTTATCAGAGCTGGTTACAGTACTGTGGAATCGAAACGTGTCAGAGAATGGCAATTCATTTTCTCTTTTCTTCGCATCTGCCAATTGAGAATTCACACTTGAGAAAATGGTAATTTAGCAGGTGCTAAAACGAATTTCGCATAACGCTAAAAAACGCTAAAAGCTTATAGCATATGGTGCATGTATTTATTTACCGTTTATGATCTGACTTTTCTATTATAACTGTATAAGCCCAGTCCGCAGTATGTCAGGGCCGCTATGGCTAATCAACATTATCTTCTGGTTAGGGCGAACCTCTTTGCCGGTGCCCTAACCACGGTATAAGCTGAGAGCTGCTTCCAGGCTTCAACAGTGATGACGTAGTACGGAATGCTCTAGCTCAGCCAATGACGGCTCATTCCAGTGGGAAACACTAGTGAGGTTACGGGTGACGTAATATGGCGTAGTTGGCACCATTAAATATGAAAGAGCTGATAGAGCTTGTCGAATCCCGGTGTGTACAACCAAACGAAAAATATACACAAAGACCAAATGTTGCCAAGAAATGTGTGGCAGAACATTTCTAAGGAGCTAGACGTAGAAGGAATAAAAGGTAAGCCTATTTATATAGCCTACCCTAGTGGGCAGGTGTCTAAATTAACGCTATACCGTGGCTGAATACGTGTTAAGTCTCGGTACAGGCATATTCTAGATAATCTGACACAGTAGCCACAGACAGGGGCTGGTCCAGTATTGGAAAATATTTCAAATTATTTAGCAGAAATAAAGTGACGTGCACCCACACTGCTAGACACTTGCACGTGCGCCAGTTAAGGGTGCCTCGGCCACCATCATCATCATCACCACACAACATCACCATCAATGGCATCACCACCAACCATCAGTGGCATCATCACCACCACCACCATAGTCATCACCACCAGAATCATCACCACCATCATCACCACCACCATCATCAACACCATCATTACCACCATCATCATCAAAACCATCATCATCACTACCAAACAACCACCACCACCATCAACGCCATAATCATCACCACCACCACCATCGTTATCACCAACAACACAACCACCATCAACACTACCATCATCATTACCATCGTCAACACCACCATCACCACCACCATCATCACCACCATCACCACACCACAAACACCGTAACCACACCACCATCACCACCACATCACAACCACCATCATCACTACCACACCACCAACACCATCACTACACCACAACCACTCTCACACCACCAACGCCATCACCACTACCACACCACCAACACTACCACCATTATCACACCACCAACACCATCATCACCACTATCATCACCACCAACACAACCACCACCACCATCACTACTACACAACCACCAACACTAGCATCACTACCAACACCACCATCATCACCACCTGGTCCACCACCAAGGAGATTACTATTATCCGTGCGGGTGTCACATACGGATTTATATCAAAACCGCACCAATGGAAACAGACTACCCGCGCGGGTACCCACACAGAACCAGCGGGGGTGGACCCGCGCGGCTGAAAAACCTTACCTATGGAAACGTAGCCCAATGCGAATGTGAAAAGAATTCTATCGTTTTCACATGACACGTTTCAATTGCACAGTACTGTATAGACACTTATTGCTATCTCTTGTAGGTTTTTCTCATGATGCACACAAGGTAGCTGCCATATCGTAATGTAGTTAATTCCGTGGACGGACAATATTTCTGCAATAGCAAATATAAATCACATAGGAGGTCATTTATGAACATTAATTACAAAAGCCATTGACAATACATCTAATAGCTATCAACCTTTATTCTGCGGGAGGGGAGGCATCTCCAGTTTTTATTTTCAAAAACGGTGACCCTTCTAGTTTGTGTTATAAAATTAATGTGGAAATAAACGCTTGTAAGTATATTAAACCTCTATGTGAATCATTCTACCACTAAAGCGGTCTGGAAAGTATACCAGTAAGTAGGCATACTAGTGGATATACCGGCGACATAACGATAGCGACGACACATTTATAAAAAAATAAAGTATAAAACACTTCTATTATTGACTATTAAGCCTAATTATGCTTTAATTTAATTTTATTGTTACTTAATTAGCTTGGGTGGCGTGCCATGACAAGTCAGATTATAAAACAAAGCTTAATAGGGCCTACATTTAATTGATCACCAACAAAGATAACTATCTTGGTAATTCTATTAAAGTTGAGTTATTTAGCAGTTACAGACTCATCCCAAAAGGCGCAATGCACATGAGATGTCACTTAAAAACCCCATTTGGATTTTTTTTTGAATATTTTTAGTATGCATATTGGCCCTAGGGAATTTGCCTGGTGAATTTTTTTGGGCGTTTTTCAGTTTGTTCAACAGATGACTCAGACCGCCAAAATCGTATGTTACTCTCTCGAGCTTGAATCGCTCCATGAATTTGTTTCATGTTTGATTTAAAATAAAAATAAAAACCTTACCCTGGACGTGTGCTGATTAGTTTTTGTGTGATTCTGATAATAAAAACTTTAATTTTTTTAAGCAAATATTTCACTTTTGATCATTTTACTAATTATCAAAATTTGGTAATATAGCTATGCAACTCAAATTGTATCTACTGAGAATGCTCAATGTCCCTGAGAAAGTTGTCTGGAGAATTGTTTTTTTATTACAGTAGTCCCTCCCACGTACGCACTCTCTCAACAACGTGAACCCTTCTTATGCATGCGTATTTTCTTGCACGGAAGCACCCTACATTAAAACGACCCTCACTTATGCACGAACCTCTCTAACACGTTATGCGTGCAGTATATCTTGACGGGTGTGAGAACTCCCCACAGATTATGCGTGCCCAACTGTTACTGATCCTTCCCCCAACCCCAGGGAGAGAGTGCCCCTCCCCCCTTTTGCCTTCACTTGTTACGTCACAGTGGTGGGCAATGAGTCCTGTCGCCACGCTACTTTTAGGTGCTCTGAATGGTCATTTTTAAATATTTACATTACAGATGTTTTGCTTCTGTCACCACATGTGGCGTTGTGGCTACCACTTGCCCATCTCTGCGTCAGCTGGCGGCAGGCACTGAGGAAATGGGGTGTATGCATACATGTATACTTGCCATAAACAGCGAACTCTAGAGGCTACATGTACACAGAGAGCAGTTGACACGCTGGCGAGGTAGTGATCACACATCTGCGACTCTGGGCCAACCTCCAACCAGCCCTTGTCAAACACTGCTGATGTAGGCCTACATAGCTGCTGTACACATACACGCCATTCTGGTGACCACTCTGGTCCCCAATAATGGCACGTGGCCCAGCATTCAAACAACCCTCAACTAACTCCCCCCCCCCCCCCCCATACATTGTGCACGTGATACACACTGACGCTGAAACAATGTCCATTTAAAGTTGGCCAGCGTTAAAGACAATGGACCAGCATTAAGCCGATATTTGTCATGTTTACTGGATTATCTCTGCCTTAGACATAGTTTTGACAATGGCGTAATAATAAACATCTTTTACATTATAGCTCCTCGCTGTGTACATGGTTAGCCTATATTATTTTTTCAGCAAAATCCAAGATGGCAAACGAAGCTTGAACCGCTTCACCAATTTGTTCCAAGGTAGCAACTTACCCTGGCCATATGTTCATTAGATTTTGGTGTGATTCTGACATCACATTTTTTACGTGTTTAGAATAAAAATTGGCGATAGTGCTGTATTTCTCTGTAATTGATGCATTTTGGCTGCGAAATCTATGTGGGACGAGTGGAGACGCAAGCTTTGCTCCTCAGCCAAAACTAGTTTTCACAATATTTTTGACTTATATTTAGGATTACAAAACATTTGTCAGATTTTTTTCAACAAATTGCAAATGACTGTTTTTGCCATTTTGTTTAGCTGCTCAATCATTATCAATCTGCCTTCGTCGTTTCAGACATGGACCTTTTCATGTTTGTCCAGAATTACTACAGTCCGCGGAAGATGTGAATGGTACAATAGCCGACGTCACAATCTCTTCGAGCTCATCGGAGGAAGAGGAAGACGAAACAGATTTTGATCAGACTGAAAGTGTGGAAAGGGAATGGGAGCAAGTGCCGGTCACTATCCCCGAGATAGATTCAGTCTGTACTGGCGCAGACAGTCACATCAACCCACTGCCTTATAACACAACAAGACCTAATTTACATACAAACCAAACGTCCAATAGCATCGCTGGTGGACTTATGTCATCGGCTGCAGCATCCATGGCTTCGTTCTGGCGAGCTGCAACTGGTAACAAAGATAAATAATTAATGTATCCAGGAGATTAGTGTATCCAGGAGATTACATTTGCTTAAATATGACGATTTTGTACAATGTGATCTAAAAAAAATGAAAAACAACTTTAGTCAAATTAATGTTTACAATGTGCCAAAATACCTTCATGCAATTACATTATCATATATTATGTATTTTCACGTGTCATTAAAACAGTGTAATTTATTTATATCATTACCAAATCTTTGCCTTAAATGTATTCGTATTTGCATACTGTATGTACAAGTGTTTTCAGTTACCACTGTTTACTTCAAACTTTTATTCAGATTACAACAATATGTGTACTGTTCCGTTCGAAACATATATTTTAGTTCTGACTGCATTGAGTAGTATACATAATTATGTAGAAACATCATGAGTTTGGACGAGTGAGGTATTTGACTGTACCACTATGCAAAGGGCCGAGACTGTGCTCTATGAAATTGCTGAGCACTCCAAGAGCCAAAATTATTCACTTTTTCTGTCGACCTCAGTGTCACCATGCACACTTTGTTAGCTTCCGCCGTCACCGTAGGTGAGACGAAGGGAGCTATGGATTCTACCTCCGTTTTTTTTTAGCCTCTTCTTTTGCCTATAACTTTGTAAGAAAATAAGCTAGGATAACAATTTTTGGTATGTGGGTTACTTCCAGGTGGCTAATAGACAGGTTAAAATATTTTTTATCTGAATTCAATACGCAAGGTTGCAGAGGAGAAAATGATGATGTGACGGCGTTGGGCCGTCCGTAAACAATTCGTTTCCGGAGCATATCTCTGAAAGTACTTGTCCGATTGTCTTCAAATTTTACACACAACACCCCTAGGGGGTCTAGTTGTGCCTTTTGGGGTATTTGAACTTTGACCTACTTCTGGTTCAGAACTATGACCTATTTAGACGTTTTGACGCGCACTTCGTTTCCGGAGCAGATCTCGAAAAGTACTGGGCCGATGACAGTCATATTGCACATACATGTTCTCTAAGGTCCCTAGCTGTGCCTTTTCAGGTTTTTGGACCTTGACCTTGAAGTTGACCCAGCACTTTGACCTAATTTATAACATCGGTAAATCCGACTGAAAGATTTTGCGGAATATCATGAAATCCGCTCAAGATAGCTACACCATTACTATAAAACAAATTGTGAGGTTTCAGGAGAGGATGCATCTTGAAAAATTTGAAGTTGATAAAATTCAAAATGGCCACCTATCGCCCATTATTCACCTCGACAGGCCTGATATTGCGGAATATCATGAAAACCGCTCTAGATAGCTACACCATTAATATCAAAGAAATTGTAAGGTTTCAGGAGAGGATGCATCTTGAAAAATTTGAAGTTGATAAAATTCAAAATGGCCGCCTATCAGTCATTATTCACCTCGACAGGCCTGATATTGTGGAATATCATGAAAACCGCTCAAGATATCTACACCATTACTATAAAACAAATTGTGAGGTTTCAGGAGAGGATGCATCTTGAAAAATTTCAAGTCGATAAAATTAAAAATGGCCGCCTATCGGCCATTATTCACCTCGACAGGCCTGATATTGCGGAATATCAAGAAAACCGCCGGTTTTTGGTAACAGTACTAGATGGCTAGACCATTACTATAAAACAAAATGTGAGATTTCAGGAGAGGATGCATCTTGAAAAATTTTGACTTGATCAAATTCAAAATGGCCTCCTATCGGCCATTATTCACTTTCACATGGGCGATATTTGGTAAACCGTGCTAGATGGCTAGACCATTACTATAGAATGAAATGTGAGATTTCAGCTGAGGATGCATCTTGGAAAATTTTAACTTGATCAAATTCAAAATGGCCGCCTTTAGGCCATTATTCACTTTCACATGGCCGATATTTGGTAAACCGTGCTAGATAGCTAGATGATTACTATAGAATGAAATGTGAGATTTCAGCTGAAGATGCATCTTGAAAAATTCTGACTCGATCAAATTCAAAATGACCCCCTATCGGCCATTATTTACTTTCACATGCCCAATATTTTGCAAACTGTGTTAGATGTTAGTCCATTACTATAAAACAAAATTTGAGGTTTCGGGGGAGGATGCACCCTAAGTTTTTAACTAGTTTATATCGAATTCAAAATGACCGTAAATCAGCTATTAGTTACCTCGATTGGCCTGATATCGGGTAAACCGTGCCAGATAGGTAGACCATTACTGGGATACTGATTAGGATCATTAATTTCAATGGAGGTTTGCAATTTCTGACAGACTGTCTAGTTCTTATCTTACTCTTAGACTGAGCTTCTTAGACCTAGTTGTCTTGCGTCTTGTTCCTAGAGTATACCTCAGTAACCCTTATCGGACGAGTGAAAGAAAACGCTCTCAATAACCCACCATGCCCTATCACCCCCACCCTCACATCATCTGTACATCATTCATCTCATCAACTGACTACAACGTTTTTGTCGTATTACAATGTCACTTAAATGACCTTTTGTGCCGAAAAATGACGTAAAGCAATAATTTACTACTATTACCACCTCAGGAACCTCTTGAAATTTTGCTTTCTAATTTTGCACATTCCTCTATCGAGTCTAGATGTACCTTTTCGATGTAACTGTACTTTGACCTACTTTTGGTTCAACTTCAGTACTATGGCCTAATTAGATTTTTTGACATACACTTTAGGAGGATATCTCAGGAACTACTTGTCAGAATAGCATCAAATTTTGCTCACATCACTTTCATGGGGTCTACCTGTGCCTTTTGGGTAACTGTACTTTGTCCTTTTTTTGGTTCAGTATTATGTCATAATTAGAGGTTTTGACATACACTGATTCCGCAGCAGATCTCCAATTAAACTACTGGTTAGACTAATTGCGTTTGGAGAAAATACTGACCCAATGTAGGAACCGTTCCAAAATTGATTTTTCAACATTTTTAACCATTTTCGGTGTGCGGAATCAAATTCTGATGTGTGCCAAGCTGAAATATTTCGCTAAGTAGGTCAATTTCACGATTCGCGTAATTTTCTCACTACAGGTCATGCAGGCTACACTAACTATAGAAAAAACGTCTTCAATGTATTGCTATTATCAGTTTTTAGCTCCCGCCGTCACCGTAAGTGAGACGGAGGGAGCTATGAATTCCGCCTCCCGTTTTCTTTTTTTGCCTATAACTTTGTAAGAAAATAAGCTAGGATAACAATTTTTGGTATGTGCAGGTCATGCAGGCTACACTAACTATGGAAAAAACGTCTTCAATGTATTGCTATTATCAGTTTTTAGCTCCCGCCGTCATCGTAAGTGAGACGGAGGGAGCTATGAATTCCGCCTCCCGTTTTCTTCTTTTGCCTATACCTTTGAAAAATTTGAAGTTGATAAAATTCAAAATGGCCATCTATCGGCCATTATTCACCTCGACAGGCCTGATATTGCGGAATATCATGAAAACCGCTCAAGATAGTTACACCATTACTATAAAACAAATTGTAAGGTTTCAGGAGAGGATGCATTATGAAAAATTTCAACTCTATCAAATTCAAAATGGCCGCCTATCGGCCATTATTCACCTGGACAGGCCTGATATTGGGTAAACCGTGCTAGATAGCTAAACAACTATAAAACAAAATGTGAGATTTCAGAAGAGGATGCATCTTGAAAAAATCAACTTGATCAAACTCAAAATGGCCGCTTATCGGACATTATTCAGGGGTGGGCAGGCGAAATGAGTCCTGTCCCCACAAATAGCTACTTTTAGGTGCTCTGAATGGTAATTTTTTAATATTTACATTACAGATATTTTGCTTCTATGTGGCGACCACTTGCCCACCTCACTTTCACATGGCTGATATTTGGTAAACCATGCTAGATGGCTAGACCATTACTATCAAACAAAATATGAGTTCTCGGGGGAAGATGCACCCTGAAATTTTTAAACTCTATCAAATTCAAAATGGCCGACATTCGGCATTATTTACCTCGATAGGCCTGATATCAGGTAAACCGTGCTAGATATCTAGACCATTACTATAAAACAAAATGTGACATTTCCGGAGAGGATGCCTTTTAAAAACTTTTGACTCAATCGAATTCAAATGGCCGACTATCAGCCACTATTTACTTTCACATTGCTGATATTTGGTAAACCGTATTAGATAGCTAGACCATTACTATAAAACAAAATGTGAGATTTCAGGAGAGGATGCATCTTGAAAAATTTCGACTTGATCAAATTCAAAATGGCTGCCTTTAGGCCATTATTCACTTTCACAGGGCCGTTATTTGGTAAACTGTGCCAGATGGCTAGACCATTACTATAAAACAAAATGTGAGATTTCAGGAGAGGATGCATGTGCAAAAATTTAGACTCGATCGAATTCAAAATGGCCAACAATCGCCATTATTGACCTCGATAGGCCTGATATCAGGTGAACTGTGCTAGATAGCTACTATAAAACAAATAATTACTATAAAACAAAATGTAAGGTTTCGGGGGAGGATGCACCCTGAAATTTTTTAACTAGTCTATATCGAATTCAAAATGACAGTAAATCAGCCATTATTTACCTCGATTGGCCTGATATGGGGTAAACCGTGCCAGATAGGTAGACCATTACTGGGATACTGATTAGGAACAATAATTTCAATGGAGGTTTGCAATCTCTGACAGACTGTCTAGCTCTCATCTTACTCTTAGACTGAACCTCTTAGACCTAGTTGTCTTGCGTCTTGTTTTTTTACCTAGCCTAGGACTACATTAATAACCCTACACAAAATTGCTGAAATCAAATTCTAATTCAGAGCAGGAGCTCCTGGACTTATGTAGTCTTGTGTTTCATTGGAATACATCTATATAACCAATATAATTCAATAGCCAGCAGAGTTTTTAAAACAGCTACTTTAACAATTTGCCGGCCATGTATTCAACCCGGGTGAACGAGCAAGCATTCTGAGTGTAGAAGTGGAGGACTGTAAGAAAAAAATGTAGAAGTGGTGCCGTTTCGACAACAAATTTCACGTTTCTAAGATGAATTACTCAATCAATAATGTAGCGGTTTCTAAGCGTTTTTTTTCCATAAGGTGCGGAATTTTCTTTTAACTTTTGTCGTTTTGCTGCTAGCTGGTCCACAAATCCCAAGTGGACGATATATTGTCGAAACTGTCGGTCTGGAACGTCGAAAAAAATTGTTTAGGCTTTTATTTTAACCGAGATCACTGCTATTCAATCTATTTTGATGTTAAACAATTGTACGTAAATTTATGTGTACAACGACAGTATATTATTTATATAAAGTGCCAAAACATGCACTGTACGCACACCTGATGTACAGTTGTATCACCAACAATGTCATGTGGTGCAATGAACTAATATCTTGCTGGTCGTCTGCTTTCGTTTAGGGTCATATGTCTTTTCATTCAGTGTTTAGCCAAATATTGCGATACGGTGACCAGGTGACTCTTAGCGCTTGGGCATTCATGAATCGTCACATTGTGTTTCCCAGTCAGTTGAGAACTTTATTGTTCGCGATATCGACAGCTGTAATGTAGCTTGGAATGCGGGTCGGATATTTCAAGTATACCATAGGAATATTACATGGTTGAAAAGGTATAAAGCGGACCTGAGAGGGCAAGGGTTAAAACAGTACAATACTGACATAGCAAGCAAGGGTAATGAAGAAGTTGGGTTCAGGTCACATACATTTTATATAGCTAAACTGAATCAGGAAGAGATTCAAATGATACTACCCCAGACTAAAGAATGGAAATTACTGGAGGTATGAGATCCGAGTACGCTGCCTGGCATTTGCAGAGGATCATAACACAGGATTTTAACTCTTCCTTTACCGACTTCCCCCTGATAAAACTACCCCCAGAAACCCAAAAAAATTTTAAGGAGGTCCCCTGAAGTAGCCCCTGGGCACCATACAGGTTATAGCTATGCGCACATCGCACAAATTAAAAATGCAAGAGAGCATTGCGTCCATACCACTGACCCTTCTGGTTGGTGATTTTCAACCATGCATGTTATGAAATATCTCCATTGCAATTAATGCATGTACACATATGGAATTCGCATTTATGCGAAATTGGTAAAGGAAGGTAGTTTTCGCATTAATGCGCAATTGGTAGAGGAAGAGTTAAGCCTGCACGGAGAGAGGAGAGATATTTTGGTCATGAAAATATGAATACCATAGCAGTAGGAGAGACCCAAACTGCAACGTGACAGACTGCTGAGCTAATTACTACACCAGAGCCCTGCGCTGGACATAATTATCAGGGAATATTGTGAAAAATGGGTGAAATTCGCTAGGATTAATTAATTTTGAATTGCTCTACAAATTTCATAATTCCTTATTTTTCTTATGGGTACGTATCATGGAAAAGTATATATACCCTAGTGACATATACTATATTCCCAGCTTTATATAGGCCTATCTACTTCATATCTAGGTAGCCTCGATAACTAGCTGCATGTATATTGTGGAATTATCCTTACGACTTGACTGAATAATCACAATTAGTGACCGCATTGATGGTTAAGACAAGGATATTTTATTTATTGTGCGTGGGTAGGCTATTAATAATATGACTGCATTTGTAGTGGAGAAGCTCAGACATGCATGTGTATTTATTTACATAATGTACAATTAGTGATATATTTGAATTGTCCGGCATTGTGAATTTAATGTACAAAAAGAACGCTCCACGACTTTTCGGTCTGTTTGTTCAAAATTTTAACTTGGGTTGTCACATGTCATGGTAAGAAATAGGGGTGCTGTGTGTGAGAAACTGTTGACATTTCTGTACACCAGTTCTTACGAATATGACCAATATAACGTTTCGGGTCCCTAGGTTAGGTAGGCCTACTTTTGTCTTTAAGAAGTGTTCAGATAAAATATATGTTCATGATTAAATATAGTGATTAGACCGTAAAGGGTTTTGATTGGAATAATATTGGCCAAGCGTCGCAGACAGTGGCCCAGCATTACATCAGCATTGGGCCAATGTTTCGTGTTATCTGGTGTTTCTGGCGCCTGATGTAATAGTGCAAGAGCATTAGGGTTGAACCTGGAATAAAATTGCAGAAAGCTGATTTTTTCAGGAATGATACATGGACATCTCCCCAGACGAATTCCAAAGATGCCCCAAAAATCCCCCTTGTGCATTTTTTTAATTCAAGATGGCCGCCACCATGTAACGCCATTTTCGAAAAAAACAGAGGTGTACCATAATTCCTCACTTTTGCAGTTCGAAAAAATATTTAGGTGTCTCTACTTATGTTTGAGGACACAAATAGTTCATCCAGATGATCTGAAATGATATCAGTACTTTTCTCAATACCAAAAATCCAAGATGGCCGCCATATTGATATACTGAGTATGTTGAGCGATCTCTTAATTAAAAAAACGAAAATATGAGGTAGCTATCTCGTTGTTGAGCCTAAAATGTAATTTTTGTCTAAACCCATGGAGTCTAGCACTTATTTAGATCACCAATATTTTATTATATTGAATTTATCAACATAAATCCCACATACTGGTAGTTTAATGTTATGTAACACCATATAACGTCATTTTTCCAAAAAAAAACCCAGGAATATACCACAATTCCTCACTTTTGCAGTTTAAAAAAAATATTTTGGTGCCTCTACACAAAAAGCTCATCAACAGGATCAGAAATGATATCATTTCTTTTCTTATCTCTACAAATCCAAGATGGCGACCATTATGTGAAGGGTCCCCCCCCCCCCTCAGAAAATCACGTACATGCCATAATCATCATGTTGTTGAAACTTTTTTTTCAGGGCCATGGAATCTAGAATATATTCCCATCACCAATTTTTTAAATAGAATGTGCTTATCAACACAAAATCCAACATGGCTGCCATATTGGTTAGCTCTTTTAGCGCAGATGCCACGATTAGGCGATGTCCAACTGCTTTTTCATATGGGAATATAGATATAGATTGATCAAATTTACAAAATATCGTATGTCAGAATCATTGATTAAAAATTCTAACATCTCTCATCTTTAAATATAAGTGTATTTTTCATTCATTTGAAGCTTGAGATAGCGTAAGAAATTCCAGTTTCAAACACAGCGACTAATTCCAAATGAATTTGAATATGATATCAGGATAAGACACTTTAATATCATGATATGTAATATAATGTCCAAACATTGGTGTTTAATATAGCAAAATCACGTTATGATGGCTCAATACAGCTTTATAAAGGCAGTATATAGTGGCTAAACATCACGTTGCTGTAATAAAATGAAAAGATATACATCATATTATCACAAAATGCATTACAATTTCGTGAAACATCATTTTAACATCACTATGACATTTTAATGTCAGGATATGACATTTGAATATTAGGATATGGTACTTGAATATTATGATGTGACTTTATACATTGATGAACTGACACATTGAGGTCACAATATAGCATTGTAATGTGATATTAGTGTCATATTATCAGAATATGACACTTTAACGGCATGATATTATAATGTCCAAATTTTGTACTTTTATATCACACAATAAGATTTGAATGTCAAGATATTCAATTTTTTATAATAGGATATGACATTATCAAATCAAGATATGGCGGGCTTGGCGGCATTCTAATGTGACATTATAAGGACTGAATATGACACTACAATATTTTAATGTGACCATAGAATGTCAGGCTTTGTCACTTTGAAGTCTGGATATGGCATTTTAATGTCAGGATATTATATTGTCATGTCAAGGTATAACATTTCAATAACATTATATTGACAGACGCACGTTACCATATGGTAATACAGAATCGACATAGAACATTCCAATATCAGGCTGGCACATGTCAGTTCAACATATATATCGCAATATAATTCAGTAAGCAAAGGCCTCTACATTGCTCAAATACCGGTACTCCCCAAACTGCCAACAACAAAAGCACTTCGGAAGATTCAATAAAATGGAAAGTAATTAGATAGCGTTAAGACACATGCTCTTTGAACAGCATGTGGCCTTGCCCTCTTTTACTTTTATTTCCTCTTACACTGAAATGTCATATTGTGATGTTAATATGCTATATCATGATATTTAATATCGTGACAATACACTAAAAGATCCTGTCACTTTAATACCATACCGTGATGCTTAACCACCATATCCTGCATTTATAAAACTGTATCCAGACATCATAACGTCATTTTACTATAATAAAGAGCAATATTTGGACATTACAAAACCATATCATGACGTTAATGTTTCTTGTCCTCATATTATCGTGACATAAAGAGATCATTTCCTGACGATAAACTGTGACATCAATTAATTTAATGTCATATTCCGATATTCTGATGTAAAATCATCTCATTACAACACCATACAATGCCATAACTTCATTACGAAATATATATATCCTAATATTCAAAATGTAATATCTTGATATTTAAATGATATATTTCATGATATTAAACATATTGACATTCGCAGATCAAGGACAAAAGTAAGTATTTAAAAGAGCATTGTTACAGGACGATTATCAAAGATGTCATGTACATGTAACGTGTGAGGCGCAAGTCCTTATCTTGTAATTGATTTTTGCTAGAAAGCCTCCCATCAACGTCACCTACTGCCCCAGCCAGCACGGGGCATTAATCAAATTCTGTTTAATTTTTGTGCCAGCGTCGAAGACGGTTTAAACTCCATTATGATACAGAGCATATTTTGCTGTACAGGAGGGTGTGGAATCTACAGTCTGGGAACGGATTTTATATCATGGTCGTTTGTAACCAACGCAAACTGAAAGAGCACTCGCCCCAGAGTTCTAAAAAGAGTGAGTTGCGGGTGCAGAGTGGCTTGTTCAAAGGGGGGGGGGGGATCTCACAAATCTAGACTATATTGTACAACGATGTGCTCTTTTTGTATTGGCCAAACATGTAGAAACTGTGACAGCTCGGATGATTGAAACGCAATAATTTCATTATTTACCTGAGATTAATTTGTTAACTTGACAAATCTCAATCTACATTTCTAGTGGGAAAGCAGTTCGAAAACACTCCAAAGCGTCACCCACCATGGTAGAATTAACTATAACTACCATGTGGGATTCATGTCGATAAACACAATATAATAAAATATGGTCATCTAAATAAGTTCCAGACTCCATGGGTTCGGCTAAAAAATACATTTTAGTTTCAACAACGAGATAGTTATCGCATATTTTCGGGTTTTTTAAGAGATCGCTTAACAAAATATTATGGCGGCCATCTTGAATTTGTGGTATTAAGAAAAGTACTGATATTATTTCTGATCATCAGGATAACCTCCTTGTACTTTAAAACATAGGTAGAGACACGAAAATCATTGTTTTAACTTCAAAAGTGGGGGATTGGAGTATAACCCTTTTTTTTAATGGCGTTACCTGGTGTTATTTTTAATTAACTACTATGTGGGATTTATGTTGATAAATTCAATATAATAAAATAATGGTGATCTAAATAAGTGTTATATTCCATGGGTTTGGCCAAAAAATACATTTTAGGTTCAACAACGAGATAGATATCTCATATTTTCGTGTATTTTTAAGAGATCGCTTAACATAATCAGAACAATATGGCGGCCATCTTGGATTTTTGGTATTGAGAAAAGTGCTGATATCATTCCTAATCATCTGTATCAACTCTTTGTGCCTTAAAACATAAGTAGAGACACAAAAAGATTTTTTTCCTAACTACAAAGGTGAAGAATTAGGGTATACCCCTGTTTTTCGAAAATGGCGTTACATGGTGGCAGCCATCTTGAATTAAAAAAAAATGCACAAGGGGGATTTTTGGGGCATCTTCGGAATTCGTCTGGGGAGATGTCCAGGTATCAATCCTGAAAAAATCAGCTTTCTGCAATTCTATTCCAGGTTCCTGTGTTTTTTTCACTAATGCTCTTGCACTATAAAGAATACCCAGTGCCTGTCTTATAAAGAGTACCGGTAGGCCTAATTGCGGGATTCCCACAAAAAATAAAACTGGCCCGACATCATTCTATCGCTGTGCCACACTGAGCAATATCTTGTTTTTGACGCAACAAGTTAATTTTAGTGGGCCATAGGACTTTTCAAGATAAATTCTAGGCCCTGCCTGCTGAATTAGAGGGACTGGCTCAGGGTAAAATCATAAAAAAAATCAGTGATTCTATTTTGGCTTATTAATATGACCATATGATGTAAACATGTCCATATATAGAATAGAACTGCAAAAGTTTTTTTAAAGGGACTGGCCCAGGCTAAAATCATCAAAAAATCGGTGATTTTATTTCGGCTTCTTAATATGACCATATGATGTAAGCATGTACATAGACTAGAACTGCAATTTTTTAAAATTTTTGTGCTGCGCATTCACCAGTTAGGCTAGATATATAGAGACGAAATTTCTGATTTGTAATTATTGACAACCATGTCAAAAATAAGAAATGCGGGAATTTCGTCTCTATATCTAGTCTAACTGGTAAGTGCGCAGCACAAAAATTATGAAAATTTGCAGTTCTAGTCTATGTAAGCCTACATGTCTACATCATATGGTCATATTAAGAACCCGAAATAAAATCACCGATTTTTTTATGACTTTAGCCTGGGCCAGTCCCTTTAATTTTTGTGCTGTGCATTTACCAGTTAGGCTAGATATAGAGACGAAATTCCGTATTTCTTATTTTTGACATGGTAGTGCCGCCAATAAAGGCCTATTACGGCCTACACTGTCAAATTGTGAGCTGTGTATCGCTGTATTAGTTTCAGTATTAGTAGCCTATTCAGCGTTGTTAGAACAGAGTCAAGGTTCGGCATCCCATGATCCAAAACATAGGCCTATATATGCTTACCAATAAAATTTAAATGAAGTAGCCTATGGCAGAAAACGAGCCACTGAAACCAAAATGTAGCTGAAATATTGCTGATTGAAACGAAATATTGGACTGTCACCTGTAACCTGACTGTAACCTCGCCACAAGGTAATCTCGCCACAGATTTGGTAACCTCGCCACAGAAAGCTGTGTAATCTCGCCACAGCTTTTATTTGGTGCCTCGCCACATGGGGCTAAGTAACCTCGCAACAACTTCGTATCCGCATTTATCAATGTATTTTCAAAGGTTAATCTCTACCTTGAACGTGGTGTAGATGTCTATATAGACTTAGACTAAATTTTCACACACTTGGGAGTTCTGTCTCACTACCTTGACCCACAACTTTAAGTGAGAGAAAACAACTCGTATTTGTTTAATTTGTAATTTAAGCCTAAGCAATTTACAAATCTTGATGTTTAAATGGCTAATAAAACAGAATAAAGCGACTACAGTCGCGCTTAGCGGTTTAAGTTGATTTAGGTGTAGGCCTAGCGGCAACAACAGAGGAAGCTGATGACACTGCCCCAAGAAGAGATCCGACAGGACCCGAGGAAGACAATGAGTAGCACTCAAGCTATGTGATCGACTCCAATAACACTCGATATTGTTGACGATATTGCAAACGCTGAATGTTAAACCATTTCTTCTTCTTCCGGTTTTAATAATAGCATAACCGCCAATATGGTTCATGTCCACATGTTTTATTGAATGATTCTACTTCTAATTGAATCTTTGATATTTCTATCAGCATGAACATCTGATGAATGTTTAATATGGAATATGAGGTGACATGAATGAGTCTTAATTGTTTTATTTGTTGTTGGGAAAATGCCCCCTTTTTGAAATAATAATGGGCCACATGCCCCATCGTCTAAGGCCAATGCCCCCCCTTCCGAAAAATATCATGGGCCCCTTGGCACCCTTTTTCCAATTTATAAATCGGGCACTGAATATGTTATAGTACCAACCTCATACATTATAGTTTTAACTATTTATATTGCCGTATATTAACCGTCTGCGTCCCTATGTTTGGGCTATATTAAAAAGAACTATATTCAGGTTAAACTGAACGTAGATTTCAACCCAAGTCTATGTTAAAAACACAAATAGTAGGCCTAATTTATGTATTTTAGACCCTATCGACGGAAGCTGATATTCAACATCACGTTGTAATATAGGCCTAAATGAGGGATTCTATAATTTTAAGCACCAGCACTGTCCGCACCTTGTAATATTTATTATTGAATATTTTGATTTAATTTGATTACATAAATGCAATGAATGACCTTTATTTTACAATATAGCAATATTACAACTGAAAAAATTCTAACATAAATGTGTTTTTTGAAAGAAATATTGTGTAAATTTAGCCAATTTTAGCCAAAAAGCCTTGTCCCACATTCTAAATTCCACATAAACAGGCGATTTATTCTAGACTTCCTGTATTATATATTATATTTGTTCCTGATATAATGTTAGTGCACAACACTATCTATAAGATTATATACAATTTTTTTTAAATAATTTTATTATTTTACCACTTTTTATGCAATTTATGTCTGTCCCACGCTGCAGCGACTCTCCGTAACGCTTATAGTTTTCAGGTTATTTCTATATTTTTTCTGACTAAAATATCACTTGTCTGGTGCCAAAGAGTTGCGCGAGACCTTCATGCAGTGAATCTTGAAAAAAACGTATAATAAATGTGTTTTTGTTTAGAAATAATGTAAGGTTTGTGCAAGTCTTTGGGTGAGTATTTTAACTCAACGTCTCTCCGTAAGGCAATTTTTTACACATAAATACTGCAATTAAACTTTTAAGCACCCTACAACCTCCAAGCCTACTACAACCTCATTTGAAAAAAACAAAAATAATCATAGTATAGCATAATACATAGATGCTATGCACGATTTAGTAAAAAAAACGTCTCTCCATAACGCGTATTTTCTGTCTCTCCATAACAAAAATAAAAACGTTATGGAGAGAAAAAGTAGTCACAAATTACCCTTTTACTCATTTAAAAATAGCTGAGGGATTCTATAATTTTAGGCACCAGCACTGTCCGCACCTTGTAATATTTATTATTAAATATTTTGATTTAATTTGATTACATAAATGCAATGAATGACCTTTATTTTACAATATAGCAATATTACAACTCAAAAAATTCTAACATAAATGTGTTTTTTGAAAGAAATATTGTGTAAATTTAGCCAATTTTAGCCAAAAAGCCTTGTCCCACATTCTAAATTCCACATAAACAGGCGATTTATTCTAGACTTCCTGTATTATATATTATATTTGTTTCTGATATAATGTTAGTGCACAACACTATCTATAAGATCATATACAAGTTTTTTTTAATAATTTTATTATTTTACCACTTTTTATGCAATTTATGTCTGTCCCACGTTGCAGCGACTCTCCGTAACGCTTATAGTTTTCAGGTAATTTCTATACTTTTTCTGACCAAAATATCACTTGTCTGGTGCCAAAGATTTGCGCAAGACCTTCATGCAGTGAATCGTGAAACAAAAGTATAATAAATGTGTTTTTGTTTAGAAATAATGTAAGGTTTGTGCAAGTCTTTGGGTGAGTATTTTAATTCAACGTCTCTCCGTAACGCGATTTATTACGCATAAATACTGCAATTAAACTTTTAAGCACCCTACAACCTCCAAGCCTACTACAACCTCATTTGAAAAAAACAAAAATAATCATAGTATAGCATAATACATAGATGCTATGCACGATTTAGTAAAAAAAACGTCTCTCCATAACGCGTATTTTCTGTCTCTCCATAACAAAAATAAAAACGTTATGGAGAGAAAAAGTAGTCACAAATTACCCTTTTACTCATTTAAAAAATAACTATAAACCTTCATGAATTTGATATTTTAACCAACAAGTGACACTTGTTGAAATAGTAACTTTTCTTTTTGTCTTTTAAATTGTGTTAGCATCGATATTTAGTAAGTGCTTATTGTCACTCCATAACAGAAATAATTGTCGTTATGGAGAGACAATGTTCGTTATTAATACTCTCCATAACGACAATAATCGTAACGGAGAGAAATTCTTATTTCATTATTTAAGGGTTATTGTCATAAAGTGATTCTTTCTAAATTAAGTGAGCAACATAATAATAACCACGTTCAACTACTTGTTAAATATTGTATACTTTTGTAGAAGGGTCACTGAGAAATTTAAGTTTGAAGATTACTCCGTAACATAAATTGGTCTCTCCATAACGGTAAATTAGTCTCTCCATAACGGTAAGAAAAATTTAAATTGATAAAAATAATCATTTAAAATTGAAATTAAGCTCTGCTGACAACGCTATGTCAATAAACAAAGCTAAGTTGACATGTGTTTAAATTTTTGACAATATCCAGACAATCTCATATATCAAGGAAAATATCATCACTGGTGCCTAAAATTATAGAATCCCTCAGCTATAAACCTTTATGAATTCGGTATTTTAACCAACAAGTGACACTTGTTGAAATAGTAACTTTTATTTTTGTTTTTCAAATTGTGTTAGCATTGATATTTAGTATTTGTTTATTGTCACTCCATAACAGAAATAATTGTCGTTATGGAGGGACAATGTTCGTTATTATTACTCTCCATAACGACAATAATCGTAACGGAGAGAAATTCTTATTTCATTATTTAAGGGTTATTGTCATAAAGTGATTCTTTCTAAATTAAGTGATCAACACTATAATAACCATGTTCAACTACTTGTTAAATATTGTATACTTTTGCAGAAGGGTCACTGAGAAATTTAGGTTTGAAGATTACTCCGTAACATAAATTGGTCTCTCCATAACGGTAAATTAGTCTCTCCATAACGGCAAGAAAAATTTAAATTGATAAAAATAATCATTTAAAAGTGAAATTAAGCTCTGCTGACAACGCTATGTCAATAAACAAAGCTAAGTTGACATGTGTTTAAATTTTTGACAATATCCAGACAATCTCATATATCAAGGAAAATATCATCACTGGTGCCTAAAATTATAGAATTCCTCAAATATCACGCTACTACGGGTCTAATTAGAAGTTACTAAAATGTGTGGTACCAAAGCCATAACTTTATTTTGAATTGAATTTACAAATAGTAATATTAATAATAAGTGATGTTCCTTTATTAAATAATAGACGACAAGGAGTTTTTTGGCAACAATCTTATGAATATAGACCTAAGCTTATATATTTGTATGAATCTCTTGATAAATTTATGTGATTTCTTCTGAAAATCTTTTGTTTTGTGTGGTACATTATATTGCCTTTGTTTTCTAGTCATTACTTTAGTCAGGAGATCACTTTGGGAAGAGATGATAGGCTAAATTTCCCACCTCTACCCCTTGGGCAAAGGGAGCCAGGGCAAAGGGGGCCAGCCCATTTCAATACAAAGACCATACAGCATGGCCCCCTTTGCCCGCGAACTTTCGATGGGTACATATTTCACAAACTAATCCCAGTGAACGAAATATTTGTTATATTACCTGGTATTATGTCCAACGAAGTATGTCACCATGTACATCAAATGAAAGGTTTTTTTCATATCTATTTTATTAAGCTCTCTTCAGTGTACACGCTTGTGTATCAAAATAAAAAAGTACCCCAAGTGAGGGTGGCCCCCTTTGCCCAATGCGCTGGTCCCCTTTGCCCAAGCTATTGGGAAAAGGGGGCCACTTTGAGAGCAAATCTATTTGGCTTATAATTAAAATAATGTATCCTTGAAACACTAAGTGGGTCTTCTATATGTATCTGCATTGCATGTAGCCTACATAGAACAGTCATTGGTTTTAAAATATTTCAAATATTCTCCTTAAATACCATAGAAACGTTAAGTGGCCTCCTTTGCCCGCCCTTCCCCTATATATAGCCAGTGTAATATATTATCAGATTGTGCTTTGTACGTATCGCGTTGACTAGTACAATGAGGCAATACCGCTGGAGTATCATCACACGTAAATTGCCATAGAGTTAACTTTATGGTCTGGCTAAACTTCTGAAATTCGAAACCTTTGAGTGTTGATCCACTGTTCGCCGTATCGTGTTTGCTGGGATGCACCTAAAACTATGCATACTTTATAAGTGGATATATGCATATTAAAAACATGTCTCGAAGTAATAATAGGGCCTATGTAGGCCTACTAATATCATTTTACTTTATAAAGTAAAATACAAGATTTATGCCAGCATGTATATTATTGTGCATAAAATATAGGGGTACTTTATAAGTTCAAACCCAATAATAAACTTCTTGTTTTGTCTTGTTATATGAGCAAACACACTCATTAATAGAATGCACTCTGTCTCCATACCGTGTGAGTCAGGTGCTGGAGTAATGTCGATTCAGTGTGTATAAAGCAGCTGGGCCAATAGTGTTTTTTTAATGACGCATCATCATAGTTGAATTCACGCTTTGCCATTAATTGATTGTTTTCTACCAATTACTGGCCAAACGTCAATGATGAAGACGAGGACCAGCCGTGCATGTGGATTATGAAACTTTGAAATATATATTTTTCATTTTTGTAATAAATGAAAATCAAAGTGGAACAGGGAACACTTTTGTGGCAGAACCAGAGTAAAAACATAGCTGTCAATTATCACAGGTAAGGGATAGCAATGACATGACCAATATATATTATGAACATTTATTATGTTGTGCAGAATAAAATATAAAAAATGTTGGGCAGCGCCCCTGACGGTGAGCCAATATTAAATTCACAGGTAATGTGTTTGTATATAATATGTAATAACAATACCAAAAGGCGGGGGGCCCTGGTGCCTACTAGGAAAGTCAGAGATCGCGGATTCGTCTCCTGCTCTGGCATTCAAGTTTCAAAGAGACAAAATGTTTCCTCCCTGTTCAATCGTAAATATTGAATATTGTGGGCAGCCTCCGTGACCGAGAGTTAGTGTGCACGGCCGTAGACCAACATGGCTCAATTTCGAATCCTGTGTCGGGAGGGCAGTGACACCTCATTCATCTCACCATCCTCAGGACGTTCTCCTTCCCCAGTTTAGCCTATATGTGTACAAATGTGGTGTGGAACCCCATTTATTTCATTTCATTGCGTTTGATACAGCCAACTAACGCCTGACTCAACGTTGGCCTGACAACATTACAGCAACATTTCAGCAAACATCGTGTAAGTTGAGAAATACTTCATAGTTAGGTCTTTATTCTTAGGTCTACTGTGTGTATTGTGATTTCCATAATTGGCATTACGTAAGCGCTAGGGTGCAGTGAAAGTGCATTACGTCTACATGTGATAATGATGAATTCGGGCTACTGTATATTTCACGGCTGAGTAAGACACATTAAAAGCTGATATTTTAAAACTTTGGTAGGCCTATTTTAGGCAGAAAAATTAAAATTAAAGATTTCGTGAAAATGCCTGGCTAACTGAAGCATAATAAAAGTCCTAGAAGAAGTAATAATTGCACTTTTGTAATATTAACATTGTCGTCCTTTGAAATAATTCTTTGTCAAGCATATTTTATTAGGTACAGTGCTTCAGAACGTGTGTAAAATCAGCAAAATGTATTATGGGAACCGAACATAATATAAATGCCAATGATCGATATAAAGGATATACATCTTTTCATGATAATGCATTTCAGAGTATAGATAAGATAAGATAGATAAATTTTATTTTCAATCGGCATGGTACAGTTAAACCATAAAACATTAGCCTGAGGCTATTCGACCGATCTGTGGTACTAAAATTCAACAATGAATAACATTAACAATATCACATAGTATGTAACACATAGGCCTATTCAAAACAATATATTAGGTTTCACTAGTCCTGTATTAAAAATATCACCTTCTCAATATTATTTTACTACTAATACTATATTATAGTCAAATTATCAAATACTATATTATTGTATATACTTATATATGTAAAGTACAAGAAATTGACTTTATCACAGAGCTAAGATTATGAATAAAATATCACGGTTACACTATGTAAAAAGTAAATTAAATTAATGACGTCCTGCATCAATGTATAATTATGATTAAAAGCAAAGATGGATTAAATACTTATCAGAGAATATTTTAAGATCTTTGACATAGTTTAAAATAGCATGATAAAAAAATAAATAATACTAATATATTATAGTCAAAATGATCAATTTCTATATAATTATATATACTTATATATACATAAATTATAGCACAATGGTTTTATCACAGAGCTAAGATTATGAATAAAAATATCACAGTTACGTTATATATTAATTAAATATAATTAAAAGCAAAGATGGATTAAATAATTATCCTAGAATATTTTAGGATCCTAGACATAGTTTAAAATAACATGATATACATTCTCTGTCACACTTCTAGCTGATTTTTTGCAATGCTGTTGACAAACGTCAAGGCTGTGGGCCTCTTATTTAAACTCTATCCTCAATATTGTGTTTTTATGTTATTAGATCTAATAATGAGTTTTCAAAACCTATATCGTAAAATCTTTAAAGTCCTAATACACTCAGTAAAAACGGATAGAAAATGTAAAACAAACACTTTTACACGATAATATGCATAATCTACTTGAAAAAATAGTAAGCTTTATTTTTTCAGACAAGTCATAATACTGTAGATGTGATAAAAAAATCTTAATGAGGCTGACCTACATCTATGGCAAACCATTGGACGATATAGCCTTCCTTGACCAATCACGCACACATTATCTGGGTCAATCACATCGCTAGAGAGATAGACCAATAAACAACTCGCATTGATCCAGTAGTGTTTCAATGCTGGGCCAACGGCACGTCAGTGTCCTATTTCTGATAGGGTCCCTTCTGGCAACCACGTGATATCGAAATGCCGTGTGGAACAAAAATGCAGTATCTGCTGACTTTACAAGTAAGTAAATACTGCCTTTGCAGAGGAGATAACGTTGGGATAGTGAACCTTCCAGCGTAGGCTACATACCTGTATAAAGACAGGTCTGTGGTAGGCCTATCATCCTGTACACACTGTCATGCCTCCTGTCACAGCACAGAGCCGCATCTCCTGTTGGCGTACCCACCTGCGATTATGTAATAGGCTACACTCTGACATGACTAAGCTACTGACTGTGGAATAAATCTTTTTATTTCTAAATATCTAAGGATTAAAAATGACATATTTGTTCTTTTCAGCTAAAACTAGCCCAGATTGAAACATTATATAATCCTCTATAGCTAGAAATTTGAGCAAATGACAATTTATTTCCCAGCAAGCATAAATCAATCACTGTATGTTGTTATATGGTAAATATGTTATTGCTTATTCTGAGTGATGGCGATGATCCAATGCTGGCTCAATGTTGTACCAGCGTTGTTGACTGTAGTCCAGCATTGAACCTGCATTGCGTCATTGTCTTGTGGTCGCTGTGTGGTGTATACACATTGAAGGATTTAAAGCTGACCTGAGGCGGGTAATTTGGATCCAGGGTCGGTAATTGACACCCTAGCAACGGTCTGGCGGGACGATGATCGTCCAGAACTGAAAAGAAGCCTAAACTGTAAACTTGCAGCGGACCAATCTCAAGTGCCTCAGAATACACTCATATACTAGTAACTACGCCAATTTTTTCAAAATTTTCTGGGGATAGGCCTGTACCCAGGGGTAGAAATACACTCTCACCCGTGGCGAGGGAAGTAATGGCAGTAGGCCTACTGGCGTGCGAATCGCCATTTTGGCGATATATATAGGCCTAACATTGATTAGCTCATTAGTTTTACATTTGTTTTAAATCACAGATCGCCCGCTCATTACCAGTCAGTCTTTTTAGAGTTTCTTAAAGAGAAGTCTATATTTCCAAGCCGACAAAATATCACAGTAAAAGATTATTCACATCAGCGCTGCCACTATATCAATATTGAACCGTCTGGCATGCGTTTAGTGCCGGTTTAACCTAAATAGTGCCACCAGTAGGCCTATGTGACCACGCTGTCAAATTGTGAGATGTTTATCCCTGTATTTTATAGTACAGTGGAGACCCGGTATCGGGCCGCCTCACAAAGCGGACCATCCCGGAATACGGACCACCTTTTTTCAGTCCCAAATATTTCTCCATTCACTTAATGTATTATCAGATTCAGAAAGCGGACCAACCCGCGATTCGGGACACGGGCCACCCTTTTTCAGTCTCAAATCATAAAAGGACTCGAAAAACGGACCAGCAAAAAATAATAATTCACACTTTTACAGTTATATGTATGCATCAATTAAGGGACAAGCTGCGGCTGGATTCACTAATGGGACCAGCTGTAGCTGGATCCACTAAGGGACCAGCACTGGCATAATTTACTAGCTCACTACCCTGGTTGGATCTAACAAAGGGACCAGATCTGGTTCAATCCAGCAATGGACCAGCGTTGGCTGGATCCACTATGAGGACCAGAGCTGGCTGGATCCACAAAAGTGGCCAGCGCTGGCTGGATCCACTGAGCTCAGATTGGATCACGGAAAGGATTAGCGCTGGTGAAATAAATCATACAATGTTAATGCAACATTTAAACATTGTCATCAGTGTAAATTGCAATCAGTTGCCTTATCATGTCATGTCCCTTCCTTGAGTCGCGCCTCTTCAGTTGGTTGATTATCAACAGTGTAGTGTTTTAGCTCCTACGACCGTCTTTCTTTGTTAATACAGCTCAAAATAATTTACAGAGCGCGAACTTACGATGACAGCTTAGTGTGAATGTGTATGTTGCTAAGATAAAACAACACAATTTATGTTGACTCCTTATATTTAATTATTTGTTAAATTATAGGAAGTTATATTAACACTGTAAGTGTTGTAGCAATAATTGAGCTACTGGTCTATAGGAACCACAAGGTTAAATAAAGGCGCTTTTGATTTTCGACCAGCTGACAAAACATTCGGCATGCAACAATCACTTAATTACGCAGGATATGTAAGGGCTATGTGTGTCTAATACAGATAGGCCTAGCGTATAAATAGATACTAAAATAGGAAACAATTAATACAAGCGATACAAACACACAGATTGTCATATTTATAACATGATAATAATTCGAGATGATTATAATTCACTAGGCTGCTTTTTATCAACTTGACTTGCCATAAATGACATGCCCTAGCGTACAGAAGGATTATCTCCTGTAGCGTGATTACACCTTTGCGATCCCAAAAGTCTTACAAATCGCTTTGCAAATTCATATAGTGAAGCAAGACATAAAATTCCGTCATGATTTTCTGTATTAGTTACGCATATTAAACGGAATAATTATCTGATGTATTTTTACGCGAGAAGGTATAAAGTATATCCAGCTAATGGACTGTAAGTTACATAGGGTTATTCACGGCTGATCGATGCATGGCCTGATAACCCTAAACAAACGATACGATCACACTAAGACCGTAATGAAAGAAATATTTTTTTACTCCAAGTTGATCATAATGACTCCGTGTACGACTCCCGAGTTTTTAGCTTGGAGACAGAGTCTCCAAGTTTTTAGGCTGAGTTTCAAGGAAAACGTCTGTCGATAACCGGAAGTCGTTATCTGTTCTGCCTGTGCAAATTAAGTTAAAAGGCATTATCTGCTGCCTGGTAAACTAGTCGTTAACTGCTTTTTAACTGGCTCTTCCTGCCATAGCGCTGCCAAAAGGCCGTATTTGCTCACTTGTAAATCAATTACATACTTCCTTTTCGCTGATGTCACTGCCTCCTTCTTGTTTGTAAGAGCTATTTCAATAGACAGTATCTGCAAACTTGTAAAATAAGCAGATACTTGGTTTCGGCTGTGTGCAGAAGTGTCATATACCCAGCTAACACAAGCATTAACAACGAGGCAATCTTGTTTTAATGTTGTGCCGATGTTAAAAATGGCGGGCCAACATTAGAACAACATTGGTTCAATGCTTCGTGTTTGCTGCTGTTTGTAGTAAGTCAACATGATGCACCGAACCAATGTTGGTTAAATGTTGTGCCATCATCTATGACACTGCTCCAACATTGATCTAACATTGGGTCAGTACATCGTGTTATGGTGACTCGCGACAAAAACGACCTTTACCCAATGCCATTTTACTGCTAAGCCAAGGTTGTAGACAATGGGCCAGCATTAATCTAGCATTGGTAGCACGTTTGTCATGCTAATGCCGATATATGGCTGGTCCAATGCTGGGCTAATGCTGGGCCAGCGTTTTAGATGGTGAGCCATCATAAGGCTAGCACTGTGTCAACGTCTTGTGTTTGCCGTGGAGCTGTTACACGCGAAGCTGAAAGGCAAGCCGGCAAGTCTGTGGCGTGAGAGGGATAACTGCCCCTCTCTCCCACCGCTGACATCTACACCGCTGCCCTCTACAGTGTTATGCAATATACAACTTAGGTATTGGCTAAGACATTTATCTCTAAAAATAGCAATTTTCCTAATTTCAAAAATAGATATTCGACCTTTGTGATGAAAGGCGATGTAAATTGATATAATATCCACATTTCTGGCATGAAATACGACCGAATAACGTGTTTATTGCATGTTGTGTGAAGTCATGACAATTTCGTGTCTTAATGGGCGCCGGCCGACATGATCTTCAGAACACTTGATACACGCTGTCACGTATAGCGACTTAATTACATATTAGGAATATGCTAAGTGAACCCTGGCACCCGAAGGGTGCTAAGCGTGAGATAAAGGCATCGAAGCTTCTATAAAAACTGCTTTTAGCCTTTCCAAATTCTCCATTAGTATATAATACTCATTGCTAATATCTGATTGGCAAGGAACCTGGCAACAGGAACATTTTAGAATTTACCTAATTTAGATGCGCCCTCGACGAACAGAGGGTCGCAGTGGTCTAATTAGGTGTTGAATCAGCCAGTAGCTACCCTGTATCTCGTGTCTTATCTTTAAAAATCTGAATGAAAAGGCTAATAAAGTTGTAATTTAGCAGATCCTTTAAATAAACATTTGAGACATTTTTTTTATTAAATCTATGTCCCTGGTGCACATTTAAATCCACTTCGCATGTTGACATACCGCATATCCCGGCGTATAGTGCGACGCCATGTATAATACAAGATAAGATATGAGGCCTCTGATGACGGGAAAAACGTCTACCCATAATCAGTGATAATACGACCTCAAATTTTGGATGTCGGCAGTGTCCATGGGCCATCATAATATCACAGAACTGGAATATCATGTAGGCCTATAGATATATTACCTTGTTCTACTAATACTATAGCGCCGTGACACAACACAGGACAGACATCTGCATACACGATACTCAATGGCGGCAACACCGGCAACAGTTTTTTGACAGGCCTGCATAGGCTACATATACACTGTATGAAATGTATTCAGTCAGATTTTAAAATATTTATATTTCGCCTACAAATGTATATTATTTTAAATCATCTATTAGAAATACCATATTTTGATATCATCTTGCTCAAATATGAACATTCCGTAAATTATTTGCAGACTAGCCGCATTGTCTAGACACAAGAAGTGTGTGACTGTATAAGGTGTCAGGGTGTGATAACCACCCCAACAGCGGTAGGCAATATAAGCAATATGGACATTCTGAGGCCTACACGTATAAAATTTGTCATATAGGAAATATGATCAGTGATCAATATCCTGTTATATTTCGTGAACGCATTTCTCTCATTCCAATACATCTTAATAAATATCATGTTCAGATAGGCCTGCCGTTGTAGGCCTACACAATAGAACACTCCCACATGAAAGGTGATCTTAGATTGAATCAGTATTAATATAAATGAACAGAGCAGTGTGACTTGGTTGCAGACTAACTGTGTCATTTATCTGCCCGTGGTTGTCAAAGGTGCCACGCGCCTCAAGTCCCGGTGTCTCCCAGCAAACACGACACATCCACCCAATGCTGCAACAATGTTGTGTCAGCGTCAAAGCCGGTGGACCAACATTGTACCACGACTCACTGTCCAATGCTGCTTAAATGTTGGGCCAGCGTTGTCGACAGTGTCTTAGCTTTGACCCAGCATTAGGCTACGTTAGTGTATCGTGTTCACTGTGTGCTTCACAATCGTCGCGAGCTTACCAAACAGGGTGACTGGCCTACGTTTACAGATACGTTTTACACACAATGAACTTACTGCTAGAGCGCTATTTTTTTTATTAAATTCTACATCTATGTATAATCAGATAATACGAAGTGCCTTTTTGTGACGTGAATAGGTAAGAAAAAACAGGCCTAAATATGATCCAGAACACTTCATTTGAGGCCTCAGAGGCTGGCTGTGGTGTTTATAAATTCTTGAAAAAATCGGCGGCGCCCCCCCCCCCCCCGTTTGTCAATTCCTGGATCCGCCACTGGGGATCCTATACAGTACTTAATATTGCGTTCTGCGCTTGGGTGTCCAACATGTGACCTGTTTACTTACACTCAATGCTAAAAAGCTACAGTGGACAATACAGTATAGCCCCTATACATGTTGCGTCAATGATTTTTTAAATGTGAATTCTGGGTTGAGTTGTCAAACATAGTCCAATTAAATCAACACTTGAGACACTATGACTTATATTGCGGTGCGACAATTGTTGCCCCGTTTGCATAATTTGTGTCATGTGGACAGCAGAGTCACCATGCTTCGTTACTCATTAAGGGGACATGCCCAGGTCTATAATCATAAAAAAATCCTGTCCGTGTGCTGTCATCATACTCCAGCATACCCAGAGAACAAACGGCAGAGTTATGTAGTTTTGAATGAATTTGAGTGGAATGGTCTGAAAGTTATTAATTTGAAAAATAGAAAGTTCCTAGAAGCTATAGCGTCTCATCTTAATTTGTGAAATTTAACAAATTTAGTTGTTTTGAATTTGTCTCTTTTCAGAGCCACCAGGATTCGTTGTGGTGTTTGAATCCTATCTGTTATATTGTCTTGTTGTTCTGATGGTTTGTAAATTGTGTATTTGAGTGTATGCTTGTTTTCTTGACGTTTTGTGAGTTTTTTTTGTTGGTGAAAATTATTAGTCTGTTATCTATAAGTGTTCATGTGAATGCGTGACATGGCTTGTGAATTGTCACTCACTCACCAACGAGGTGACACGTTGGTGAGTGACAACGTGTCGTGTTGACCTGCTCAACGATGGAAGTGTTGGCCCGTCAACGCCAGCGTTGCGCCAATGCTGGCTCAGTGCTATTAGCACTGGACTGACATTGGCACTGCGTAGCCACACTGTGATAACATTCGATGTTTCTATATCTCTCCCACTTGCTGCCAGCGTTGTCTCAACGTTGGTCCAGTGCCGTTGGCACATGACGACACTGACACAGCTCTAGCAGTAATCGCTGGTTTATTGCTGGTCCTCCGTCTGCAACGCTGGCCCAACATTAAACTAACATTAACCCGTTTGTGACGAGCCCCGGAGATCTCCGTAATTTAAGGAGACCATTCAGATACGAGGCCCGGAGATCTCCGGGTCTGATTGCATGAGATAACTATGACGTCATAAAATAATCTCGTTTCAGAAAGAGCGCAGTAGCATAATGGTCTTGTGCTCAACGGGTTAACAACACATGAAAACTAAAAAAAAAATTATATTTAAGCCAATAGAGTCCACCATCAATGTATATGATTGTATGGATCATAAAAATCATTGATTGGAACTGTTTTGCTAATCAGCTGAGGGGCGTAGCCAGGAATTATTTTGGTGTACGCACGAAATGCTTTTATTAGTATATATCTTAATGTCAATTTGCTTGTGAATATGTGGCGAGCGGAGCGAGCCGAATTCAGCAGCTGGGGGTTTGGTGGGCGCTGTGAGCCCCCCATAGGATTTTTTTGTTGTTGGTTGTTTTTGGGTGCACTTGAGATTAATTTCTGGAGACATAATTGAGCTGTTAATTGACCACCCCGGCCCCATCTCTTGATCCGCCAATGCCTCCCCCCGAACTTTTTCGTATTTCCGACTACTTTTAGATGTAGTTTCCTTGTACTTGGCAACATGATGCACTATTATATTTTTGTCTCGTGTCCAGTAAACACAAAACATTTGTATATTATTTGTACAACGTCGGCCCAACGTCTTAGACACTAGTCCAACATTGTACAAATGTTATATGGGTAAAACCAAAAATTGGGGTAATTTTACATAAAATTAGTGTCCCCAGGACTTAAAAGGTCCGCATTTTGATTTAAATATAATAATATTAAAAATAAATGGTGCAACTTCACGTTTAGGCATTACTACTTAATAATGTTTAGATTGTTTGTAAAAAAAAATATATATATATGGTTTTATAAGGGCTCTATGTCGTGGAAACGTGGAAAATGGCACGTCCCCAGAGAAAATTCCACTATTTAAAACTTCACTGTAGGATACAAAATCACTATATAATTCTAACAATTACATTTCATGGCTAGGCATTGTTCACTTTAACTAATCAATGATCAAAATTAGACTTAAAATTGATATCGATATAAATAATTTTAATGAATATACATGTCCCCACATTTGCACTCTACTCCGTTACCATTATTGTAGCATGCCCCATCAAGTGAATAATCATGAACTAAAATTATATCAAGTGTAGTTTGACACACTAAAGGGCCTTATACGAGTTTTTCACCTTGAAAGAATTAATATTGTTGAGTGACAAGTTATTCGAAACAGGTATTACCAAAAAGTTAGAAAATATACTTTTGTTTTTACTACTCCGTTCCTAGCCTTGTGGGTATAAAAACGAGTTGGGTTTTATGATTGTATGCCTACAACAGTTGCTATGGGGACTATTTCCACCCGTATGATATATTTTTGAATTATTGCCCAGATCTTTTCATTAATCCCTAGAATACTTTTAATTTTACTACTCCGTTCCACTCTACTCCGTTACCAAGAAAAGGGAACGGAGTGGTGAATTGTCAAATTTTATGGGTTTTACAGTCATAATGATTGACGATATAGTCTTTTAAAACATGGCTCGTTTTCCCCATATTAATAGAGCACCCATTTGTGATCGATGTTATGATAAGAAAATAAACAGTTTATATTTATGTCGAGCCAAACATTTGGTAACGGAGTTGAGTATTTTTTGGCTTGGTAACGGAGTTGAAATTAAGATTTTTGTTCATCCCATCAATTTTTTTTTAATTTTTAGCAGTTTTGATGTACGATTGTTTAGTATTATGCTTCAATAAGGATATCACGTTTAAAAGTGTGATGTCAAGCTAAACAAAGTAACATAATTTTTTTAAATGGTTTGGATTTGGTAACGGAGTAGTAAGTGGAATGCTGCAACTTTTTTTAAATGATTTTTTGGAGCAAAAAAAAAATTTTCTAGCGCAGCCAGTGGCTTTTTCATGCTCTATTGGGATCAGTGCACCAAACCTATAAAGTAGTTTTCCACCTCTTTGATGGTCACCTCACTGCCATTTTTGATGCTACAAAGTTACCCCAATTTTTGGTTTTACCCATATAATGTTTTGTGTTTACTGGGGTGTTTGTAAACGTTATTAATTTATTATACATTTTATCTGAGACTGTAGGTGAGCCTACTATCCATGATTTTTGCGAGCATACTTATGCCCATCAGTGGGGATTCCCCTCCACTACAAAAATTATTTTGCGAAAACAATGTAACTGTTATATGTGAAAAAAAAAATAGTATAACATACCCCAATAATTAATGTCCTAATTCACATCGATTTAATTTCGTTTAATCCGCATTTAAGAACCTTCACTTAATTAACCCTTTAAAGCCTCCTGATGAAAACTACATGTAACTTAAACTTTTACACTTTTTTCGTGAACCTGTTTTAACAGTAGACTCTATATGACATTTTTTACAATTAATCACTCATCTCAGGTAATCTTCATACACTTACAAGTCGATCAGTGCAACAGTAAGTCGGTGCTTGTATTGGATGGAAGATGGTTAATTCAGGCCTGAAAAGGTTAAAAAATGAATTTTAGGTCTAATTTTAAAGGGACTGGCCCAGGCTAAAATCATCAAAAAATCGGTGATTTTATTTCGGGTTCTTAATATGACCATATGATGTAAGCATGTACATAGACTAGAACTGCAAATTTTTATAATTTTTGTCACTATCCCGACGAACTCTGGAAGTTAAAACAGTGCTGATTAAACGATGGCCTGGTATTTCCAGTTTTGACCCGACATTTGCGCGACGCGTGTGAGTTGAGAAGGTAGGCACGTGTCGTGACCTGAGGTAGACCCACTGTGAGGTAGACCCAGTGGATTACGCCTACTTGTGATAACGATGGATAAGGGGATTCGTTGATTTCACTACTGAGAAAGTGCCATTAAAACGTGACATTTCAGCTCAGTAACTATCAGTTAGATCTAATTACTACCGATTTTTTTTCAAAATCACAAATTGGCGAAAATTGAAACACACGGAAATTACCAGATCTACAGTATATAACAACAATAACAAAGGGCGGGGGCCCTATTGAAAGGCCCAGAATAAATAATAATTGCACTTCTACTTTTGTAATATTAAATACATTGTAACGTTAGTCCTGTAAAATGATTCTTTGTCAAACATTTTTCATGAATAGGATATAAATACATAGTACCGGGTGTATAGGCCTATACATATTTCCTTTTCATGATAATTTATTTTAGAACATAGATTCTCTGACACATCTGTAGCTGATATTTTGCAATGCTGTTGACAAGCGTCAATGCCCCTGGGCCTCTTGTTATAAAATTAGAAGCGTGACATCTCATTTGAACACTGCTAATTAACATCATATTTGTCAATACAGCTCTCAAGATAAATGTCACTTCAAAACAAATTTAAAACAATTTGAAGCCAGCAAATTTCAAAATATGATAAATGAATAAATGTCACTTCGAAATCGATTAAAAAAAATTGAAGCCAGCGAATTTCGCTGTGTTTTATATTGAAGCAATATCAAACAATATTGAGAGCCATAATAAGGGACTTCGGGTGTCAGAGGGTTATTCACGGCTGATTGACTTTCAGTTTACAGACTTTTTACAGAAAGAAATATAATTATGTATAATATTTTTTCCATATTTTTATATGCATTTAATACAACTTTTTTTTAATTGTGTTGTTTGTTTTTTATTAAATCATGACGTCATATTCAATAGATTAGTTCAATAATAGACCTTGATATCAACACGTAACAAGGCATATCTATAAACAGACTGACTAGTATTTCTCCATTCATAGTTGGCTGGTTTCACAAAATGGGACCTATTTCAGTCAGTCCCATAGGTGGTCCGATTTCCGGGTCTCCACTGTATTAAGCGTTGTTAGAAGAGTAGGAAGTTTCAGCTTTCAATGATCCAAAACATGCCAACAACGTTTAATTGCAGTAGTAGGCCTATAACAGAAAACGAGCTGCTGATTCCAAAATGTATGAAGTGCTGCTAATAATTTTATTAAACCAAATATTGGACTCCTTAATCGTCGGAATATCCGATTGAGTACCATCGCCATTATATTTTGTTAGGGTATTTCAGTCATAATAGCTGCTACACGCCACAGTCACAGGGTCGGCGCGGGCATGGGAAAATGCGCGCATTCTCAGTGAACACGTGACGTTGGCTGTCAACCAATGCCCAAGTTAGCCGTCGCGTACCACGCTTTTGCGAACCACATGGATTGATTGCTGATACGATTAGGCCTACCAAATAAGTATTTAAAAAAATGTATATTTATTATATTTAGATGATTTATTTGTCACCAACCCCGATCATAGTAACGTTACCCATAAGAAGCATTTGAAAATTATTTTCGCCCGACTAGCCGAATACATTATTGTAATCGGTCCTGAGAAATATCAGTTCAGTACAACCGAGTTAAGCTTTTTAGGCCACCACGTTTGTTCAGAAGGAATTTCGCCGTTGCCCAGCGCAGTTGACGCCATAGTTAATTTCGCTAAACCCGAAAAGCAACAAGCGTTACGAAGATAGGAATGGTCAATTATTACCATCGATTTATACCACAATGCGCGACGAAGTTGTCGCCGTTAAACAATTTACTGACTGCAGCCAATGACGGTCATACGAGGCTGTCACCGAAGTCTATTTTTGCTTTAAAGTAGAATGAAAGTGCAGAATTGGCATTGGAGTCTAAATAAATTGGAGTCTAAATAAATACTAGCAAATGCAACACTCCTGGTACATCCAGACCCTTCGGCCCCGTTGAATATCACGTGTGACGCTAGTGATTTCGCCGTGGTGGCGTTTTGCAACAGTGTATAGACAACGTTTGGCAGCCACTCTCATTTTTTACTAAAAAATTGAATCCTGCGGAGACACGTTGCAGCGCGTTTGACCGCGAGCTTTTGGCAGTGTATGCCACTATCAGACATAGTAACTTTTTCGTAAATACTGACCACAAACCTTTAACTTTTGTAATGTCATCTGTTACCGAACGCGACAATCAAGACAGTTGGCTTTCATAGCTGAGTTTACCACGGACATAAGATACGTGAAAGACGAGACAAATTTCGTCGCTGACGCGCTGTCACGACCATCAGTGTCAGTCATAGACAGTACATCAGCAATCAATTACAAAGAATTAGGCGCAGATCAAGCCTTGGATGCGGAATTCACGAGATTGCGACATTCAACGTCGTCTACTATGAACTTTCAATTGCTCAAGTCATTTGATAACCATTTGATTTGGTGCGACGTGTCAACAGGACACAATCGACCGTATCTTACAGAAAAATTTCGAAAAACTGTTTTTTTAAATCTACATGGATTAGGTCATCCATCGCATAGGGCTACCAAAATATATAAATACAAGATTTGTATGGCATGGCATGAATATGGATATCGCCAAATGGTGCCGTTCCTGCAAAGGCTGTAAGACCGCCAAAAATTCTCGCCACAATCAGCCAGTTTTCGGCAAATTCACCGAACCTACCGAGAGATTTTACCACGTACACATTGATATTGTTGGACCCCTGCCGTAGGCTGACTATTTTAGATATTTACTAACTTGCGTCGATCGTTTCACACGTTGGCCAGAAGCCATTCCTATTGTGGATATTCGAGCCGAAACAGTCGCCGATGCCTTTTTTAGTGGGTGGATAGCACGTTTCTGGACTCCAGCCACTATCACCACAGATAGCGGCGCCCAGTTCGAATCAAAATGGGATGGTTTATGCAACCAGCTCGAGATAGTAAGAAATCGCACAACGAGCTACCACCCCCAGTCAAACTGCATGGTCGAACGTTTCCACCATCAGTTAAAAGCAGCCATTATGGCACACGAGTCACCGAATCCATGGACAATAACACTACCCTCTGTTTTACTTGGCGTTCGTTCCGCCGTTAAAGAGTTATTGGGCAGGTCGGCTGCCGAGAAGATTGGTACGACACTTAGACTATCAGGAGAATTTACACAGAAGTATACCGTCCGCGCACATACAAACTTGGACAATCACTCAGATAAGCTACGCCTAGCCATGTCGCGTCTCCGTTTGCGCCCACCGTGCGACACACACCAGAAAAACATTTTCCAGTATAAGGAAATTGACACATGCACACATGTATTTTTGCGACGAATCGCAATTGCGTCGCCTCCGACCGCCCCTTACGACGGCCATATAGGCTAAGGTCATCGTGAGGAGCGGCAGAGTCATGAAAATCCTGATAAAAGGCAAGGTGGAAACAGTCTCATTGGACCGAGTTAAACCTGCACTTTTTGAGTGCGAGCCTGGAACAGGTAGGGGCCTGCAACCACACAGCGTACTACGCCATCGAAAAGAAGGGCTCGAAGACTACAGGGATCGTTAGAGGGAATGCACAGGATCCACTAGCACCCAGTAGCACACACACTCAGAGGTCCAACAGGACGAGTGTGTGTGCTAAACCGACAACGACACAGTCTAAAGCGACTAAACATGGTACAAATTTGGCCACTGCTCCACAGCAAAAAGCTATAAGAGTAAAATTGCCTAACCAATTTAAACCTTATGTAGCGCCACATTCGCGAATCCCCGCGTTTCCCGCGCTATTTTGCGAACGTATTCACGTGTACCTTTGCATTTAAGGGGTAAAACCTCTCCTACAAGCGATACGCGCAAACAATCGAATGTTAAAAACGATTCGAACATCGCTGATAGCGATAAAATTATATCGGACGCAACTGTGAAGAAGACTAGAGTTGGACGAACATTCCAAACTCCTCCATATGGTCCACGCCATAGTAGCGCCTAGCGACATCTATGGCCGGACCAACCGCACGTACCGAAGTAATAATAATTATAATTTGTAAATATGCATTTGCCAGGCCTGGCATAATTAAATTGAATAGGTCAAATGTAATTCAATTAAATTATCTACAAATTGCGCTGCATCAGTCGATGCGCGTCATTTACTCCCAGGCCGCCGAGTCGAGCAGATGTCTCGCTAGACTCAAGCGCCGAGCCGCTGGCTATGTTGTCGCGTTCTACAAGGAAATGTGTGCACTAAAGTTACTACAATGTCCAGACTAAATAAATAAGAATGAGCTGGAAAACGAATTAGCCAAGTTATTTGTGTTACGTCAGGACTTGTTTCACTAATCCCCTATTAGTGATAAGCCCTAGACTTAGGCCTACATATATACAGATATTAAAGGGACATGCCCAGGTCTAAAATCATCAAAAAATCGGTGATTTTATTTTAGCTTAATAATATGACCATATGATGTAAACATGTCCATACTGCGAAAAAAATTAAATTTTTGTGCTGCGCACTAATTACCAGTCAGGCTAGATATAGAGACGAAATTCCCGTATTTCTTATTATTGACATGGTTGTCAATAATTAGAAAACTGGTGAATGCGCAGCACAAAAATTTAAAAACTTTTGCAGTTCTAGTCTATGGACATGTTTAGGCTACATCATATGGTCATATTATTAAATCACCGATTTTTTTATGATTCTAGACCTGGACATGTCCCTTTAAGTCCATGATGGTCACAAGTCGGCCATTTTTAATTATATCAAGTTGAACATTTCCCGGGAATATCTCTGAAACCACACTTTTTGTTTTGTAGTAATGCTGTAGCTATCTGGCACAGTTTTTCCGATTTTATCCATATTAAAGTCAATAAATGCCTCAGGCTGGCCATTTTGAATTTGATCCAGTTGAGATTTTCCTGGCCAGATCCTACCAAAAACCGCACGTTTTGTTTTATAGTAATGGTCTAGCTGTCTGCCACGGTTTGCCAGATATCAGGCAGTAGGGGCGTATGTGTTTTCAGGGCATATGTGGGGATAAGCTATCGGTTTCGGCGGCGCTCGGCAGAGTTCGGCATCTGACGAGAAGCCGCCCCCTGACGGGTGCCGCCACCGCTAACCCACTCAGTCAAACACGCTCCACTCATCAACTTGCGATCCAGCCAGCGGAGCAGACAGACGTCTTGTCTTGCCCCCGGCGAGCTAGCCACGAGGTTGAAGCTGCAGCGTTCCACATTCCATCATCATCCATCCGAATCAGTGCACAGCGTTATGAATCAATATTAATAAAGCATCAAGAACATCATGGAGCTTATATGTCAAGTTATTTATGTGCTGTCGCCCATTTTTGGCGATTGGAAAGGAAATATTTTAAAATTAATTTTAAATCGTTTAACACCATAATTGAGTGATTCGATTTTCTCGGCTAATTTAAGAAAATATCACTAATAATTTTTCTTGTCTAAACGTCAAAAAAATAAAATTCCAAGCCAAAAAATATCGCCTCGACTCAGAAAGCTTTTAAATAGGATTAGAGCCACTTAAAATTGTTCTCCTGGAATATATGTCTTATTTGGACTATAAATACATTATTGTTAGGACCGTAGGTCGATATTTTGTGATTGTAACCATACTTTTATTTTAGAGTAAGCAGATATATTTTACTATGAATCGGTATGAGCAGCCATCTTGGCAACTGGTATCCCTATCATTTAGCTCATCTGGCTGCCGTATAGCCCCACGTGTTCCCGCCTTCCCGGAATGCACTGCGAGATCACCTCATCAGTTCAGATCGGCATAATTAGCATAAATTAAGCCGCCATCTTGAATCAGTGGCGTAAACGGCAAGTGCCGCTCACAGGTCAAGGACAAATAGGCCTGCAACAGCGTCTGGAAATACAGTCTAGACAATATTAAATTTTTTCAAAATATCTTTTTCAGTCAGGAAAGCGAGACTGATTTTATTTTAGTATGTGTTTCTAAATATCGCAAATTATGTCACACGTCGTGTGATATTTTGTGCTTTAAAATTTGATAGTCTATTTTTCCATACTGTAGTGCCTGACACGTTTTCTGAGGGGTCAGAGTTCAAATAGCCTAAGCCATGCTTAGCTGCTAAATATGTTAATGAGTTATGAGCTGATGTGGCGCATCGTACGGTCATACGCACATAACGTACACAGTGCACGATAACCAAAAGGTTCACCGCCCCAATAAAGTCGCAGCAGCGTGCTACCATACATACACCTCGGACACCACACAGCCGTACAGTCTACATCGACGGGCACTAGCCTGAAAGTGCCGGTGCAAATCGAAGCGAGCGACCGATTTTGACGTCACTAAGAATGATTCTTATGGTGAACATTTAAAATAAAGGGATGTTCATTATGGGAAATATTCATCAATAAATTAATACTATGCAGTCTTTATAGACTGCATATTCCAAAAAAATAAGTCGAACTGTAGATGTATATTACAGTCGCACTCAGCCTATCATCACGAGAACGAAATTTTCTAATGATAGGTAGACTTTAATTGTTACTTATTTACTCTGAATTTACGACTTGACAGCTGCGCTACAGTGACTATTTTGATATATTGTGTGTTTTTCTTGTGTGGAATTTTTTTTTCCACACAAGTCGAATTACCAAATACTACTACCCTATAGCTTTAAATAGCATTTTAGCATTTATTCTGGCATTTTTACATGACACTTTATGACCTACAATCATCACAATTTCAATGTATTTGTATACATATGCCTAATAGTTTAATGTAACAGTCTACACTGTAGCACGTTTTCTGCACAGCAGCGAAACTACTTAACTTAACTTATAAACTACTCAACATCCCAGCAGTCTACAACCAGTCACTAGTTTCACGAACCTACTTCAGGTACCTACTTCAAGTGCTTCCTACTAGGGGCTTTCTCAACTTCATCATATTTCAAGAACTATTTCGCTGTGCACTGGTTTTTCGGATGGAACGCGGCGGCAGGCCATAGCAGCCACATTGTGGCTGGATGGCTGAGATTGTGAGAGATACGTCACTACAACGCTCAATAATGGCGACACATTAGTCATGTCAGCACAATAAGCAAGATTGTGTGAACTTCGACTATTTGGCATAATCTACACGTAGATTTATGCCGTGTCAAACCTGCTCAAATATGCACATTTAGCCACATAGGCCGCAATTTGAGTGTTTCACTAATTAAATAATGTTACTTATCTAAACTGTTTTTACGTCAAACGATTTTGACAGACTCTCAGATTCATCATTCTGACAGGCTGGTATGGAGTATATTGTGGACAGACGGCATGCTGTACGGTCGTATGCCGCCCACGCATACAGGCAGTCAGCACAGACTACAGTCCACACCGATCAACTCACAGAGTTCCGTACAGCCGTCACTACAGCTTACAGAATGTCTACACGCAGTGTATGGTTACTACTGCAACCGCCGCCACGGCCAAACTGCCTGTGGTCAACTAGAATAACCACGGGGAATCCCCAGCTAATCAGCATCTAATTTCCCCACACAGATTTTTTTCAACACAGACTTCAATAGATTACAGCCTTCAATAATGACATTCCAGCTTCAAAGAATCAGCACCAGCCTAATTAATATCATCATAACTTTCGTCACCTAGCATTTTATTAATAATATTTCAATTGACATTTCAGATTTCAACAGTCATTTTAATAGTTGATTTACCTACCTGCACAGTACTCAGTAGCCTACTAGGCTTGACGAACTTTAATAAATCATCATCCTGCATATTTTTTTCAATATTAATGATAACCTAACAGGAACCTGATATTGCTTAATTTTTTAGAACTGAATTTCAGGTTTAATGATTTCCCGCGATTCAAATTTCTGCCGACTTTTACGATATACGCAAGTGTCTGCCTTTTCCCTGCATGTTCGGGGACGACACAGACATATGCGTGTGTTCTTTTATAATATAATTGTTTAGCCACCGCAAGTAGGCGACACTTGCTCATATCGCGCCAGTCACGTAGCCGGTCATGTCATTCACGTGACACTTCGTAGGACGACACATTCCACATTACACTTCACCCCAAAACATGTTCAAACATGTCTATTGTGACACATCGCAGTTATATTCACTTTAAAGCCTTTAGTAAGGCACGGTTACGGTAGATGCACTGCGGACACCTTCAACCAGCGAGCCCGAAACAGGTACCCCACACATTACTTATAATGCAACCCTTGGTATGGCTGATTACACGGTATGACCCCAGCTGTGATCGCTCACATTAAAGGCACGGCCTGAGCACGATCACTAGCAATTTTTATTCTTCGCGCAAACGAGGATTTTCGGATATTTTGCATTATAAAGCTACCGATAAACAAGACAACCCACGAACGACGTTCACTACAGTATTATATATATATACTGCCTTTTTAATGATTACGCACTGCGGCTTAAAATCGTTACTATATTTTAGCATGTGTTGGACGACATATCCAAGCACCTGCTCGATTCGTGTTGCTGGTTCTCGCTATATCAGCGCCAAACCTGGGGACCAGTCACACGCATCGCACTACTATTACATTGTATCACATGTATGAACGAAATGTACCCTTTTCAAATTTAATTTCATAAGTAATTTGCAAAGCATATTATGTAAACGATTTAAATAATGCTTGTATCACATGATTGTATTAATTAAATGTAATAAGGTTGGACGACACACGTCGAGCAGCAGCATAATTTCAGAACACTGGTGTTAAGAGGATGCGCACGTGATGTTTTCGCCACCCACCCACCCACCCTGTATTTTTTGCACTCAGCTATTTTTGTGATAATGTTGTTTTTGGTGCACTGCTCGGATGGGCCTGCGAAACCTCCGCTTTACCCACAAGTTGGTTAGGTTCATACGTTATCACTTAGCCTAGGGGTAAAGTGGGGATAAGCTATCGGTTTCTGCGGCGTTCGGCATCTGACGAGAAGCCGCCCCCTGACCGGCGCCGCCACCGCTAACCCATGGGGTCAAACACGCTCCACTCATCCACTTGCGATCCAGCCAGCGGGGCAGACAGACGTCTTGTCTTGCCCCCGCAGAGCTAGCCACGAGGCCGAAGCCGTCACGTTCCACATTCCATCAACATCCATCGGAATCAGTGTACGGCGTTATGAATCAATATTAATAAAGCATCAAGAACATCATGGAGTCTATGTCAAGTTATTTGTGTACCGTCGACCAGACGGGAATCGAAATAAGATATAGTCTTATTACATATGCCTACTTGAAACCATATATGGGCGGTTCTCATTAGGTGCCAGTGGGACATTTGGCCCCGTTTTTTTAAAGCAAAATTTTAACTTAATTACTTAACAGATCGATTAAATTATTGATAATTAGTCAAAAAATTAAATTTTGAAACAGAAAATGGAGGATAAATGTGAAAAATGTGTGTTTTTTAGAACGGTCGAACAGAGGACACCAAATGCTTTTGGTGTCCTCTCAATAATGCCATGTGCGACCGCAGTGAATGATTTTCTTGGTGTCCTGTGTGCAACTTTTGGTGTCTCATGTTCGACCAAATGTTTGACTATGTGGACACGGAATTTTTTCGTGTCCTTACTTTCTAGTATAGATTTTCAATGTTACGACCATTTCGTGTCCTATGTTACGAACATTTTCGTGTCTCACAATGCTTTGTGATCATAACTTTTCACTGGTTTGTAGCTTTAATCTTCAATTTTCATGAAACTATAGAAATATAGATACAGACGAGATCCAACATTGATTCTGCTATTTTGTACAGTCATTGTGAAATAAAAACACTATATGAGCGGTCGAACGGTCGCACATTTTACCATATTTTCATCCCTTATACAAATACCTTTTTCTGTCCCATATTGTTTTGTATGCAATTATGTAAAGCACATACAACCCGTGCACACATGGATGTATACACACCGATTTGAACACTAGATGGCGACTAATGTTAAAAAAAATGACATCAAAAGAAAGTGCATGTAGGACGTTAAAATTTTATGTTCAGTAAAAGTAATAATTAAACCTTGGTTTTCATTTGCTTTAAACTATTATTTCTGCATCTGCATCATATTATTTGGCTTTTTAGTTTACTTTTCAAGCGATTATGGCGAGGTATTAAAACTTATGCCATGATTTAGTAGTAGTTGTCAATAAGACACGAAATGCTACGACCACCATGGCTTAATATATTTCATAAAAAAGGCTCTAATTATTATAATTTAGCTGCTAATATATGTTTTTAATATAAAATTAGTTCTTCCTCCACGGATTTGTCCTTAAATTGAATAGAAAAAAATAATTGGTGTCCTGTGATAAACAATTGTTCTGGGTACGGTTTGAAATGTCCCATTTACTTGCATCAAATAATGCATAAAAACAGTAAAATTTGTCATAATTATGAAATTAAATGATTATATTTAGATTTAAAAGCTCTTCCAGCTTCTCTAGTTTGTTTAGAATGTAAGAGTATTAAAATATTCCCGAGTTTGCACAAAGAAATATCATTTTTGTCTAATAAAAAAAATACCCCATTTTCGACGCACCTTTTGAGAATAGCCCTTATTTTATAGTAATTGTCTAGCTATCTGGCACGGTTTTCCGCACTAAACCCGGGGGTAATGTGGGAACCTGCGTCTCACCATTCGGGCTGGTTCGGGTATCCCCGACCTTTGACGAGAGGCGGTGGCCCGCCTAGCCTCACTTTCGAATCGCGCCACATCAGATGATGTGCGTCACTTACTCCCAGGCCGTCGAGTCAAGCAGACGTCTCGGCTAGACTCAAGCGTCAAGCCGCCGGCTAGGTTGTTGCGTTCTGCGATGAAATGTGTGTACTAACGTTACTACAATGTCTAGACTAAATAAATGAGAATGACTGGAAAACGATTCAACCAAGTTATTTGTGTTCCGTCGCCCCAACGGGAATGGAGTTGAAGTGAGATGGGACTTGTTCCACTAATCTCCTATTAGTGACTAGCCCTACACTCACAGACTCAACCGATTGTACTATGTCCAGCATATCTCTGGGCACATTTTAAGACCGGTTGCAATTTTGTGAGGGTGTGCTGGAAGAAAACATGACGTTTTGAGGTCAAAAAAAGCAAAAAAACACATAAAATGAAAAAATCATTTAAAAAAAAAAATTCATGGAAAACAAATTCTGATCCAAAAAATGTAGCGCAGAGATGAGAAACTAAGTCTTAGAGAAGGACAAGAATGGGAAAATTGACATTTGTTGATTATAAAATGTTGAAATGTATCAAAATTACATAAAAAACACAGATTTTTAGGATGAACAATACACCTTTCCCAATAGCAACACGCCACACAGTGACTAAAAGCTAAACTATTTAGTTGGGAGTCCTGTCGCTCTCTTTTCTATTACAACACGCCCCACAGTGATTAAAATTGAACTATTTAGTTGGGAGTCCTGCTTATGCGCAAAATCGTGCAAACAGTGTATTGAAAAAAATAACCCACAAATTTGACATTTACTATTTTTCACAATAGTTGTTAGATATAAATACCTTCAACTTACCTGGGAACATATTTCGAGCGGCAATATTTTTACTTGACTACATGGGGCTTGCCTATTTCAGAAATAATGACGTCACCCCCCCCCCCTTGATCTCGTAATTCGCATAATATTATAATATCCATCACTAATATACTAATTAAGTATGGAAAAATGCTATCCTTATAATAGTACAATTATTGATGTTTCAATTGAGTATTGATTTAGGCCTACTCATACATTTTACCAGTCACATAAATATATTTCTCAAGAGCTAGTATAACATAGAGCAACGCAGAGGCGTAGCATTTACTATAGTATTGAAATAAAATCCCAACGAACACGCCGGACATGAAAATAGGGGTTGTTGAAGTAAAAACTGAAGAAGACATGTTTTTCTAACTTCAACTACAGTATAATAGGAATTATTATTAGGAGTATTAAATAAGCTGGCTCAACGGTTCTATGATCAATGAATCAAACATCATAACAAAACACAATCACTAATATGACGCTTTAAAGTGAAGAAAACACGCACAATTCAGTAGGACGAAAACATACACTTCTTGAATAAACTATTGACATGTGAGAAGTGTAGGCCTATTATCAAGCCTTAAAGAGGAAATTAAAAACTTAGTGGCAATGGGACAGTGAAGTTAAACAAATGTTTTATATAACCAACTAAATGTTATAAAAACCATATATATCCATTCTGCATTTCTTTGTAATTGTATAAGGATACACACACACAAACAACGTTCGTGCTCCAAGTTTTAGAGAAAACATCCAAGTTGTCACTTGTCGTCTCTGGTTCATGGTGTGATTAATGTAGCGCCAACCCCTCATATAACATAATATACACAGATCTAGGTACAGGTATACTAGTATGTTATATTATTCCCTATTAGCTACTAAGAACTGCTATATAACAATGTGTTTACCATGATATTCGAGCAAATTTGTTTGTTTTTTCATGTTCATAAAACCTTTTTCAAATTCATGGCTAAAATTATGTTGTTTTATTACTGGTGAATATATTTCTGAGGTTATTATTAGGCTACTGTATCAAATAATGATAATATGACAACTTAAAATGTTACATATATTTTGTATTTTATTTAGTACCATCCTGGCTTTCAGTTAGGTGTATGTGTGTACTGTGTATAAGTTGTATAACCAAATGAAGGGGGTGGCGTCACTATTTCGGCAATGGTCAAGTCATATGGAGTCAAATAAAGATATTGCTAATTAAATATGCTGCCAGGTAAATTGTTGATATTTTTTAATGGTAAATTTTTAATGTATGCTTTTTTTCGTATGTTCATGAACAAAAAAAATGTTTTGGTACTTTAGGATCACAATTTTTCTTATTTTATTATTATTTCATTCTGTTCTCTACACGACAACACATCACACACATGTGCACTATTGTCTTATATTCATCAGAATTGTTTTCCTTCACTAATTAGGTTTTAGAGAGACATCGCATACTATTCTGTGAATTACAATATCAAAGGGGGTGGCGTTACTATTTCGGTAATAGGGAAGCACTTGATAGCCAAATACAAATATGGCTACTTGAAATATGTTCCAGCGTAATTTGTAGATGTTTTTATCCAAACTCCAAATTGCTAAATAGTAAATGTCAAATTTATGGGCTATATTTCAAATTGTTCATTAAAAAAAATAGTTTTAGTGTAACTTCGATACATTTTATCACTTTATGATCACATTTTGTGCCATTATTTTTATTATTTGTTCTCTCTATGGCATAGTATCACATATTGAACCACTTGATTTTTTAATAAAAGTCAGATGTTGTACAGACACATGGTTCAAGGTGCCCCGTAGGTGGGGTAGGTTGAGCCTATTAAACAAAATAATTGAAATGTGATTTTTATCTGAAGTGAGATATTTAGTTCAATTTATTTTATGCCAGGTGCTACCTTTTTCTACAGCTGTCATTTGTCATACACAAAATAATTCAGTTCCATTTGGACTTCGGAAAGGGGTTGTAAAATGGTTCAAGGTGCCCCACTCTCCCCTATAGGAGAGACATAATATAACCTTGTCTCTCATAGACCTGTGCAAGGCAACCTGGCACTCAACTTGCCATAGTTTCATGGTCAGGTGTGGGTCACGAGACACCAGTTTTTGAGGCCCTATCAGAACGCAGCAATTACAGAAGAGATTCTCAAAGCTCTGTAGCAGGGCCAACTATAGGTGTGATAGTCTGGTCCTGAGAAGGAGGCTGTAGGCCTACCGGATCAGCAGCGGCAACAGCGGCATAGTCCAGGAACATTAGGTTTTAAGGCGGAATAAATTCGTAACAAGCAGATTTTTTCAGGAACTAGGCCTGCTCAGAATACAGTCCTGAAAAACATATTAAAGGTACCAACATTGAAAAAATTACCTGGCAGCATATTTTAATTAGCAATATTTTTATTTGACTCCATATGACATGACCATTGCCGAAATAGTGACGCCACCCCCTTCATTTGGTTATACTACTTATACTGGTGAAGCGCAGAGCTTGAAATCAAATTTCAGCCCATACGTAGAAGCCCACCACTAAAGTTTGTTTTCCAGGTGTGTGAAAAGCCTGATATTATAGATGTTGTTAAATCAATAAGATGAATTAAAAAAATTGCTGCTTTAAATATAATCTACTGTTAATATTGGGTAAACTTTTAAATGGTTTACTGTGTTTTCTGAAGTGATATATTCGAACCTAGTTCAACCTGTCTCTGCACAACAGTGACCCTCCAAACCCGGTTGATTAATTGTAAGCAGTGTTTCATCTAGGATTCAAAAGGGGCAGGGCGCCAACTATCATTAGGGCACCTTATCATGCATGCCGGGCACCCAGTTAGGCGTTTCCAACACACCCCCTCCCCATTTTAGGGTATAAACAGAACCAGTTAGGTATGTAAACAGCGCCAGTTATTACCACTATGTACACAGGCCGTTATCAGGTATTGCGTCATAGGTGTGAGCGCGCAACACCAGTGACTGGAGTGTTTTTCACTGTGACAATCGCCTGGGTGGGTTGAATATGGCGTAACAGCAGTTCAAAGAGGCATTTCACTGTCAGAGTATTAGATGGGCAGCATGGCGCACATGAACGGCAACATAATACTCAAGAAGGGCAACATGGCGCTCATGAAGGGCAACATGGCGCTCACAAAAGGCAACATGGCGCTGCGCCATGTTAGAAAGAGCTAGATGAGACACTGGTAAGGTCAACATAAATTAAGAAATTATCAAATATTTAATTTTTTTTCTAACAAAAATTGACAACTGTATAACGACGCTGGCCCACTTTCAGCGTGGCGCCAAACACGACACAGTAACCCAATACTGGCCTAATGTTAGCTCAGCGCCGTAGACTGTGGGCCGACATTAGCCAAGCATTGGGTCAACGTCTCGTGTTTGCTGGGGCAACCTCAGCCTGCACGATAGAAAGCACTGGACAGACAGAAACCGCAGGACAGAACGCGACAGACACACTGAGCAGACAGAGGTGAAGCAACATGTCCCCACCTCTGTCTACAGAGAAGGAGAAATAATTATGGCTGGCCATTTATTCCTTAAAACACAGGCTTATTTTTATATAAACCATGGAGACTAAAGGGTTTTTCAAATTTGAAATCATCATAAATGTCTTAGTTAGCTCTTTCCGATTCATTTGAATACCTATGTTATGAGTCTACGTCCATTATAAATATGTTTTTTATTATTCTGACGCGCTGAAAGGGTTAAGTAGGTCTAAGTTCATTAACCCCAAAATGCACTTCTACACTCCCTAACTGGATGTGTGTGCAATATGAAAGAAATCCCCCATAGTTTTCAGAGATCTGCTCCAGAAACACGGACAGAAGTTATTTTGGCCAAGAGATGGTAGGTAAAAAAATTAGCCATTAATTGATGGCAGGACCCCTCAGCCATAGGCTCTGTCTATCAATATCAAGTAATAATGAGAAAAAATGCCCCACACTACCACCTTGTCATTTTTTTAAATGGCTGCGGCAGCCATTTTGTTTTTAGTAGATTCATCCCAAAAGTTAATCAGATCATCAGAAATACCTAGAGAACAACCATACCAAATTTGAATGTAATTCAAGCAACGGTTCATAAGTTATCGTGCCCACAAGCTTTTTAGGCGGAAAATGGCCGCTTATTGCTTGGTGCCCAAAAAAATATATGGGATGAATTGCCCAGGCACATAGGTCATGTCTGTTAAAAAAATAAACTATAGAGCCTGACGGCACTGAAGTAGGGCTTGCGTCGACCTTCAGGGTTATTGTTCTACGGACAGCTAAAATGGAGCTGTCTCACAATAATTATTAAAACTGCTTAACTGTTTTTCTTATTTTAATCAAAAGACCAAGTCATAGAAAATGGTGTTTATATTTTTATTTAACTGTTTTAAAGTATGAAGTCCAAAGTCTGAACTCTTTAAATCCGAAGAAATCTGAAGTAGCCTATATTATACAAAGTCTGAAATTCAGAGACCGACGTTCAAAATCCGAAGTACGAAGTCTGTCCGAAGTAGGCCTATATCCAAAGTCTAAAATCCGAACTCTAAGTCTAAAGTTCAATGTTTGAATTACGATGTCTGAAGTTCGAAGTCTGTCCGAAGTCCTAAATCTGAAGTGTGAAATTCATAGTTAGAAGTCCAAAATCCGAAGTCTGATGTTCGAAGTCTGGCCAAGGTCTAAAGTCTGAAGTAGGAGTCTGACCGAAGTTTGTCTGAAGTCTGTCTTAAGTCTGAAAACCGTCTGAAGTCTGTCTGAAGTGGTCTGCATGATAGCGATCACCATTGATCAGCAGTTCTCTTGATCCTCATAACATATATTATAATGTATTTCTTGAGCTTATTTGGTTACATATATAGGCCCTATGTTTGTTTTTGTTGTGTGACAAATAAATTGTCCGAATCTTTGAGTCCGAAGTTTGACGCCTGTACGATGTCAGACAATGAAAGCTACAATCCGACGTCTGAAAACTGATGTCTAAAGTCCACAATCGGAAGTCTGATGTGCGAAGTCTGACGAAATCTGAAGTTTGATGTTCGACGTCTGTACGAAAACTGTGTGAATTATGTCCAAAGTCTGAAGTACTACGTATGTCTGTTCAAAACCTGGGCCTAAAAACCAAAGTCTGAAGTACAAAGTATGTCCAAAATCCAAGTCTGAAACCAAAGTCTGACAGTTGTCTAAGTCTGAAACCGAAGTCCAGAGTCTATCGCCCAAAAATCGAAGTTGAAAGTCTGAAGTCGAAAGTCTATCTGAAGTCCGCTCAAAGTTTTTTGCAATTATTATAACTTTGTCACACAATACCGGTATTATATATTGAGTGTTTGTAGATCAATTATGACAATAGCAGGCCAATTGCACCGATAAGCCTGCATATTCCTATAATTATTTCAGGCCTAGTCAAATTTTTATTTCCCCGTTTTTTAATCGAGACCTGCTATATTACAATCTTATCCGAAGATCATATTATCAAAATATATAAAGAGATGAAATAATATTGCAAAATGAGATTATATAGACTAACATTCAATTAACAAACAATATAAAATGCAAACACATGTGTAGGCCTACATGACTGTATTTAATATACAAACGATTAGGCCTACCCCAGGGGGAGCAGCTCCATATAAACCTGGGGCCCAGATTTGCAAACCACCCCTGAACACTGTAAGTGAAATTGAAAACTGACTCCTAAACACTGCCAGCTCACTTGAAAAAATACCTCTTTTTACTTGCCATTGAGTTAAGGTTGAAAAACTGACCCCTGATTCTGTATTTCTAAACATTCTTCTCTTTCAAATTACCCCTTATTTGAGGTTTTAGGTCATTTACATTCCCTAAACACGTGACGCGCATTAAGCATGTTTTTCACGAAAAACAACCCTAATAACGTGTTTTCTCCTTCACGGATGGGAGGCCAGATTTATGGGGAGCAGCCCCCCTGGGGGCTTACCTCTAATACAATTTATAATTATATTGATCAGAATTTAATTGGACAGCCCATCCCCTAATGCAGCAAAATTTCGTCACCGACACCTCCAGGATAACCGGAGCCGCTGACTATGTACCCAACAAACGCAATGAAAATTGCTGGAGCTGTTAGTTTCTCAATGATGGGCCAACGACGGCGATGCCGGCCTAACAATGAAATAGCATTGGTTGAATATCTTGTGTAAGTGTTTGCTTGGCCCTAGCAAAAAAAAGATACCCCCCATGAGCTGCTTGTCGCGCTTTTCACGTAGACAGAGAATGGAGGCAGAATATTACAAAGACATAATAACATGACTGTATCTGCATAGATACAGATCCCGGGATACAGATACATGATGATATACTACCTTGTGTTTTCTGGGCAGGTGAGAAGACTGCATCGTATTTCTACAGATCTGTAGAGATATGATGCAGTCCTCCCAGCAAACACGAGACACTCATCCATTACGTTTAAATGTTGGGGCAACGACGGCGACGCTGGCCAACATTGAAACATTGAAACCCCACAGAGGGGTAAAAAAGGTCATAACCCACAAAAGGCACGCACATCTACACTGTCCCTGTAAGAAATATGCGAGTGTAATATAAAAGAAATCCCCGCAAGGGTTCCCGTTATACGAAAATGTGGCAGACGGGGTTAAAAAGCAAAATGGGCAGACTTTCCTAATCTGGGTCAGTATATTCTCAAATTGCCACCAGTCTAAAAAGCCTGCCGAAAATATCAGTGGGTGTCTGTGACAACAGCGTTGTCGGAAGCTATTATCAGATAATTGGTTGGTCCGGCTCCTTAATTTAAATTGCAATAATAGTGTCACAGGGTCAATTATTGGTCCGGCTTCAGTAGTAACGGCTCCGACACCTATGGACAATCATACTTTGATGATTTCACAAAACCTCAATCTGAATGTTGTCTTTTCTTATTAATGACAATTTTTACATACTGTAGATCTCTTAATTTTCGAGTGTTTACATTTTCAAGAATTTCTGATTTTGTGACTTTTCGCGAAGTTTAGAATTCACGAATTTCAGTAGCTCTATTATAATAATTTTCGCGAGATTCTTGAATTCGCCAATATTACTAGATCTGCAGTATTTTAGAAGAAATCAGAAAAAAAACTGTGCCCTGAAATATTTATTAAAAATATAATGGCATGAATTATTCCTATATCAATCGCAGCAGCTGTGTGATAATGATATAAATAATATTTATCTCCATGATGGAAAACATCTTTACATAAAGTTAAACTATCATGGTCCATGTTACTTTCAATAAGATGTGGGAATCCATAAAACAACATACCAACATATAATCTGTATAGATACATAGCCCTGCCGATCTATACAATTGCCTGTTACCATATTTGAGTCATTTTTAAATTAAAGCTGCAAAAATATGCGTTTAGATATGTTGGATTACTATTATATTAATCAATCAAATTTACAAAAAATAACACAGCTTATAGTTATATTTATAGTGCTTCAATTATAAACAAGTAATGGCACGGCTTGAACACAATTGAAAAGCAGATGACTGTTTCAAACACTCCATGCTATGATTTTCCTCTTAAGGAGCGACCTCTTGCTGGACTACTTTTTTTGGGACTAGGAGACGTTTTGGGGGAGCTTCCATGTTTAGCAGCCGGTTTTGGTTTCTCCAAAAGATGTGCTATCTTTAATTCTCTGCATCGTTTGTCAAATAGACGATTCATCTTCTGCCCTGCCTGGTATTCTGGTGCTGTTGGCATATTATAATCTGTACAGTTCTTGAATATAACTCTGATATCAGCCAGTAGGGGTTCTGGCTCGCTGTATTCAAATTTATTTATTTTATTACGCATTGTGGAAAAATCCATTGGTTTTTTCACATGGTCCAAGTAATCCGGAGCCTGTAAAATTAAAAAAATATAATAACAAATTAATAAAGTTTATAAAAAAGCTAGTTTTCAAAAGAAAAAGGTTTTGTAAAAACAACTTTTAATAAGAGGCATGTGCGGACCCCGTGATTAAATAGATTTGACTGGTTTAGCACTAAAACATTAAAAGCATCCATGTAATCAGCCTTCAAGCCCAGCAAGAGAGGGAGGATATGTTCTCTAGTGAGTGAATTAAGTCTAAATTAACAAGACTACATAAGACCAGGAGCTCCCGCTCCGAATTAGAAGTTGATGTAAGCAATTTGTGTAGGGTTATTAATGTAGTCCTAGGCTAGGTCAAAAATCAAGACGCAAGATAACTAGGTCTAAGAGGCTCAGTGTAAGAGTAAGATAAGAACTAGACAATCCGTCAGAGATTGCAAACCTCCATTGAAATTAATGATCCTAATCAGTATCCCAGAAATGGTCTACCTATTCATAACGGTTTACCCGATATTAGGCCAATCAAGGTAAATAATGGCTGATTTACGGTCATTTTGAATTTGATATAAACCAGTTGAAAAATTTCAGGGTGCATCCTCCCCCGAAACCTCACATTTTGTTTTATAGTAATGGACTAGCATGTAACACAGTTTAAATATTGGGCATGTAAATAATGGCCCATGCGGGGCCATTATGAATTTGATCGAGCCGAATTTTTTTAGGATGCATCCTCTCCTGAAACTTCATATTTGTTTTATAGTAATGGTCTAGCTATCTAGCACGGTTTACCTGATATCAGGCCCATCGAGGTAAATAATGTTGGCTATTTTGAATTTCATAAGAGTTAACAATTTCCAGGGTGCATCCTCCCGTGAAAAATCACATTTTGTTTTATAGTAATGGTCTAGCCATCTAGCACGGAACCTCACATTTTGTTTTATAGTAATGGACTAGCATGTAACACAGTTTAAATAGTGGGCATGTAAATAATGGCCCATGCGGGGCCATTATGAATTTGATCGAGCCGAATTTTTTTAGGATGCATCCTCTCCTGAAACGTCATATTTGTTTTATAGTAATGGTCTAGCTATCTAGCACGGTTTACCTGATATCAGGCCTATCGAGGTAAATAATGTTGGCTATTTTGAATTTCATAAGAGTTTCCAGGGTGCATCCTCCCGTGAAAAATCACATTTTGTTTTATAGTAATGGTCTAGCCATCTAGCACGGTTTACCAGATATCGGACATGTGAATAATGGCCGATAGACGGCCATTTTGAATTTGATCAAGTCGAAATTTTTCATAATGCATCCTCTCCTGAAATCTCACATTTTGTTTTATAGTAATGGTCTAGCCATCTAGCACAGTTTACCTGATATCAGGCCTGTAGTGGTAAATAATGTAGATTGTCAGCCATTTTAAATTCGATAGAGTTAAAAATTTCCAGGGAGCATCCTCCCCCGGAAACTTACATTTTGTTTTATAGTAATGGTCTTGCCATCTAGCACGGTTTATCCAATATGTGCCATGTGAAAATGAATAATTTTGAATTTGATCGAGTCGGAATTTTTAAAGATGCATCCTCAGCTGAAATCTCACATTTCGTTCTATAGTAATGGTCTAACCATCTACCACGGTTTACCAAATAACGGCCATGTGAAAAGGAATTTTTTCAAGATGCATCCATTCCTAAAATCTCACATTTTATTTTAGAGTAATGGTCTAGCCATCTAGTCTGGTTTACCAAATAACGGCCATGTGAAAGTAAATAATGGCAGATAGGCGGCCATTTTGAATTTGATAGAGTCAATTTTTTTTTAGATGCATCCTCTCCTGAAATCTCACATTTTGTTTTATAGTTATGGTCTAGCTATCTAACACGGTAACATAATCTAATAATTGAGTCGAAAGTTTTTAAAAGGCATCCTCTCCCGAAACGTCACATTTTGTTTTCTAGTAATGGCCTAGCTATCTAGTACGGCTTACCTGATATCAGGCCTATCGAGGTAAATAATGCCGATTGTCTGCCATTTTGAATTTGATAGAGTTAAAAAATTTCAGGGTGCATCCTCCCCTGAAAACTCACATTTTGTTTTATAGTAATGGTCTAGCCATCTAGCACGGTCCACCAAATATCGGCCATGTGAAAATGAATAATGGCCGAAAAGGCGGCCATTTTGAATTTGATCCGAGTCGAAATCTTTCAAGATGCATCCTCTCCTGAAATCTCACATTTTGTTTTATAGTAATGGTCTAGCCATCTAACACGGTTTACAAAATAACTGCCATGTGAAAGTGAATAATGGCCAAAAGGCGGCCATTTTGAAATTGATCAAGTCCATTTTTTTTTAAGATGCATCCTCTCCTGAAATCTCACATTTTGTTTCATAGTAATGGTTTAGCTATCACGGTTTACCCAATATCAGGCCTGTCGAGGTGAGTAATTGCCGATAGGTGGCCATTTTAAATTTGATCAAGTGGAAATTTTTCAAAATGCATCCTCTCCTGAAACCTTACAATTTGTTTTATAGTAATGGTGTAGCTTTCTTGAGCGGTTTTCGTGATATTCCGCAATATCAGGCCTTTCGAGGTGAATAATGGCCGATGGGCGGTCATTTTGAATTTAACGACTTGAAAGTTTTCAAGATGCATCTTCTTCTGAAACCTTACAATTTGTTTTATAGCAATGGTGTAGCTATCTTGAGCGGTTTTCATGATATTCCGGAAAATATTTCAGTCGGATTTACCGATGTCATAAATTAGGGCAAAGTGCTGGGTCAACTTCAAGGTCCGAAAACCTGAAAAAGCACAACTAGGGACCTTAGAGAACATGTATGTACAATATGACTGTAATCGGCCCAGTACTTTTCGAGATCTGCTCCGGAAACGAAGTGTGCGTCAAAACGTCGAAATAGGTCATAGTTCTGAACCAAAAGTAGGTCAAAGTTCATATACCTCAAAAGGCACAACTCGACCCCCTTGAGGTGTTGTGTGTAAAATTGAAGACAATCGGACAAGTACTTTCAGAGATATGCTCCGGAAACAAAATGTTCACGGACGGCCCAACGCCGTAACATCATTATTTCACCTCTGCGACCTTGCCTATTGAATTTAGATTAAAAATATTTTAACCTGTCCATCATCCACCTGGAAGTAACCCACATACCAAAAATTGTTATCCTAGCTTATTTTCTTACAAAGTTATAGGCAAAAGAAGAAAACGGAGGCGGAATTCATAGCTCCCTCCGTCTCACCTACGGTGACGGCGGGAGCTAAAAAATTGCCCCAACATATTTGCAACAAGAGGTTAGCCGGCCACCATAATCCCCCATTTTCAAAAATGTGCTGTGCACCCTTCCCTGATCATATTCTGCTTTACAGTATTGGTCTACCTATCTAGCAGTGTACCATGTATATTACAGAATGATATTAAAATCAATGATGGTCGAGAGTTGGCCATTTTTGAATTAGATAAATTGACATTTTTCAGGGCATATCTGGCACATATGAATGTCAATAATGGAGTCGGCCATTTTGAATTTGATCGAGTTCACATATTTCAAGGCATATCCCTCCCAGAAACAGCATTTTTTGTTTTATTGTTATGGTCTAGATATCTGGCACGGTTTGCCAGACAAGGATTACCAATTTTCTCTTCTATGTTGTAATTTGCTAGACATCCTTATCAATCCATTTTGAATTTGATCAAGGTCATCGGGGATACTTAATAAAAATAACTAGACAGTCAGTCAGAGACTGCAAACTCAATGAAATTAATGACCGTAATCCGGATCCTGATCTTAATCCGGATCATCCCCAAAATGTAATCACTGCAGTTTAGGTACAAACTTAGATCGGACTTGGTAATAATGCTTAGCCATTCACCAGGGGACCTCATTTACCCAGCTATGAACATGGCATGGGGAACCTAAAAGACACGAGGGTGATTTATCTTCCTCACAATCGTTTCTGAACTAAAAATAGAACACAAGGCTTGCATGATTTTGAAGTTCAGGGTATTTCTCAGGATGAGTTTGGAAACTCAACATAGCTCACCTCAAGCTATGCAATCTGGTATACTAATAGGAGATTTACAAAATGTTGTACTTGTGAATTTTGTGGATCTCAAAAATACCAGTTTTACAAAAAAATCAGAAAATTTGAATACCTAATTAGTATATATATTCATAATAGCTGCCGGTTACCATAGTAACACATTGACCAATTAAATATGGTGCATTCTTGTTATATGCTGTGTGTATTCGTGAGATGTATGGGACAAGCATGTGCCATCAGTCTAAATTGATATTAAAAGTATGAGAATATGTCTCAAAATCACAAAAAATCGTCAGACCAAACAGATGTCCAATGTCTACATTGCCAGACTGCTATGAGATAAGCTGCTCAGGTGGGAACAAATATACTGTCAACTGTCTACTAACATCGATCTCAATACTCGAAAACCAAATGGATAACTCAAACCATTATCAGACAAGAAGTTTTAGTTTGCATTGTGAAATGAGGTTTGAATGATGGGAAAAAAGATCAGGCAGTGTGCTCTGCCATATTTTATTATGAAGTTTAGTCATAATGTATAGATCCGGCATAATATATACATAACTAGAAAGAGTTGTTTGGGAACGAACACGAAAGCAGCCCTCCGGTATCGCCAGTCGGCCATTTCAAATTTGATATAGATCAGCAAACTTTTTCAAGGTTTTATATCATATCATCGCTTTAGCTATTATGCAACATTCCCGAGAAAATGAGGGAAAAAAATGACCGTCAGTCGGCCATTTTCGCTTTTATTTCTGCAAATTTTTTCTCATGGGTTATCCTCGTCTGAGTCCTTACAATTTGTTTTATATGCGTGGTCCAGCTATTTTGCTTTGATTTTAAAGTGCCTAAATATCACAAAATTACTCAAATTAAAAATGACCGCTAGACCGCCATTTTAAAATTGATTTCTCCCAAAAGTTAATCAGGTCATTGACTGACATTGATGTGCATATTTGCCAAATAAAAAGATCTGCTGGAAACTATTACTTGAAAAGCGCTAACAAGTATTTCTTTGTTAGTGGCCCTAGTAATTAAAGGGTTGATAATATGGTAATCTCAAAATGTCAACAAAAATCCCCTGATGGTATCTGATGGCTATGTGAAGTATGAGGAAGCAGAAGTTCATAGATCAGCCATCATGCAAGATTTCCGAGATAATGAGAAAAAAAAATTTAAATGGCCGACCAGCGGCCATTTTTATTTTATTAGTGCGAAATTTCTCATGGGTTATGCTTGTGTGAGACATCACATTTTGTTTTATATTCATAGTCCAGCTATTTTGCATTTTTTTTTGCGTTACGTAAATATCACAAAATTATTAAAATTCAAAGTGGCCACTAAACTGCCATTTTGGAATTGTTTGCTCCCTAAAATTAATCAGGTTATTGGCTGACATAGCTGAACCTATTTGCCAAATTAAAAGAAGATCTGATGGAAACTTTTACCTGAAATGCGCTAATGAGCTTCTCTTCCTTAGTAGCCATAGTAATTAAAGGGTTGATGATATGGGGATCAAAATGTCACCAAAACATTTCCCCAGTGGTATGTGATGGCTATGTGAAGTATGCGGAAGCAGAAGTTGATAGATTAGTAGCTATCTTGAAAACAAATAACTGCGGCAGCGGACTGTGTGGAATACAGTAAGCTCGGCGAAGGCTGCTTAATTATATGGTCTTGTGGCTTGAAATGAAGTTGTATCAAAGTCACTGTGACTGTAGTTATATAAAAAATCTCACATCTTTACGAGATACAGGCTTGAGAAAAGGCCACGCTTCTTGTCGCTGAGATAGTTCGATGACCAGATCTTCACATTTCTTCATAACCAGCACATTCTCACCACCTCTACTTCGACTTACAGCTAGTGCAAGCCTCTTTGCATCTGGTGCTATATCAGTAAAGAAAGGCATATATAATATAAAACATTTCACGTTAAGTTTGATAAACACATAATCCATATTATTCACATATCTTATGTACAGCTAGTGTTGAATTGCATTGAATTGAATAAAAAATTTGATGCGCCTGTTTTCGGCACACAAAAAACATTAAAAGCATACCCGTTACATATTTCCAGGTCAGTCCATCAACAAATACGATGGCTGTTGTCAGTAACTTTGTTAATGGATTCCTCCCAGGCAGATGGGACATATGTAAAAAAATAAATGTGTAACATTTAATCATTAAAAAAATATCCCATAATTAATTTTAATATGCCCAATATCTGGCAAACTGTGCCAGATATCTAGACCATTGCTGTAAAACAAAATGTGTGGTTTCAGGGGGGATATGTTCTGAAATTTTTTTAACTTGATCAAATTCCAAAGACCGATTATCAGGGATAACTAACTTTAATATGCATGATATCTGACAAACCAGCTATTAATTTACTTTATCATGCCTGATGTCTGACAAACCCTGCCAGAAGCTGGACCATTACTATAAAACACAAGTTTACAGAAGTCCAAGCGTGCACACCTTTAATTAGAATTTGATGGAAGCTATTTTGTGTAGTGTTATTAATGTAGTCCTAAGCTGGGTCAAAGATCAAGTGTAAGTGCAAGAACAAAAACTAAACCTCCATTGAAATTAATTATCTTTATCCGGATCCCAATCGTAATCCGGCTCATTCCCACAATATAATGGATTGATCCTTGACCAGAGACGCACCTTTGATAAAAGTTTCATGCAAATCTGTGAAATCCGGATTAGATCTGGATCATAGTGCGGATCAACCAAAAAATCAAACCAATTGTTTCTTGGCTCGAGACACACCTCAGGTAAAAATTTCATGCAAATCAGTTTGTTACTTGGTGAGTAATCTGACAGAAAGACAGCAAACCAACTCGACCAAAAACATAACCTTCCTGCTGGAAACAATAAGGCAGTCTAGAATTGATCACTACTATCTGTTATAGAGTAATGGTCTAGAAAACTACCACGGTTTGTCAGATATAACGCATATCAGTACCAATACTAGCAGAAAGTCAGCCATCTTGAATTGATTAGGTTGAATTTTAGCAGGGCATATCACTTCCTGGCACCTCACATTTTGTTTAAATAGCAGTGTTCTGGGTTACCAGATATCAGGCCAATTGAGGTAAATAATGGTCGATTGTCGACCATTTAAAATTTAATCAAGTTAAAAAAATTCAGGATGCATCCTCCCCTGAAACCTCACATTTTGTTTTATAGTACTGATCTAGGTATCTGGCAAACATCGGGCATGTGAAAGTAAATAATGTTATGGCTGATAGGCGGCCATTTTAAATTTGATCAAGTCAAAATTTTTCAGGGTGCATCATTTCCTGAAACCTCACATTTTGTTTTACAATAATGGTCTAGCTATCTAGCTAGTCTATCTGATATCAGGCCTATCAAAGTAAATAATGGCAAATTTTATGGTGCATTCTCCCCTGAAACTTCCCATTTTGTTTTATATTATTGTAATGGTCTAGCCATCCAACACGGTTTAGTAAAAGTAAATAATGGGCAGCCATTTTGAATTAAATCTATTTTTTTCAAGGTGCATCCTCTCCGGAAACCTCACATTTTTTTACAGTAATGGTCTAGCTGTCTAGCATGGTTTACCCAATATCAGGCCTATCCAGGTAAATAATGGCCGATTATATGCTATTTTAAAATCGATCGAGCTGAAAAAATTCAGGGTGAATCTTCCCTTATAACCTCACATTTTGTTTTATAGTGATGGTCTAGCAATCTAGCACGATTTACAGGCATGTGAAAATAAATAATGGATGATAGGCGGCCATTTTAAATTTGATCAAGGCGAAATTTTTCAGGGTGCATTCTCTCCTGACACCTTACATTTTGTTTTATAGCAATGGTCTAGTTATAGTAATAATTAAAGGGTTGTTGATATGGGGATCAAAATGTCACCATAAACATACCCAGTGGTATGTGATGGCTAAGTGAAGTATGAGGAAGCCGAAGCTGATAGATCAGTAGCAATTTTTGAAAAACAAATAACGGTGTCGCGGCGAGAACCATGTGGAATATAGTCAGTAGCCAGCCTTGGCGAGGGCTGTTTATTAAATTTGAGGTCCCTGAAATTTAATTATAATGAGGTTCAATGGTATTTTATATTTGGCTGACCAGTAAAAAAATTCTGACTGCCATAAATTCATGAACGTTATTAATTTTAATGTGTCAATAACTGTGGTATTTGATTTAGTAAATTTATAAATATAATGTTCCTCAGTCTAATAACAGCACAGCAAAAAACACACTGTGAACATACAAAAAAATTTAAGTTCCCATAAAACAGGAAATAAATGTACCAGAATCGCAGCTGACAATAGACAGCCTCTGAATATGGCAACATTTTTCAGATAGAATTACAGCTATAAAAATATCGTGCAAGCACTCAAATGCCCCTCGGCTGATGCAGTGACTCTATATATGCCAGGCTTAGGCATTTAATTGAAAATATGAGCGATTTATTAAAATTGATAAAACCAAAATGGCCGCCGCAGCCTCGTTTTTAATCTCACATGAAAACGGATACTACTAATGGACTCGCAGACCCTAAAAATCTATATATACCAGGTTCTGAGGTAATGCTGAAAAAAAAATTACAAAAATTTAGTCGCTAGGTGGCGGCCATTTTGATTATCAGTGGAAAGCTGAAATTCTAATCTGGTCATCTTCATACTCATGGGTAACTTCACATGAAAAATTGGAGAGATCAAAAAAATATTTTTTTCAAGTTATCATGTCAACAAAGAATCCCTAAATTAAAAATCAAAATGGCAGCCATAGCCTCGTTTTCAGTCGCACACAAACACAGACAATGCCAATAGACTTGCAGACACCGAAACCTATATATACCAGGTTTCAAAGAAATTTTGAAAAAAAAATTATTAGAAAAAAAGAAAAAATAGTCACCAGGTGGCGGCCATTTTGATTATCGGTTGAAAGCTGAAATCTAATCAGGTCATCTTCATACTCATGGGTAATTTCACGAGAGATCCAATAATTATTTTTCAAGTTACGTGTTAACAATAATTTTTTTGAATCCTTGACCTTTGACCTATGACCTAGACCTTGGGTAAAAAATGTGCCAGGAGGGGTTTAATGTTTGCATGAATTATGAATTTAATCTGTTGCAATGGGACAATGACCTTTCGAGCCCAACGGGCCGAGGGCTAAAAACTGATTTGTCCTATTTTGATCAATTTTAACATTAAATGTTCTAAAAGTGAGACAAACATAAAAAAAATTGTTTTCGTCAAAAAGAGTATGCCGCTTACCATCCTCATGCTCTGAAGAGGATCGTCTACTAGTAGACTTCTTCCCCCGAAAGTTATTTTCTAATGGCAAACTTCTTCTACTACTTTTGATTGGTTTTGAAGTTTCTGTACCATTTCTTGTTTTTACAGACTTTTCCAAGCTATTTCTTGTCTTAGTCCTTGAAGGTTGACTACTTTCCAAGCTGTGCCGTGTTCGTGTATTCTTAGTCGACTCTGTGGCTTTGTTTTTGTTTTTAATGGATTGTGTAATGGCACCTGAAGAACGTGATCTGCCATTAGTGACAGAAGTGGCTGTAGACCTGGCAGATTGTGGCCTCTTCCTTCCCATTCCTACAATTAAACACAATGATTATACCATAATCTTGAGATATCACCTACAACCTAATTGAGAATATTTATTAAGGGTAACCCTTCCAGCATAATACAATCATTACATATACATATATAAAATCAATTAGTCAGGTATTACACTGGTTTCCCAAGGGGCCCAGGTACATATAAAGACACACAGTTAAGTGAATAAACACTCGCACAGGCTACAACACAAAATGACAAGAACATAGGTTTCATGATGGCGATCGGGGTCAGAGGGTTCAGGAGAAGCTTGAAGTCATTAGTTTTGTGTCCAAAAAATTAAATAAAGAAGATTGCAAGTTTTGTCTTAAAATAATTTAGGCTTTCAGTGTTTCTGATGTGTTCAGGCAGTTTGTTCCACAAGGTGACTCCTCTGTATGTAAAATTTAGTTAATTTAGGTTGTCTTGTGTACAAATGTGCTAGATTTGCTTGCCTGGTGGAGTAGCTGTGTATTCTAGATATCTGCATAAAAGTGTTATGCAGATAGCTAGGCACAAGGCCATGAGTACATTTGTATAAAGCAACTAGTGTGTAATATTTAATTAAATCAATTATAGGCATCCATGATAATGAATCTAGCATAGGTTGTACATGCTACACAAGTGGATGCATTTATAATGCTGCTTACCTTTCAATAACTTGATCTTAGCTGGCTGTGGTGACGTTTCTTCTTCTGAGCTACCACTAGAGCTGTCATCACTGTAAAAATAATCATACATGTCCAGGAGAAAAAAAATCACACCAGGCTAAATTTGGGCAAACTTCAGAATGATGAAGACCAGTAGTTCAGGCAAAAAAAAATGTTTTAGATTAGGCGTTCACCGTATTCTTGGTTAGTTTTAAATACTACACAGTAGAATCCCGTTATAACGTGGTAGTCAGGGTCCAAAACTAGATTTGCCTGAGGGGCAAAGCTTACGTCTCCACCCGCCCCACATAGATTTAGCAACCAAAGTACATTAATTATAGAGAAATACAGTACTGTCACCAATTTTTTTATGTAAACCACGTAAAAATGTGATGTCAGAAATCTAATCAACATATGGCCAGAGTAAGTTGCTTCCTTGGAACAAATCAGTGTAGCAGTTCAAGCTTTTGAGAGTAGCATACATGATTCTTCTGCTATCTTGAATTTTGTTGAAAAAAGATAAACAATTCTCCTGACAATTTCTCAGGGCCAGGGAGCATACCCAAAAGATAAAATTTGAGCTGTATAACTTTATTACCAATTTGGATAATAGCCAAAATAAGCAAAACTTAAATATCTCCTAAAACCTAAAAAAATGTAAGTTTTTAATATTATCATCACACCAAAAACTAATCAGCAGACATCCAGGGTAGGGTTCTTTTTTTGAACCAAACATGAAACAAATCCATGAAGCAGTTCAAGTTCTAGAGAGTGACATAGGATTTTGGTGGTCATCTTGGATTTTGTTGGAGAAGCTGAAAAACGCCCGATAAAATTACTGGTCAAATTCCCTGGGGCCAATATGCACAACCAATAAAATTAATGTCTGACCGCACCTAGATTAAATTTGTAATGTCCGAATAAAATTTGCAGTCACCTACCCGACCTGTCGGATAACAATTATGGATCCACGATGTAGCGATGTTCCCGAATGCAGCCGAACCGTCCCAGCAAATTTCGGAAAACAAAATGAAGGACAACAAGCTAACACCTTTCTTACAAACACTGGTTGATCACTAGTTGAATATTGGTAAAATATGGATTAAAACTTGTGGAAATGAAAGAAATTCATTTTGAGAACAGAGGACAATATTTAAGGTAAAATCTGGCGATGAGATGATTGACAGAACTTTGTTTTCCAAAGTTGATCAAACGAATGCTCACGGTCGACATCGTAAATTTCTGCTCGCCGGTATGCCTGCACTTAAATGGGCCTTTAAGCGCATAACAATCACAAATATATATTTTATAATCCATATTTGGGGCCATCGTTTATGTCCAATAGCTGGCCACCAATTTTACACACCTTCTGTCCTGGCCTGAAATCGTGAGGTATGACAATGTAAACAAATGCACATGTATGGGAACCGAATATAGGTCTGCTCGGTTCTGACCATCCGTACATATAGCGTTGTAAAAGTTATTCATCAGAAAAATGTCTGCAACGGCAAGGAGAGTGAGATCCTACTCACTGAAACATTTTTGTCCGGGAAAATATTATGATGGCTGGTAAACTAGCAACCTTCTCGGACCTATCAGTCTGGTAAAAAAATCCCTAATTTTATTGGCCATATGCATACTGCAAATATTTAGAAATAATCCGAGCAGAGGTGTATAGCTGTATTACCAAATTTTGATGATGGCTAAAATGAACAAAACTGAAATATCCGCTAAAATTCTGAAACGTAAAAAAATCAAAGTGTTTATTATCAGAATCACACCAAAAACTAATCAGCACACGTCCAGGGAAAGGTATTTCTATAAAACCAAACATGATACAAATGCATAAAGCAGTTCAAGCTCTAGAGAGCGATATAGGATTTTGGTAGCCATCTTGAATTTTGTTGAAGAAGCTGAAAATCGCCCCAAAAAATTACCAGGCAAATTTCCTAGGGCCAGTATGCATACTGCAAATATTTAGAAATAATCCTAGCAGGGGTGTATGGCTATATTTTAATACCAAATTTTGATGATGAGCCAAAATGAACAAAACCGAAATATCCGCTAAAATTCCAAAACGTAAAAAAATAAAAGTTTTTATTATCAAAATCACACCAGAAACTAATCAGCACATGTGCAGGTTAAGGTCTTTCCCTTAACCCTTTCACCACTGAAGCCCGTTTTTATGTGCTGAATGCTATGGCATTCAGCACTGAAGCCCGTTTTTATGTGCTGAATGCCATAGCATTCAGCACATAAAAACGGGCTTCAGTGGTGAAAGGGTTAAACCAAACATGATACAAATGCATCAAGCGGTTCAAGCTCTAGAGAGTGACATAGGATTTTGGTAGACATCTTGGATTTTGTTGAAGGAGCTGAAAAACGCCTAAAAAACAGGACTACATAAGTCCAGGAGCTCCTGTTCCGAAATAGAATTTGATTTAGGCAATTTTGTGTAGGGTTATTAATGTAGTCTTAGGCTAGTTCAAAATTCAAGACGCAAGACAACTAGGTCTAAGAAGCTCAGTCTAAGAGTAAGATAAGAACTAGACAGTCTTGGATTTTGTTGGAGAAGCTGAAAAACGCCCGATAAAATTACTGGGCAAATTCCCTGGGGCCAATATGCACAACCAATAAAATTAATGTCTGACCGCACCTAGATTAAATTTGTAATGTCCGAATAAAATTTGCAGTCACCTACCCGACCTGTCGGATAACAATTATGGATCCACGATGTAGCGATGTTCCCGAATGCAGCCGAACCGTCCCAGCAAATTTCGGAAAACAAAATGAAGGACAACAAGCTAACACCTTTCTTACAAACACTGGTTGATCACTAGTTGAATATTGGTAAAATATGAATTAAAACTTGTGGAAATGAAAGAAATTCATTTTGAGAACAGAGGACAATATTTAAGGTAAAATCTGGCGATGAGATGATTGACAGAACTTTGTTTTCCAAAGTTGATCAAACGAATGCTCACGGTCGACATCGTAAATTTCTGCTCGCCGGTATGCCTGCACTCAAATGGGCCTTTAAGCGCATAACAATCACAAATATATATTTTATAATCCATATTTGGGGCCATCGTTTATGTCCAATAGCTGGCCACCAATTTTACACACCTTCTGTCCTGGCCTGAAATCGTGAGGTATGACAATGTAAACAAATGCACATGTATGGGAACCGAATATAGGTCTGCTCGGTTCTGACCATCTGTACATATAGCGTTGTAAAAGTTATTCATCAGAAAAATGTCTGCAACGGCAAGGAGAGTGAGATCCTACTCACTGAACATTCTTGTCCGGGAAAATATTATGATGTCTGGTAAACTAGGAACCTTCCCGGACCTATCAGTCTGGTAAAAAAATCCCTAATTTTATTGGCCATATGCATACTGCAAATATTTAGAAATAATCCGAGCAGAGGTGTATAGCTGTATTACCAAATTTTGATGATGGCTAAAATGAACAAAACTGAAATATCCGCTAAAATTCTGAAACGTAAAAAAATCAAAGTGTTTATTATCAGAATCACACCAAAAACTAATCAGCACACGTCCAGGGAAAGGTATTTCTATAAAACCAAACATGATACAAATGCATAAAGCAGTTCAAGCTCTAGAGAGCGATATAGGATTTTGGTAGCCATCTTGAATTTTGTTGAAGAAGCTGAAAATCGCCCCGAAAAATTACCAGGCAAATTTCCTAGGGCCAATATGCATACTGCAAATATTTAGAAATAATCCTAGCAGGGGTGTATGGCTATATTTTAATACCAAATTTTGATGATGAGCCAAAATGAACAAAACCGAAATATCCGCTAAAATTCCAAAACGTAAAAAAATAAAAGTTTTTATTATCAAAATCACACCAGAAACTAATCAGCACATGTGCAGGTTAAGGTCTTTCCCTTAACACTTTCACCACTGAAGCCCGTTTTTATGTGCTGAATGCTATGGCATTCAACACTGAAGCCCGTTTTTATGTGCTGAATGCCATAGCATTCAGCACATAAAAACGGGCTTCAGTGGTGAAAGGGTTAAACCAAACATGATACAAATGCATAAAGCGGTTCAAGCTCTTGAGAGCGACATAGGATTTTGGTAGCCATCTTGGATTTTGTTGAAGGAGCTGAAAAACGCCTAAAAAACAAGACTACATAAGTCCAGGAGCTCCTGTTCCGAATTAGAATTTGATTTAGGCAATTTTGTGTAGGGTTATTAATGTAGTCCTAGGCTAATTCAAAATTCAAGACGCAAGACAACTAGGTCTAAGAAGCTCAGTCTAAGAGTAAGATAAGAACTAGACAGTCTGTCAGAGATTGCAAACCTCCATTGAAATTAATGATCCTAATCAGTATCCTAGTAATGGTCAACCTATCTGGCACGGTTTACCCGATATCAGGCCAATCGAGGTAACTAATAGCTGATTTACAGTCACTTTGAATTAGATATAAACTAGTTAAATTTAAGGGTGCATCCTAACCCGAAACCTCAAATTTTGTTTTATAGCAATGGACTAGCATCTAACACAGTTTGCAAAAATATTGAGCATGTGAAAGTAAGTAATGGCCGTTAGGGGGCCATTTTGAATTTGATCTTGTCAGAATTTTTTTCAAGATGCATCCTCAGCTGAAATCTCACATTTCATTCAATAGTAATCGTCTAGCCATCTAGCACGGTTTACCAAATATCGGCCATGTGAAAGTGAATAATGGCCAATAGGCGGCCATTTTGAATTTGATCCGAGTCTAAATTTTTCAAGATGCATTCTCTCATGAAATCTCACATTTTGTTTTATAGTAATGATCTAGCCATCTAGCACGGTTTACCAAATAACGGCCATGTGAAAGTGAATAATGGCCTAAGGGCGGCCATATTGAATTTGATCAAGTCAAAATTTTCCAAGATGCATCATCAGCTGAAATCTCACATTTCGTCTATAGTAATGGTCTAGCCATCTAGCACGGTTTACCAAATATCGACCATGTGAAAGTGAATAATGACCGATAGGAAGCCATTTTGAATTTGATCAAGTCAAAATTTTTCAAGATGCATCCTCTCCTGAAATCTCACATTTTGTTTTATAGTAATGGTCTAGCCATCTAGTACGGTTACCAAATAACGGCTATGTGAAAGTGAATAATGGCTGATAGGCGGCTATTTTGAATTTGATCGAGTCAATTTTTTTCAAGATGCATCCTCTCCTGAAATCTCACATTTAGTTTTATAGTAATGGTCCAGCCATCTAACACGGTTTACCAAATATCAGCAATGTGAAAGTAAATAGTGGCCGATAGGCGGCCATTTTTAATTCGATTGAGTCGAAAGTTTTTAAAAGGCATCCTCTCCCGAAACGTCACATTTTGTTTTATAGTAATGGTCTAGCTATCTAGCACGGTTTACCTGATATCAGGCCTATCGAGGTAAATAATGATGATTGTCTGCCATTTTGAATTCATAAATTAAAAATTTTCAGGGTGCATTCTCCCCCAAAACTCACACTTTGTTTTATAGTAATCAGGTAATGGTCTAGCCATCTAGCACGGTTTACCAAATATCAGCCATATGAAAATGAATAATGGCCGAAAAGGCGGCCATTTTGAATTTGATCAAGTCAAATTTCTTCAAGATGCATCCTCATCTGAATCTCACATTTCGTTTTATAGTAATGGTCTAGCCATCTAGCACGGTTGCTCAAATATCGGCCATGTGAAAGTGAATAATGGCCGATAAGCGGCCATTAGAAATTTTTTTGAGTCGAATTTTTTCAAGATGCATCCTCTCCTGAAATCACACATTTTGTCTTATAGTGATGGTCTAGCCATCTAGCACGGTTTACCAAATAACGGCCATGTGAAAGTGAATAATGGCCGATTGGGGGCCATTTTGAACTTGGACGAGTCGAATTTTTTCAAAATGCATCCTCTCCTGAAACCTTACAATTTGTTTTATAGTAATAGTGTAGATATCTTGAGCGGTTTTCATGATATTCCACAATATCAGGCCTGTCGAGGTGAATAATGGACAAAAGGCGGCCATTTTGAATTTTATCAACTTCAAATTTTTCAAGGTGCATCCTCTCCTGACACCTTACAATTTATTTGATATTAATGGTGTAGCTATCTTGAGCAGTTTTCATGATATTCCGCAATATCAGGCCTGTCGAGGTGAATAATGGCCGATAGGCGGCCATTTTTAATTTTATCGACCTGAAATCTTTCAAGATGCATCCTCTCCTGAAACCTCACAATTTGTTTTATAGTAATGGTGTAGCTATCTTGAGCGGTTTTCATGATATTCCGCAAAATCTTTCAGTCGGATTTACCGATGTTATAAATTAGGTCAAAGTGCTGGGTCAACTTCAAGGTCAAGGTCCAAAAACCTAAAAAGGCACAACTAGGGACCTTAGAGAACATGCATGTGCAATATGACTGTCATCGGCCCAGTACTTTTCGAGATCTGCTCCGGAAACGAAGTGCGCGTCAAAACATCTAAATAGGCCATAGTTCTGAACCAAAAGTAGGTCAAAGTTCAAATACCCCAAAAGGCACAACTAGACCCCCTAGGGGTGTTGTGTGTAAAATTTGAAGACAATCGGACAAGTACTTTCAGAGATATGCTCCGGAAACGAATTGTTTACAGACGGCCCAACGCCGTAACATCATCATTTTCTCCTCTGAGACCTTGCGTATTGAATTCAGATAAAAAATATTTTAAACTGTCTATCAGCCACCTGGAAGTAACCCACATACCAAAAATTGTTATCCTAGCTTATTTTCTTACAAAGTCATAGGCAAAAGAAGAGGCAAAAAAAAGGGAGGCGGAATCAATAGCTCCCTCCGTCTCACCTACGGTGACGGCGGGAGCTAATAATGACCGAAAAGGTGGCCATTTTGAATTTGATCGAGTCAACTTTTTTCAAGATGCATCCTCATCTGAAATCTCACATTTCGTTTTATAGTAATGGTCTAGCCAACTAGCACGGTTTACTAAATATCGGCCATGTGAAAGTGAATAATGGTCGATAAGCGGCCATTTTGAATTTAATCGAGTCAAATTTTTTCAAGATGCATCCTCGCCTGAAATCACACATTTTGTTTTATAGTAGGCCTACCTTAATGGTCTAGCCATCTAGCACAGTTTACCAAATAACTGCCATGTGAAAATGAATAGTGGTCGATTGGCGGCCATTTTGAACTTGGTCGAGTTGAATTTTTTCAAAATGCATCCTCTCCTGAAACCTTACAATTTGTTTTATAGTAATGATGTAGATATCTTGAACGGTTTTCATGATATTCCGCAATATCAGGCATGTCGAGGTGAATAATGGCCGATAGGCGGCCATTTTAAATTTTATGAACTTGAAATTTTTCAAGATGCATCCTCTCCTGAAACCTCACAATTTGTTTTATAGTAATGGTGGAGCTATCTTGAGCGGTATTCATGATATTCAGCAAAATCTTTCAGTCGGATTTACCGATGTTATAAATTAGGTCAGAGTGCTGCCCAGGTCAACTTCAAGATCAAGGTCCAAAAACCTGAAAAGGCACAGCTAGGGACCTTAGAGAACATGTATGTGCAATATGACTGTCATCGGCCCAGTACTTTTCGAGATCTACTCCGGAAACGAAGTGTGCGTCAAAACGTCTAAATAGGTCATAGTTCTGAACCAAAAGTAGGTCAAATTTCATATACCCCAAAAGGCACAACTAGACCCCCTAAGGGTGTTGTGTTTAAAATTTGAAGACAATCGGACAAGTACTTTCAGAGATATGCTCCGTAAATGAATTGTTCACGGACGGCCCAATGTCGTAACATCATCATTTTCTCTGCGACCTTGCGTATTGAATTCAGATTAAAAATATTTTAACCTGTCCATTATCCACCTGGAAGTAACCCACATACCAAAAATTGTTATCCTAGCTTATTTTCTTACAAAGTTATAGGCAAAAGAAGAGGTAAAAAAAAAACGGAGGCGGAATTCAGAGCTCCCTCCGTCTCACCTACGGTGCGGCAGGAGCTAAAAATAATAAGGCCTATTTCTATACTGCATGAAGATCATATACTGTTCATATACCGCAGCGTAACTTTAAAATCAGAATCATCATATACGCAGTATATTATAAAAACCCTTTGTTCTCTATGGCTTATACAAAAATATTTAAGGGTTGAACATCTGACTTTTTTTATTTCAATATGCAGCTGCAGTGTCTTTATAAACTATCTGAGAAACCTCAATACACATCAACTGTCAAATTCTGTATACTGTAGATCTGGTAATATTCGTGAGGTTTCAATTTTCGCGAATTTCGCGAAGAGGAAAAATTTGCGAATTCAAGAATCGCGCGATAAATGATAATTATATTAGCACTACTAAAGAAAAATGTAAACACGCGAAAATTACCAGATCTACAGTAAATATTGTTTGGACTAACTCATCCAAACTCTTGTTTTTCAAGTGGATACTTTATTTTTCTTATTAAAATTCTACGGCCGTTTTTTGCACATCTATTTCTCATTGAATTTTGACGTGATCAACTTGTTATTTATATTATTTCACCTGACTATTGTTTATGTTTTAATTGCATTCACAAGTGGCTGGCGCATATATCAATACGTAGTGTGTCGTCAAACATGTGCTGAGCTTTTCTAACGATAGTTCTCAATAAAATAAATTACAAGCGAATCTTTATCAATCCTTGTTTTTTTTATCACTTAACAACCTGTAAAAGGATATTAGTTAAGGCACCATAAACTCAATGCCTGCACAAATAATGCCAAAAACATAGATACAGGATATGGAGGACATGGAGAAGGGTAAGTGGCAGAGCGCCTGACTGCCTCGTCAGTTATGCAGGGGTCCAGGGTTTTAACCCCGTTGAACCTGCATTGGGTTTTCAGAAAAATATCTCTGTCAACGTGAATAGGCGATCACAATAATGGCGGCCTTGTCGAGTAAAGGTATATCGAAGTTAATTTTGCACAGGGTGGCGATGCGCTGCTCGCTCCACTTATACAGGACATGGACATATCACATTCTCAGGGCTGGCCAATTGCATCAGAGCTACGTGCAGGGTCAAAACGCACCAATGGATTATTTTGCGCGACAAGAAATGACTCCTGAAATCGCCCATATATATGTAGACAGAATACAGAATGTAATTATATGGATGCAAAGTGATCTAAGTCATCATAGGCTGTGCACAGTTTTTTTTTTTGGTGTCAATTTAACTTTTGGCCAGCCTTGATGCTTCATGTGAGTATTATCCATGGGTGCCTACTATCTATGGTCTGTATACTGTCATCCCTGCCCTCACTTCCGCCTTATACACAGGTGCAACATATGCACAGCAGAAATACGGTTATGAGAATCTGGGGTACCAAAAATAATAATTTGACAGCTACCAGATTTTTAGAGGTGTTAGCCCTCCTGTTTAATGCCCAGAAAAGTTAAATTCGAGGCCTGTTCACCTAATCAAGAATACAACTTATTGCACATATCATTGCACATATAGATACTCATCTAGAAAAGATGTGCAAAAGAATTCGCTGGTAAACTATATTACAAATAAATTTTATTGCGTTCTAATCAGCATCGTTGGATGGGAAAAACAGAAGGCCCTTATTGTCCATAATTATGCTCAGGCAAACAAAGGTGTGAGTATTGTTAATTGCATGACATATCATGGAGAATGAAACAGATTATATCAAGGGAGTATATATAATGCATAGCCACACGGAGGACTAACAGTTACCCAAGCTCACCAAATGTCTTATTTCACAGCCTCACCTGTCATCACTGCTTTCATCACTAGTGTCATCATCATCTGAATCTTCTTCTTGACTTTCATTTTCTTCACTTGCCTCAGATTCGCTATCAGAAGAAGCCTCTGTATCACTATCCTCATCTTCTGATTCCTCTAACATTGTGGAAAGTCTTCTTTTTCGTGGCGTGCGCAATACATCTTTTGGACGGCAATCAATACAAAACCAATCTCCTCTTGGAATGTTCTGTTAATCAGAAAACACCTCAGTCACTAAAGTCACGTGTTCACACCTATGACGCAATCTCTGATAAATTTAATTGAGGAGAGCAAGTGTTGGAAACGCCTGATTAGGTGCCCGGCGTGCTCTGAATGATCAGTGGCGAACATGCCCCTTTTCTGAATCCTAGGTGAAACACTGAATCCCTCCCTGAACTCTTTTGTTTAAAAGTAATAGTCTATATCTAGCACAGTTTGCCATACATATTAAAGATAATAAAGTCAATGATAGCAGCAAGTCAGCTATTTTGAATTTGATATTTTGAAATTTTTCAAGGTGCATCCTTTTATGAAATCGCACATTTTGTTTTCATATTTATTATCCAGCAATCTGGAGTGGTTTTCTAGATATAATACTGAATATTAGAGTAAATAATGGCCGGTAGTTGGCTATTTAGTTAAATACTCAATAATGGCTGCAAATCTGCCGTTTTGAATTTTATCAAGTTGAAATTGGCATATCCCTCCGCGAAAGCGCACATTTTGTAATGGTCTAGCTATTTGGCACGGTTTGCCAGATATCAGCAGCATTAAAATTTAAAATGAAAAAAGCTTTTTTGATCCAGAGATGTACATGTAGGTCAAAGGTCATAACCCCCAAAAGAAACATCTACACCACCTAACGGAGATGTGTGTGCAATATAAAAGAAATTCCCCCATGGTTTTCTGAGATATGCTCTGGAAACAAAAATGCAAACAAACGGACAGACTTAGTGATGTCATAACTAAACACTTGAAAATTTTAAAGTCGATAAATTTGACATCTATGACCATATTTTATGCAACATTGTAGAGCCACGGAACTACAGCCTAGCATGACACTAAGCTCGGATCAACATGTGCTTTGAAAGGCATTCCAGGGACTATTTTGTCATTTTAAAAAGGCATTATTGATTTTTTTATGAGGCATACTTATTCTTGGGCTAAAACAAAAAAGTGAAATAATCTTTCTACGTTGTTTTAACTAATGCCAGAAATCATTTTACAGATCAATAAGTAAAAAGAGCACACTCGACAATAGCTCGCCGTCAATATGGAACTTAAAAGTTATTGCACCCATGAGGTAAAATTATTGATGCAAAATCTCAATATATTGGCCATTTTGCTTTTTTGTCAGACATTATCGAACTTGTCAGAGAACTGCTAATAAATAACAAAAAATGCATAACAAATTTTAACAGAATACATGAAAAACTTTTTAAGTTCTCATGCCCACAAGGTAAAATTATTGATGTAAAATGTGAAAAATGACAATAAATTGGCCATTTTGATTTTTTTTCAGCCATTATTGAAATTATCCTAGAAATACTTATTAGTAACATGCATGACAAATTTGAGCAGGATACATGAAATTTTTTTCAAGTTATCGCGCCCACAAGGTCAAATTATTGACGTAAATGCGAAAAATCTCAAGAAATCAGCCATTTTGGATTTTTTCAGCTATTATTGAACTGGTATGAGAACTGGTCATAAGTTTGGGAATACATGAACTTCAAGTTATCGCGCCCACAAGTGAATGTTAACGCCAACGACGCCAAACTTCAATTGCAATAGCCCACCTTTTTTAATTAAAAATTAAAAGATGGGCTAAAAATTAATATCAGTAGCTCAAAAAATAAGCAGTCAGAGAATGTGCATAAAAAAATAGCCATCAATTGATGGCAGGACCCCTCAGCCTCAGGCTCCGTCCATCAATATCAAGAAATAATGAGAAAAAAATGACCCCCACTCCCACCACGTCAAATTTTTTTTAATGGCTGCGGCAGCCATTTGGTTTTTAATGGAATCATCCCAAAAGTTAATCAGATCATCAGAAATACCTAGAAAACAACAATACCAAATTTGAATGCAATCCAACAAACGGTTCATAAGTTATCATGCTCACAAGCTTTTTAGGTGGCCATCTTGGGAAATGGCCGCTTATGGCTTGGTGCCCAAAAATATAAATGGGATGAATTGTCCAGGCACATAGGTCATGTCTGTAAAAAGTAAACAAAATTCATCAGTTAACTTTTTAGTAAGAGCTGAATTTCTGACCGCCCGCCCGACTGCCCGCCCGCTTCTGGTGATCACTATACCCCACAGACTTAATGGCTGAGGGGTAAAAGTTGGTGAAGATGAGATAAATAATTGTTTACATCGAATCTTTGAATGATAATAATAATAACCACACAATAGACAACACTTAAACAAGAAGTCTACACAACATAATTGGTGGAGACTTAGTAACCTTAATAGCGTTCTGGACATACCTGGCCATAAAGTCAGGACATTTAAAATTGTTTTTATTTTGGGGTGGGAATTGTGGTATCGTTAGCAATAGCACTAACAATTCACATCTCAATGTGATTGAAATGAATCAAAAAAATAATTATACCTTTACTGGTGGTTTTAAGCAATACATATGATGACCTCTATCACAGCCATCACACAAGAGCATATGCTCCCCATCTCCTTTTCTACGGCAAATGCGACAATGGGCATTCAATGCAGACTTTGTCCATGTTACACATCCTTCCAAGACAGCCAAATGTAGGAAGATTTGTGGTAAACTGGTGCTGGATTGTAGAGATTCTTCCCAAGCTTCCATTGGAGTCTTCTTTGTTTGATCTGTACTATCTATGAAGGAAATAATAAAAAGATCGCAATTCTTTGCTAAAGTTAACATTAAGCATCAAGTTTTAAAATATGACAAAGGCAATCACTGTGTTTAAAAAAAAATGCGGCATTTTGAAATAATCCCATTGAAGCCAAAACTATTTAATTTCAAATATTGAGATCAGATTGAGATATTTCATATATATTCTTTGATACAAATTGTGTAAATATTGTATTATACCTCAAAAAGATTATACAGTACAATCCCGTTATAACGCGAATCGATACACCACGATATTGGTTATAACGCAGTCGACGCATGGACCCCATCTTTTTCTCCACCGTATTTGAGGCCACACTGTAGACAGGCGCGACTACTGACGATGCGTCGGATTAACCTTTTGACTGCTACTGTTCAAAATGAAATTAAAAGTAACAATCTGGGGTATAGGCCCTATGATGATTCTGTTATACCACATCATATGACGATCTTGTTATATATGACGATCTTGTTATACCGCAGTACGAATGATCCTGCTATACAGCGCTATATCATATGACGATCATATTACACCGCTGTATCTTATACAGGTGAACATCGTTATAACACGATCATTGGGGTCCAATGAGTCAAATCGTGTTATAAGTGAATCGTGTTATACAAAAAAATCAACCAGAAAACGATACCAACAAGACTACATAAGTCCAGGAGCTCCCGCTCCGAATTAGAATTTGATTTAAGCAATTTTTTATAGGGTTATTAATGTAGTCCTAGTCTAGGTCAAAAATCAAGACGCAAGACAACTAGAACTAAGAAGCCCAGTCTAAGAGTAAGATAAGAACTAGACAGTCTGTCAGAGATTGCAAACCTCCATAGAAATTAATGATCCTAATCAGTATCCCAGTAATGGTCTACCTATCTGGCACGGTTTACCCGATATCAGGCCAATCGAGTTAACTAATAGCTGATTTACGGTCATTTTGAATTCGATATAAATTAGTTAAAAACTTAGGGTGCATTATCCCCCGAAACCACAAATTTTGTTTTATAGTAATGGACTAACATCTAACACAGTTTGCAAAATATTGGGCATGTGAAAGTATATAATGGCCGATAGGGGGCCATTTTGAATTTGATCGAGTCAGAATTTTTCAAGATGCATCCTCAGCTGAAATCTCACATTTCATTCTATAGTAATCGTCTAGCTATCTAGCTCGGTTTACCAAATATCGGCCATGTGAAAGTGAATAATGGCCTGAAGGCGGCCATTTTGAATTTGATCAAGTCAAAATTTTCCAAGATGCATCCTCAGCTGAAATCTCACATTTCATTCTATAGTAATGGTCTAGCCATCTAGCACGGTTTACCAAATATCGCCCATGTGAAAGTGAATAATGGCCGATAGGAGGCCATTTTATATTTGATCAAGTCAAAATTTTTCAAGATGCATACTCTCTTGTAATCTCACATTTTGTTTTATAGTAATGGTCCAGCTATCTAACACGGTTTACCAAATATCAGCAATGTGAAAGTAAATAGTGGCCGATAGGCGGCCATTTTGAATTTGATTGAGTCGAAAGTTTTTAAAAGGCATCCTCTCTCGAAACGTCACATTTTGTTTTATAGTAATGGTCTAGCTATCTAGCACGGTTTACCTGATATCAGGCCTATCGAGGTAAATAATGCTGATTGTCGGCGATTTTGAATTCGTAAGTTAAAAATTTTCAGGGTGCATCCTCCCCCGAAAACTCACACTTTGTTTTATAGTAATCAGGTAATGGTCTAGCCATCTAGCACGGTTTACCAAATATCAGCCATGTGAAAATGAATAATGGCCGAAAAAGCGGCCATTTTAAATTTGATCAAGTCAATTTTTTTCAAGATGCATCCTCATCTAAAATCTCACATTTGTTTTACAGTAATGGTCTAGCCATCTAGCACGGTTGACCAAATAACGGTCATGTGAAAGTGAATAATGGCCGATAAGCGGCCATTTTGAATTTTATCGAGTCGAATTTTTTCAAGATGCATCCTCTCCTGAAATCACACATTTTGTTTTATAGTAATGGTCTAGCCATCTAACACGGTTTACCAAATAACGGCCATGTAAAAGTGAATAATGGCCGATTGGCGGCCATTTTGAACTTGGACGAGTTGAATTTTTTCAAAATGCATCCTCTCCTGAAGCCTTACAATTTGTTTTATAGTAATGGTGTAGATATCTTGAGCGGTTTTCATGATATTCTACAATATCAGGCCTGTCGAGGTGAATAATGGCTTATAGGCGGCCATTTTGAATTTGATCAGCTTCAAATTTTTCAAGATGCATCCTCTCCTAAAACCTTACAATTTATTTGATATTAATGGTGTAGCTATCTTGAGCAGTTTTCATGATATTCCGCAATATCAGGCCTGTCGAGGTGAATAATGGCCGATAGGCGGCCATTTTTAATTTTATCGACTTGAAACTTTTCAAGATGCATCCTCTCCTGAAACCTCACAATTTGTTTTATAGTAATGGTGTAGCTATCTTGAGCGGTTCTCATGATATTCCGCAAAATCTTTCAGTGGGATTTACCGATGTTATAAATTAGGTCAAAGTGCTGGGTCAACTTCAAGGTCCAAAAACCTGAAAACTAGGGACCTTAGAGAACATGTATGTGCAATATGACTGCCATCGGCCCAGTACTTTTCGAGATCTGCTCCGGAAACGAAGTGCGCGTCAAAACGTCTAAATAGGTCATAGTTCTGAACCAGAAGTAGGTCAAAGTTCAAATACCCCAAAAGGCACAACTAGACCCCCTAGGGTGTTGTGTGTAATATTTGAAGACAATCGGACAAGTACTTTCAGAGATATGCTCCGGAAACGAATTGTTTACGGTCATCATTTTCTCCTCTGCAACCTTGCGTATTGAATTCAAATTAAAAATATTTTAACCTGTCCATTAGCCACCTGGAAGTGACCCACATACCAAAAATTGTTATAATAGCTTATTTTCTTACAAAGTTATAGGCAAAAGAAGAGGCCAAAAAAAACGGAGGTAGAATCCATAGCTCCCTCCTTCTCACCTACGGTGACGGCGGGAGCTAAAAATGACATTTTGAATATGGACGAGGGAAGGGTCACTGCATTTACTCTGTTAGATCTGTCTGCTGCTTAGCCCCCCCCCCCCCCCTTAGCTATGTAATACAGAGACACAAAGTCAAACATCATCTTTACGCCGCCGATACCCAGATATATTTATCTCTTTCGCTAAAAAATCCGGATATTTCTTTGGAAATTCTCACAAAATGTCTTCAGGACGTGTCTTCTTGGACGTCATCAAGGAAATTAAAACTTAATCCTGATAAGACCAAATTTTTATTAATTGGATCTAAAGTGCAGCGTGAAAAATTTTCGAAATGTTTTCCAACAAGATTGTTGGCACAGGAAGTAACTCCTTCTCCATCTGCTAGAAATCTTGGCATAGTCTTTGACAGTGCTTTAAATTTTAGGAGTCATATATCTGATATATCTCGCGCTTGCCACTATCATATACGTGACATGCGTAGAATAAGGCGCTTTTTAACACCATCTGTTGCTAAAACAATTGCAAATTCTTTGATAGGCAGCAAGCTGAACTATTGTAACTTTTCAACTTTTCAACGTCACTGAAAAGGAGATATCTAAGCTGCAGGGTGTACAGAACTGTTTGGCACATCTAGTAACAAAGTCTCCTTGTTTTTGTCACATAACTCCACTTCTAAAATTTTCGCACTGGTTACCTGTTCATTACAGGATCAAATTCAAATTGTGTTCCCTGACCTACCAGGCTCTGACCAGTGGACAACCAGTATATATTCGAAACATGCTTCAGCCATCACTAAAAGTTCAGACACTTCGTTCCAGTGATCTAGATTAGCTGAATGTTCCATGGGTCAGAACTGCGGTCGGGAGCAGGGCCTTTTCTGTTGCTGCACCAAGAATTTGGAATGAACTTCCTTTAGAAATTCGCTCTGCGAAAACACAAATTAGTTTCCGAAAGAAATTGAAAACTTATTTTTTTGGTCAGGCTTTTCCGACTTAAATCATTGGTGGTCCGGTTGGCCCAGACGACAAAGGCAAACGTTATTTGGAACTATGAGTCGGATTACGATGTTTGTCGCGCCTCTGAGCTTGGATCACCAAGGATTTAGGCGCTATAGAAGTTTATTATTATTATTATTATTAATATGACAGTAATCGGCCCAGTAGTTTGCGAGATCTGCTTCGGAAACGAAGAGTGTGTCAAAACGTCTAAATAGGTCATAATAAGATCGCTCTCAGTCACCGTCATGTTGAAAAAACAAATACAGCAATCGGGTAAAACGAATACAGCAATCCACGGCCTCGATTGAGGACGTCACGGTTACTGCTTAACCAACAAACAAGAGTCGCTGCAGAAATGATGTGTAAATGCTGGCCGGCTCGCTGCAAAGTCGGCGCATCATCAGGCAAGCATTGCGTCAGCGCCTTGTGTTTGCTGAGATACGGCAGCCCCGTAATTTTCAAATGGATTAAGAAAAGATTATTTCCTGGGCAGCGTGTCGCTCTTTATTCTAGCGTATCGGCAGCGTGTCGGCAATATTAGTAGCGTAGCGGCAGCGAAACTCAAGGGCCTGGTTAGAACCCTGACAAATATATTATCAAAGCGTCTCCGCCGAGCCACTAATTCTCGCCTCACTGCCCGGCCTTATGATATTGTAAAAACACGATCTTCATTAAATTTATAACACGTTCTTCAGAAATTTATAACACAATCTTCAGAGATTTATAACACGATCATTCGACTAAAAATTATCTATTTGGATACAATATGTTCTTTACAATTTTATAACACGATTTAATTATATTATGCGGTATTATAATATACAAAGATATCAAAGCGTCTCCAGCGGGTCACTTATTTTCACCTCATGCCTGGCATTATGACATAGTAAAAACAAGATCTTCATTAAATTTATAACGCGATCTTCAGAAATTTACAACATGATCTTCAGATATTTATAACAAGATCTTTGGATTAATTATAATAATTATCTGTTAGAATACAATAGTTCTTCACAAATTTCTTATAATCTGAGTTAATTATAACACGATCTTCAATAAATTTATAACATGATCTTCAAAAATTTATAACACGATGATTAGACTAGACGTTCTTTACAATTTTATAACACGATTTCTATGAGTTAATTATATTATGCGGTATTATAATATACAGATATACAAAGATATCAAAGCGTCTCCAGCGGGCCACTTAGTCTCGCCTCACTGCCCGGCATTATGAGATAACGCGGCACACTGTCCTGCGTTCACATGTGTAGACCCAGCGTTGGCCAAACATTGTTTCAGCGCTGGGCGTAACACTTAGCATTAGTTGAGTTAACATGATGCATGCTGGCGTTGTTGGCGATAGCGATTAGTATACGTGATGCACATACTGTTCACTCTTTCTATCCTAAAATTATAACACAGTATTCTGTAAAAAAGCTAGAAAAGGGTTCCTAAATTTTGGGGTCCACGACCCAGACATGTACTGTATTTATATAGTGCTGTATTTTCATAAATTCCCATAAACAACTTTTATATATTCTCACATGGTATAGCGCCGTACATTGCGTTCAAACTACATCTCAGTGTAATTAACTACACAGAAAGCATCCACAGCAAATAGTGCAGGTTTACCCCAGGTTGTTTCCATGTTAGACTAGCGTCGCAGATGGTGGGCCAGCATGAAACTAACATTGGATTAACTTCACTGTTTTTCAGTGTTATAACCAATCTGTGTTGTAACATTTCGTGTTATAACGATGTTCACCTGTATACAACAGATTCGGATGCAGCATGCCAGAATTGTATAAAAACCGGAATACACCGGTACTACTACTATAATGCTTGTGTGCAATATTAAATCCCTGAAGGGGTTTCAGAGATATGAGGACAGGCAGACAGATGAACGGAAACATGGCTGGATGTACAAACAGGCAGACACCATAACCTCTGCCCTGACTTTGTTGGGTGAGAGATAAAAATGATAACCTACCTGAATCTGAACAGTCATCTGAGTCATCATTGTCACACTGCTTAGCTTTCTTTCTCATATTTTGAAAAATTTTCTCAATAACCACTTTCTGCTTCGATTTTTTTTTGGTATCTCCTTCACCTGGATAACCAGTTTCAAGTAGGTCATAAATCAGTTAAATAAACTTCAAACTCGGCCGTCATTTCATGTGCGCTAGATACAGGCATTTAATGGTCATATGTTACTGTTTAAGCGTCTCTTTGAGACATGCTTTTTTCAAAAATTTCTCATATCTTTGTATGAATAAATACATGACTGCTACAGAAACCGGCAGAGCCCTGATACTGCGGTACCGGCACCAGACGTCTTTCTCTTTTTAAAATAATAACAAGATGACCTCTCTGAAACATCACCCAATCATCCCATCTAAATATGAACTGACAAAATTCAAAATGGTATGGTATCCTGACACATCAGAATACCGCATTTCATTACCTATAACACTTATCTTGCTAGCTGTAATAAGCTGCCCACACCGCGGTTTCAAATTGTGGCATTATTTCCATCTTAACTCCAACTATCAATTAAACATCATATGCTAGCCCTATTTCCTAGGTTTGATCATTTTTTCATAGCTTTGGGCATTTATATTTTCATATCAATATCTTATTTTGTTTTAGCTGAAATAATGCTGCCACATCCAGTTATATTTAACACATCCTCAGTGTTCTCAATAGACATAATTGACAACAAAAGAGTATACCCATCAAACATGTCACGTAGACCTGATACTGGGCTAAAGTTGGCCCAGCGTCTTAGATAGTGGGCAACATTAGCCCAGCAATGGGGTCAACGTGGGGTGTTTGCTGGGTAGGCCCTATTAGTATATATTATGCCTTGCAAGTGTTTTTCAGGTTGTTGTGAGCAGCTGATAATGCTTTCTCAACAAGAGGCCGACCAGCCACAATAATCTAGCTATCTGGCACGGTTTTCCAGATATTATGCATAATAAGTCAATAGTGTGCGCAAGTCAGCCATTTTGAATTTGATCGATTTTTCAGAGTATAACCGTCCCTGAAACCGCAAACAGTATTTCGTTTTATAGTGATTGCCTAGCACGGTTTGCCAGATATCAGGATCATGATAAGAAAAAAACAAGTTACAACAAGAGTCTAATGACACATAATTTATGTGAAAAAAGTATATAAAAATAATTCTTATTTTATTTATTAACTAACTAGGCATATTTAGCCTTTGCCATGCTTCATTAATGTTTCAAGACAATTACAACAAGACTACAGAAGTCCAGGAGCTCCCGCTCCGAATTAGAATTTGATTTAAGCAATTTTGTATAGGGTTATTAATCTAGTCCTAGTCTAGGTCAAAAATCAAGACGCAAGACAACTAGGTCTAAGAAGCCCAGTCTAAGAGTAAGATAAGAACTAGACAGTCTGTCAGAGATTGCAAACCTCCATTGAAATGAATGATCCTAATCAGTATCCCAGTAATGGTCTACCTATCTGGCACGGTTTACCCGATATCAGGCCAATCGAGTTAACTAATAGCTGATTTACGGTCATTTTAAATTAGATATAAATTAGTTAAAAACTTAGGGTGCATTCTCCCCCGAAACCTCAAATTTTGTTTTATAGTAATGGACTAACATCTAACACAGTTTGCAAAATGTTGGGCATGTGAAAGTAAATAATGGCCGATAGGGGGCCATTTTAAATTTAATCGAGTCAGAATTTTTCAAGATGCATTCTCAGCTGAAATCTCACATTTCATTCTATAGTAATGGTCTAGCCATCTAGCACGGTTTACCAAATATAGCCCATGTGAAAGTGAATGATGGCCGATAGGAGGCCATTTTGAATTTGATCAAGTCAAAAATTTTCAAGATGCATCCTCTCCTGAAATCTCACATTTTGTTTTATAGTAATGGTCTAGCCATCTAGTACGGTTACCAAAAACCGGCTATGTGAAAGTGAATAATGGCCGATAGGCGGCCATTTTGAATTTGATCGAGTCAATTTTTTTCAAGATGCATCCTCTCTTGTAATCTCACATTTTGTTTTATAGTAATGGTCCAGCTATCTAACACGGTTCACCAAATATCAGCAATGTGAAAGTAAATAGTGGCCGATAGGCGGCCATTTTGAATTCGATTGAGTCAAAAGTTTTTAAAAGGCATCCTCCCTCGAAACGTCACATTTTGTTTTATAGTAATGGTCTAGCTATCTAGCACGGTTTACCTGATATCAGGCCTATCGAGGTAAATAATGCTGATTGTCGGCCATTTTGAATTCGTAAGTTAAAAATTTTCAGGGTGCATCCTCCCCCGAAAACTCACACTTTGTTTTATAGTAATCAGGTAATGGTCTAGCCATCTAGCACGGTTTACCAAATATCAGCCATGTGAAAATGAATAATGGCCGAAAAGGCGGCCATTTTAAATTTGATCAAGTCAAATTTTTTCAAGATGCATCCTCATCTGAAATCTCACATTTTGTTTTACAGTAATGGTCTAGCCATCTATCACGGTTTACCAAATAACGGCCATGTGAAAGTGAATAATGGCCGATTGGCGGCCATTTTGAACTTGGACAAGTTGAATTTTTTCAAAATGCATCCTCTCCTGAAGCCTTACAATTTGTTTTATAGTAATGGTGTAGATATCTTGAGCGGTTTTCATGATATTCCACAATATCAGGCCTGCCGAGGTGAATAATGGCCGACAGGCGGCCATTTTGAATTTTATCAACTTCAAATTTTTCAAGATGCATCCTCTCCTGAAACCTTACAATTTATTTGATATTAATGGTGTAGCTATCTTGAGCGGTTTTCATGATATTCAGCGATATCAGGCCTGTCGAGGTGAATAATGGCCGATAGGCGGCCATTTTTAATTTTATCAACTTGAAATTTTTCAAGATGCATCCTCTCCTGAAACCTCACAATTTGTTTTATAGTAATGGTGTAGCTATCTTGAGCGGTTTTCATGATATTCCGCAAAATCTTTCAGTCGGATTTACTGATGTTATAAATTAGGTCAAAGTGCTGGGTCAACTTCAAGGTCAAGGTCCAAAAACCTGAAAAGGCACAACTAGGGACCTTAGAGAACATTTATGCGCAATATGACTGTCATCGGCCCAGTACTTTTCGAGATCTGCTCCGGAAACGAAGTGCGCGTCAAAACGTCTAAATAGGTCATAGTTCTGAACCAGAAGTAGGTCAAAGTTCAAATACCCCAAAAGGCACAACTAGACCCCCTAGGGGTGTTGTGTGTAAAATTTGAAGACAATCGGACAAGTACTTTCAGAGATATGCTCCGGAAACGAATTGTTTACGGTCGGCCCAACGGCCCAACGCCGTCACATCATCATTTTCTCCTCTGCAACCTTGCGTATTGAATTCAGATAAAAAATATTTCACTTTGTCCATTAGCCACCTGGAAGTAACCCACATACTAAAAATTGTTATCCTAGCTTATTTTCTTACAAAGTTATAAGCAAAAGAAGAGGCATCCTTAGCTCCCTCCGTCTCACCTACGGTGACGGCGGGAGCTAATAAAATTCTGAAACAGATTATTCATTGTTACAGACAGGGATGGAATTATTCTAATTTTGTAAATGAAATGTTACTTCAGTTGCAAAATTTGGTTACGTCAGTTATATATTTTTTGCCTTTAATACTGTACCAAATACTGAACTAGTAAATCTGATTTGTTGAGCCTCCCACTACCCAGCTTCCCTGTGTACAAACCGTAACTTTCTTTTTTTTCTATAGAATAAAACTTGAATATTTTGATTAAGTAAAAAAACTATTACGATTGATTTACCCTCGGTAGATATTCTTATGCACTGGCCCACTACCACCAGTTATTGATTGTCTAAATTCAATTTTTACGTCAAAAAAATATGCAATTGAAATCATCACACCAATTTTATCTTTTCACTTGAATTTCACCTAAAAAATGGGCTTTGTATGTTCATGAGACATGAATTTAAAACAAAAATTAAACAAACCATTAATAAAAAAAGATATGTTTCTTATTAATTTTAAATGTATAGTTTAAGAAAATATTATCCGTTTTGTGAATTTACAAACTTTGCCTTAGCATTTTCGGCTTCAAATGAATGAAAAATAGAATTAGCAATTCTGCAGCAATTCAGCAGCACAAGTGTCGTGGGTGGAGAGATTTTTGAGATATCCCATTATTTCAAAATTTGATATTCTTCCTGTAAAGTGGGAAGTAACAAAATTTTAAAATTAAAAAATAAATTTAGAAACATTTTAGTATCTTTGTCTTTGATATTTCTCACTAACAAATCACTATAATCACTTGATCAACGGGGATAAAAAGGTGCTCCACTTCCAATCGATGCCTCTGTACATGATTATCCCTTGGAACAAAATATTATGTTTACAAGATATTTGGCCATAGTGAAAGTCCCATAGCATCCCCCGCTATAAATTTGTTTGTGCGTCCACAAATAATTTAAAAGTTGACTTGTTGCAGCCATTTTAAATTTCAGTAAAAACTTGAAAAAATCACCTGCACATCTCCACATCGTGGGTGACAAGTCGGATAATATGGTCTACATAAACAGTATATGTATGAAAATGTGGCAAATTATTTATGTAAACAGTCCATTTAAATTCATTGGTGCTTAATACTTGTATAAACATACCTAATGGTGGATTAAGATATTTGGGATCAATCCCTCTTCCAATTTGAAGAAGTGCTCTGGCTAAGTCGGGAACTACAAAATAATTCCCTTCACTTGTTGAGTCAGTATCCATCGGAGTATCTTCATTCTCAATTTTGCATACCCTGAAATATTATCATCTGCCATCAATTAAAGTCAATAGTGGCCTCAAAATTGAAGGTCAAGATTCGGTCAAAGGTCATAGCCCCCAAAAAGCTCAATAACACCCCTTGAGGGATGTGCGTATGCAATATGAAAACAATCCTGCTAATGGTTTCTGAGATATCGTCCGGATAAAAAGCAATCACGCACAGCCAGACGGCCAGACATGGGGATAACAATATCCCCTGCCCTACGGATGAAAATGCAATATTTGAAATGTCTACTTTGCAATATCATTATGGTGAATCATTTAAGGCTATAAAATTGAGTCACTGATTCTCGCTGCAAATGAGAGAAAAATATACACAACAAGATAATTAGAAGCCTACAGCGGCTTGATCTCACGTCCCCGAAATGGGATGACGGAACGAGCATAAAAAATTAATACAACAGTGAGGTGCTTTTGAATAAATCATGACATAGTTTAAAACAAAAAATAGGCTAAAAATTCAGCATTGCCCTGGCTGAATTTTGAACAGATATGGTAATACATTTGATTTGATATAACGATCACCAGCAGCTAAAGTGTGCCTTTTATCGCAACACCATTCTGCCGAGCAAAGCCAAAAGTTAGTATCTGCCAACTTTACAAGCCAGTAGATACGGCCTTTTGATTTGCAGGGCAGAATTATGTTGCGAGTACCCTAAATAGCCTTGATCTTTTCTTTGATACAATGTGTGATGAGGCTCATTTAAAAAAGTTTATTACAGTAGTTCCCTAATGTTTCAGGCTCTGGCCCAAAATTTTATAAAGTTTCCAAGCCAGCGTGTTTTGCAACGTAAAGCTTTAGACATAGACAAGTTATATTCATGAAATATGCTGCTCTCTTCACCTAATTATTTTAACCAGTCATATACATTTATATATCTGTATATAGCAAGCCATACATATTTTAATCAATTATTTATTGAATAAATTTAATGTACTTAATTAAAACTTACAACCAAAGTACTTGTACTGGAGTACTTTTGAAAATACAGTACTTGTACTTTTGATTTTTTCAGGTACTTGTACTCGAGTACTTTTGTCCAGTACTCGCCTCAAGCTTGGTCATAGCAGGTGTGCAAAGCAGGCTGACACACCTTTTACAGCCATGCGGTGATAGACAACACAGCAACAGTTCTCCTGCTAATGAATCACCCTCCTTTGCTCACCTTTAAAAATGATTTAATTTTTATTAAATTTCCTATTGCAAATTACAGACGCATAGGTCTAGAATGCCCATTTTGTCTGATAAAACCAGACTGTCCCATCCAGCAGACATAAGACGTTAACCAATGTTGATTTATTATTGGTCCACTGTCTGTCTTGAACAAACCAGTAGTTGAATGTCTTGTGTTTGCTGAACAATAGCTTTTACTGTTGCAGACGTTGGCCCAACATACCTATTCAGCGAATGGTGGTAAAATAAAATTGTGTCTCTCCAAGTAAGCACCAGACGGTCAGCCAATGTTGGCTCACAGTTGGGCAGTGTCGTAGACTGTAAATCAGCATTGGGTCAACATCTTGAGTTTGCTAGGTTTTAGGGTAGGGACATAGTGTATACATGTTCCCAGGGCCTCAAAATTTTCATGAGGATTTGACATCACTTGCCCAAAGGACAGACAAGTGACTAATGTAATGTAAACTGTATTTGTCCAAAAAAATACAGAATTCGAAGGTTAATATCATATGGGCCATTCAATATGACTAGTACTGTAACCATAGATACGACAAATAAGTGGCTGTGATTGTTGAACTAGAATTCATTAATACATTTAGTATAATTTCTTTTCTATTTGAATGTACATAGACTTACTACATGTTTACGATTTCTAATAAATATCAGTAGCATTGAGTGCTATGAATTCTCTTACCCATTTCTCAGACTATCACATTTCAGCTTAGACGGACTACTTGGCAAATCATCACATTGTGAATCATAGCTGCCTTCTTCAAGAGCACATCTCCATAATTCCCTTTTTTTAACCTGCAAAGAGTTCCCATATTTGCAAGACATGATTACAAATTTGATCACATTCTCCACATCCTGATTTACTACACTCTCAACGAGCATCAAACCTGAGGATAGTTAATTTTAGTACAAAATGTTGTAACAATCCATACAGTATTTTAATATAAAACATACGGTGTGGGAAATAAAGCAAAGTCAAAAAGACCAAACTGTATTATAATTGATGCAAGTTGTCAATTTTTAATCTGATAAAGAGTTTAAATATTTAAGGGCCCATCACAGTCTGGCTAAATTGCACAGTTTGCCAGATATCAGGCATATTAAAGTAAATAATGCCTGACAGACAGCCATTTAGAATTTGTCAGAGTTGAAATTTTTTCTGAACTTCCTAGTGGAGAACATTATGGCTAGCCTTATCTCGGATATTTTAACATCTCGCCAAAAAGGGATTGCGACCATATTTAATGTTCAATAACAGGCGAATGTTGGCCAACATCAACAAGTCCAGTGTAACTACGTCACTGCCCAGATACATGCTAGCCCAGCTTCGTATCAATATGGGGTCACCATCTATGACACCGTTCCAGCTTTGAAACATCAGTAGGTGATCCACTTTCTCATGTTTTTTTTCAAGTCTATAGCAGCAGCAAAATTTTGCTCTCATGTGGTTTTACGGCATGTGACCTCTTGTTTTGTTAGCTATCATGGGTGGCAGCTTGCACGTGTAGCATATATATTGATTCATACTTTTTATAGGACAGACGCGAATCACAATAAGGAAGTGTTCAAAACCCATTATACTTTACTTATTGTAAATTTGAATAATTTATTCATGTTAAAATTAATTAATGTTACTTGTTGTGGAATTTTAATAATAAAAGTGAGCATTGCGTCATTTAGACAGTATTTTGCTTGAACTAATGATACCCGAGACAAGTGGCAACCAGGCATTGGCTGTAGTGAACACAGCATCTTTTGGTAAATTAAGTTTGCATATTAATTCAAACACCATAGACTGATAGGTTTCACAAACTCATCTGTGATGAACACTACTGGACTTTATAAGACATGCATGGTGGGAAACTGTTGATGTAATTTACTGAAGAGCTCAGCAAAAAAAAAATATCGCATTATACATAGATGTGGGTACTTAGCGTCGCATTATCTACAGGATCATAAAGTAAAACATAAACTATAAATGCATAAAATCTTACTTTCAATTGTCCTAATGTACCCACATGAAGTCTCTCTTCTATATCGAGGCATATTTCACGCAGGTTTAGCTCAAGAAATTCTTGGGCAGAAGCATTTTTCACAGCACCCTGAGTAACTTTGTTGCGGTTTCTGACATTCTGATACTTAACAGTTTTGTCATGATTACCGTGAGCATTATCAAATCGGAGTAAATGCTGAGGGCAATTTGACAAGGCATCTGATAGTAATTGTTTCTGATCACACAATGCTTGACGAAGGGGTCCTTCTCTGAAACCACGTGGGTTTAATGAATCCATCAAATGTTCAAGTTCAGCCTCTGACTGAAAAAAAGACCAACAACTTGTGCCTCTGCACTGAATTTGTTCATTAACACTCTGTGAAGCAGGCATTTTATTTTCCTGCACAGTATCCATGACCTCCAGTTTTTCTTCTTCTGTACTGACAGTTTCAGTTTTGTTGTCAAGACTACTCACAGCCAGAGGATTCTCTGACAGTACAGTGCTAAAAGCTTTCTTTCCATCATCAAATGATTCATTCTCTTTATCACTACCAGCACTTTTTTCATCAAGTTTTTGATCAATAACACATTGCAAAAAATCCTCAGGTATATAGTCTTCATTATCTTCCACAAATACCCCTGCAAGCACAAGTGAAGAGCAAAACATCTTTATTTTGTTACCTTGATATATCTGTATATGGGACAAGAGACGACAAAAAATTATATTGAAGTTTATTGCCTTTTAAATAAGTTATCATTCATACCCCCCTGCCACACAAACTTTGGTGGTTGCTGGGGTTATGGCGTCGCCTCGGATGTCCCTCCGGCCGTCCATCTGTCAGCATTTTTGTTTCCAGAGCAGATCTCGAAACCCATGGGCGTATTTTTTTCATATTGCACACACACATTTCTTAGGTGTAGGTGTGCCTTTGACCTACATCTCTTGGCTAAAATTGCATTATTTATTTTGATATTGCTCATAACTGGCAAATTGTGCCAGATAGCTAGACTATAACTGTAAAACAAAATGTGTGGCTTCAGGGAGGGATATGCCCTGAAAACTTTCAACTTGGATCAAATTCAAAATGGGCTTCAGTAGACGGTAGAGTAGGCTACACATGTTAAGTTGTCAAGACTTTTGAATCAAGGGCAGGTGATCAGGAGGGAATCGACTGAGCCACATCCCAACATTTGTAGTTTCTCATACAAGATGGTCCTCCAAGCCATTTAAACGCTGTTGAAAAAGATATGTACAGTTGAACTATGCCCTCTGCATAACAGGGCTATATATATTGACAATATCAAGTTTTGTAATGTTATCGAAATAAACTATTGTGGAAGGTGTTGCTGACACAGATTTTAATTTTTAATCCAATAGTATATTTCTATTATGACAGACAGAGGTTATTCTGAATCAAAATCCCCTAAGTGTTAAAATCGTGATGAGCAACAATTAGGCAATCATGTTATAATATGCATTAACTTACCATAGGATCTATTGCACACCCAAAAAATATATGAAGTTGATTCATGGCCGCCATTTTGAATTTCAGTTCAACCTTGAGAAAATCATTGGAGCACATCTCCATATCGTGGGGAATGTGATTGTAAAATTTGAATAATTTCTGACTTTCAAGTTTTGCGCCCACAAAAGTTATTAAGTTGATCAGTGGTGGCCATTTTGAATTTCAGTGAAACCTTCAAAAATCACATGCACATCTCCATATCGTGGGGAGTGGGATTTTAAAATCTGAATAATTTCGGACCACAAAATAATATGCGCCACAAAAATTTTGGAGTTAACCTCTGGTGACCATTTTGAATTTTGGTGGAATCTTTAAAAAATCACTTGCACATCCCCATGCTGCTAGGAATATGATTTTTAAATTTCAAAAAAATTGACCATTAATTTTTTTTGCGTCCACAAAGAAAAGTGTGAAGCGGGACGCCAGACGGAATAGTCATAGTGGCGCAACTAAAATCCCCCTTCCCTACGGGCAGGGGATAAGAAATGGCTGATATTTAATTATGTCATATTTGATGATTTAATACTTTAGTTTCATGAGTCCCCTACAAATGCAAGATAATGTTAGTCAGTTTGAAGATGGGTTGGTGACACATCAACTGTGGTTGTTCAACATTAATATAACATTATCATAGGGTTGATGTCTTGTGATTTCTGGGCGATCACCCCATACCTGGCACACTGCGAAATACCCAATATCTTCTGAATGTTCTGTCCCTGCCAAGTGGGTAAATAGCAAAGCCGTGTTGCATTTGTTGGACTTGATCAAGAAGGTCCTGCTCTTTCTTCAAAACACCTGTTTTCAATCTATCTTTCTCTTCCGCTGTAACATTCTCCCAATCTAAATTTTCTACAAGTAAATCTAATGGATCCATTGACTTCTCTTTTACTGCCTTTTGTCTGGCACTTTTTCTAGAAGACTCAATCTCTTCTTGTTTTTTTATTTCTTTATCTTCATCACTTTCCTTAGATTCTGTCTGTTTACTGACATCCATTGCAACGTCTTCTTGTGTATTCCTGTAAACATAATATTGAACACATTATTTCAATAAATTTGCTTACAGAGCCTCAAATAAATTTAAACAAGAAACCTGTGTTGATAATTATACCTCTACCACAGAGACCAAAACAAGAAACCATCCCCCTAGGACCCCACCTGAAACAAAATGTGGGTGAGAAAGTAGGTCCAGGCATATATATGTACACCACCTGGCAAGAAGCCAGCCGGCCACCATAATCCCCCGTCCAGCCCTCATGATTTTTTAGGGTGCATTCTCCCTCGAACTCTCAAATTTTGTTTTACAGTCCGGTCTAGCTATCTACAACAGTTAGAACTTCGCCATTTACATTACAAGTATTAATGTCAATATAAATGTCAGCAAGTCGGCCATTTTAAATTTAAACAATTTAAAAATTTTTTAGGGCATATCCCTCTCTGGAACCGCACATTTTGTTTTCTAGTAATCACTTAGCCATCTGGCATGGTTTGCCAGATATCAGGCATATTAAAGTTAATTACGCCATTTAAGTAGGTCAAAGGTCAGAAACACTAAAAGACACATCTATACCCTAAGGGATGCGTGTGCAATATGAAAGAAATCCCCCCTTGGGTTTTCAAGATCTGCTCCAGCAACGAAATGCGAACAGACAGACTTTCGCACATCCAAGGCAACGCCATTACGCATAAGTTTGTCGGGCGGGGGATAAAAAGGGATTATTGCAATAATTTTAATTGCAATTTTTTTTATTTACATCACTCACTCCCCCCCCCCCCAAATTATAATGGAACAACCCTCATCTTTGAACTTGACCAATCTGTGGGGGGTTGAACCCATGGTATTTTTTTTAGAGAAATCAATATATATTAACTACTGATGTGCTTAAAAGGTTGTCCAAAGCCTGTAGCGACTTCTTCTCTTTTGTGAAGTATTGACTTTTAAACAATTAAAACTACACAATATTTTTTTTAATGGCTGTGGTGCTCTCAAATATTATGGAATAACCCCCATCTCAGTGTTTCATTCACGACTCGGAAGGGCCACCGCCATGGCAACACATATCATTAGGGGCACCTTATCACGCACGCCGGGCACCCACCCTCCCCAATTAAGGGTATAAAAGGGTATAAAAAAATCAGTTAGGTCACTATGTACACAGGCCGTTATCAGGTGTTGCGTCATAGGTCTGAGCGCGTGACATCAGTGGCTGAGGTGTTTTTCACTGTCACAATGGCCTGAGTGGTTGAATATGACGTAACTACAGTTCAAAGAGGCATTTCACTGTCTGTATATACATCAGCAAAAAGCGTTATCATGGTTAGTATGCTCTATATGGTAAGTATGCTCTATTATATTCATAACATTTTCTTTATCAGGCTCAAAGCATGCTAATTAGTGTTTAACTGTACTCATACAGAAATCAACGTTTTTCATTTCTATATTTGTTCTATATACTTTTGTATAACTGTGACATGCAAAAAAATTAATTTAAGTCTCTGCAGAATGGGTGGGGTGTTATTGAAAATAGAATTAACCCACAGGTTGACACAATGCTAGTTTAATGTCGGGCCACTGTTTACGGCACTTACCCAACATCAATCGAACCTTTGTATTGTATTTGTGCTTTGTGCCGTTGAAGACACGTGCAACCTTAACCCGCATATCTTCCTCCTGGTGGACATACGTTGTGATACAATGCTGGGTCAGGGTTGTAACAGCGTTACAGCGCCGTTACAGGTAGTGGGCCAACATTGAGCCTGCATTGGGTCCGTGTATCATGTATAGGCATACACGGCCCATTGTAGTCACGCGCGCCCAGCCAACAAGATGTCCTGCCCGGTATCGAATCGATGCTGCCCAGCGCTGGCAACATTTAGCCATCATTGGGTCGGTGTATCGTGTATAGGCATACACGGCCCATTGTAGTCACGTGCGACCAGCCAACAAGATGCCCTGCCCGGAATCGAATCGATGCTGCCCAGCGCCGGCAACATTCAGCCATCATTGGGTCGGTTGCAGCGTGTACTCTGTGGACACATTGACACCAGCATGAACCACTGACCAATCTTGCATGGGTGTTGGCCAGCGTCGGCGATGGTGGACCAGCATTGAGCCGGCTTTGGGTTAGTGTCATGCTGATTTGTAGTGAACACAAACATCAGCTAGAAATTACGATGAACATTGATTAAACGTCAAATTACGGAACAAAAACATATCCTAATAATTTTTTATTATCGTTACAATCATCCCTGAATGTCAAAGCTTCGCGTGAGGTATATATTGGGTGAAAAGCCTTATTCTATTATAGTATAGATAGTTTAAAAACTATCCCTAACCCTTACAGCGTGGGGATCGACTTTAGTTGTCAGAATCTGACTAAAGTCGATACCCGCTTTGTAAAAGTAAACATATTTGTAATAGCCGTAGACCCATAACATAGGTATTCAAATGAAACGGAAAGAGCTGATTAAGACATTTGTGATGACTTCAAATTGAAAATACCCCTTTGGTCTCAATGGTTTATACAAAATAACTCTTTAAGGGGTAAGTGATTATAATATGTTTTAAAACTGTTTTAATACTTTTTCTATCTTGTTTTCTAATAGTATTCAATAATGAAATACTGTATTGCACTGTTGTGGCATCTTCAGATTTCTTTTTTTCCAAAAACAAGAAAATTATGCAAAATTCATCTGTCTCTCAGAGCAGACACTACTTCACTGGCGTGATTTATTTTTTTAAATTTGATGATGCTTTGGCGCAACCATGGTCATGGCTTTACAATAAACCTGAATACTAGAAATTTGGAGTTAATGGATTTTCTTTGAAGACTTTAATATGTAAATAAAATAAAGGACACTCACAAATCTTTATTCTCATCTGCTCTTAACTTCTCTTCTCGCTCCTTCTTTTTTTGTTCTTTTCTCTGAGCCTCCAATTCTCTTTCTCTGGCTCTTTCTTCAAGTTTTTTTTTGTACCTTAAACAATATTTTGAAATGCTTCCAAAGTTATAAATTGTATATTTAAAAAAAAACTTTGAAAATCACAAATTCCTAATACTGACCAGAAAGTTTGCTCCTCACGGTCTCTTCTTTGTTCAGTCTGTTGTAGTTGCCTCAGTTCTTGTTTTGTCAGGCGAAGCTTTTCAAAAGCCTCCTCAATATGATCTCTGCATGCAGCATAAGTGAGCTGTTGTTGTATCAGAAAAGCCAGTATTTTCAGCTTGTCCCCTTTGAAAAATAAGCCTTATTCTGACATCCATGATAAAATGATCAACACAATTTTATGTGATGCACAACAAGTAGGTTTTCTCACAGAAATGTGATGAAATATCAATATTGTTTTAGTTCACATAGGTCGTAGAGACCCCTCTAGATGACTAGAAAAGTTTATTTACTAAAAGGCAAACATACAACATCCAATTACAAATCTTATGACACACATGATGAGGGAAACAAATTAATGGATTGCTCCTTGGTCAGAGATACACCTTTGGTAAAAGTGTCATGCAAATCAGTGTAAATCCTGGATAAGGATCATAATCCATGTGATCCCCAAAATTTAACCAATTGGTACTTGGCCCGAGAAACACCTCTGGTAAAAATTCATGCAAATCTGTTACTTTTTACCGAAAAAAGGCATATTAAAGGAAACCAGAAGTAAGTGTTCACCATGTAAACACCCAAGAAGACTCGCCTTCACATTTTTTAAAATAAAGTTACAAAATTTATTATAATTTTACCAGATAATCAATCTGTACATATAACTATCAAATAATACTATGAGGCAGAGGCTAGCAGCTTTAGGTTGACAAAGTGTTTTTTCGATCTAAAAAGATTAAAGATGGCCGCCATGAGCCAGTATGATTTTTTCTGAAAAACTGATGCAGTCTAGGAATTAATACTGGCATGCAATACAGTACGTTGCATATTGAGTGTATCGGATAGGCGGCTTTAAAGTTATCTGGGTGACAAGGTTATTATTTAAAGAAAAATATTAAATATGGCTGCCATGACCCCGATATTTTTCCGAACTTTCTGAAAAATTAATGCAGTCTAGTAATTAATACTACTATGCTGTATGTTGATGATTGAGTATATCAGGCAAGCGGCTTTGAAGTTATCAGGGTGACAAGGTCTTAATTTGACAAAAAAAGATCAAAGTTGGCAGCGATGATCCGGATATTTTTAAAAACTGTCTGAACAAGACTAGATAAATCCAGGAGCTCCCGCTCCAAATTGGAATTTGATTTAGGCAATTTTGTGTAGGGTTATTAATGTAGTCCTAGGCTAGGTCAAAAATCAAGACGCAAGACAACTAGGTCTAAGAAGCTCAGTCTAAGAGTAAGATAAGAACTAGACCATTGAAATTAATGATCAGTATCCCAGTAATGGTCTACCTATCTGGCACGGTTTACCCGATATCAGGCCAATCGAGGTAACTAATAGCTGATTTGAAATTTTCCAAGATGCATTTTCAGCTGAAGTCTCACTTTTCGTCTATAGTAATGGTCTAGCTATAGCACGGTTTACCAAATATCGGCCATGTGAAAGTGAATAATGGCCGATAATAGGTTATTTTGAATTTGATCAAGTCGAAATTTTTCAAAATGCATGCTCTCCTGAAATCTCACATTTTGTTTTATAGTGATGGTCTAGCCATCTAGTATGGTTACCAAATAACGGCTATGTGAAAGTGAATAATGGCCGATAGGCGGCCATTTTGAATTTGATTGAGTCAATTTTTTTCAAGATGCATCCTCTCCTGAAATCTCACATTTTGTTTTTTTAATAATGGTCCAGCTATCTAACATGGTTTACCAAATATCAGCAATGTGAAAGTAAATAGTGGCCGATAGGCGGCCATTTTGAATTCGATTGAGTCGAAAGTTTTTAAAAGGCATCCTCTCCCGAAATGGCACATTTTTTTTTATAGTAATGGTATTGCTATCTAGCACGGTTTACCTGATATCAGGCCTATCGAGTTAAATAATGCTGATTGTCGGCCATTTTGAATTCGTAAGATAAACATTTTCAGGATGCATCTTCCCCTGAAAACTCACACTTTGTTTTATAGTAATGGTCTAGCCATCTAGCACGGTTTACCAAATATCGGCCATGTGAAAATGAATAATGGCCGAAAAGGCAGCCATTTTGAATTTGATCAAGGCAAATTTTTTCAAGATGCAACCTTATCTGAAATCTCACATTTCGTTTTATAGTAAGGCCACACAAATTTATTTAATTGTTTTACCGATTTTTTTCAGCATTGGGGCTGTCGGGTGGCGGGAAAAAAAAAAATCAGATAAAGGTGTTTAATTTTTTTTAGATTGATCCACAATACAGAAAGCGACGAGTTTCCCAGGTTTGGGCCAATTACGAACACTGACATACTGTATTATCCCTAATAAACGCACCCCCCCCTAATAAACGCCCCCCCCCCCCCGTTTTTCAGGTAGGCTACCCTATTAACTGGCTTGAAAAAAACCTCTCCTGTCCTTAATATCGACAAACCATTTCGTTTGCTAAAACGGCGGCCGATTTTGCATACAGGTTCGTTCGTTGTGGTCAGGTTCGTTTAACAGGAAATTAGTCTTATTAAAGTCAAGAAAAAAACGATTTTTATTTGACTACTTTCCTGGACAAACTGAGAGAGATAAGACGTGAATGAATAGCCGCCGCAGCCAGCTGGATAACTGCACAACAAGACGCTGTGTGTCAGATCTGGATGTAAGACGGGATTTGCACACGCTACCACTATAAGCCAAACCGATGCCGGTCCAGTGTAGGTCACCATTGACGGCTGTGGCCCAGCATTAGAACAACACTGCCCCGACGTCTCGCGCCGACAACATTCACGTGCATACAGATAGCGTCTGTGTGCGTGCGTTGTCTTCAACTTCAATGCTGGGTTAACAACGAAGATACCGGCCCAGAGTTGACACTGCCTGTTTGCCATTGAATATATCAATGAAAATCATGTCATCCATAACATTTGTTTTTTAATTCTTATTTGGCAATGTATTATCGATCAATCCAGGTGTTTCGGGTTGAGTTGGAGTGTAATGTGTGTGACACATTAACAGAACCATAGCGTGCACAGTGTGAGCCTTGATCTATCAGATATTTTTCACACCTGATGTCGGCACCTGGCTGCACGTCGAGTTGTGTCAGACTGACCACAGCGTGTCAGTTTTGGTTACAACGAGATTAATGACTGTTTATTGTATCAGTACAGTAAGAAAGAAACAGTTTTCATTTTTTTTTTAACTTTGAAATGAATAAATCCACGACGGCGGAAAAAATAACAATAAAATTTTCGAAATGACAATTTTTTATTTTTTGCCATATTTCGGAAATTTTCGGCGGCGATTCAGTAAAATAATTAAATAAATTTGTGTGGCCTAATGGTCTAGCCATCTAGCACGGTTTACCAGATATCGGCCATGTGAAAGTGAATAATGGCCGATAATTTTCTCGAATCGAATTTTTTCAAGATGCATCCTCTCCTGAAATCACACATTTTGTTTTATAGTAATGGTCTAGCCATCTAGCACGGTTTACCAAATAACGGCCATGTGAAAGTGAATAATGGCCGATTGGCAGCCATTTTGAACTTGGTCAAGTTGAATTTTTTTTAAATTCATCCTCTCCTGAAACCTTACAATTTGTTTTATAGTAATGATATAGATATCTTGAGTTGTTTTCATAATATTCCGCAATATCAGGCCTGTCGAGGTGAATAATGGCCGATAGGCGGCCATTTTGAATTTTTTCAACTTGAAATTTTTCAAGATGCATCCTCTCCTGAAACCTTACAATTTGTTTGATAGTAATGGTGTAGCTATCTTGAGCGGTTTTCATGATATTCCGCAAAATCTTTTAGCCGGATTTACCGATGTTATAAATTAGGTCAAAGTGCTGGGTCAACTTCAAGATCAAGGTCCAAAAACCTGAAAAGGCACAACTAGGGACTTTAGAGAACATGTATGTGCAATATGACTGTCATCGGCCCAGTACTTTTCGAGATCTGCTCCGGAAACGAAGTGTGCGTCAAAACATCTTAATAGGTCGTAGTTCTGAACCAAAAGTAGGTCAAAGTTCATATACCCCAAAAGGCACAACTAGACCCCCTAGGGGTGTGGTGTGTAAAATTTGAAGACAATCGGACAAGTACTGTCAGAGATATGCTCCGGAAACGAATTGTTCACGGACGGCCCAACGCCGTAACATCATCATTTTCTCCTCTGCGACCTTGCGTATTGAATTCAGATTAAAAATATTTTAACATGGGGCCGTATTCTCATACATTGCTAAGATAAGAACAATTCTTTTCTTATTTAAGATAAGAAGTGGCGAAACTAAGAAGTTGCGTAAGTTGCTATTCTCGAAAAAATTTGGAACATTCTTTGCTACTCAAATTTCTTTACTTTGTTGCAATAGCAACAGCTCCAACATCGTCATCTTACCATGACGTCACAAAGCTCTGCTAGTCTATCAGTCTGTCAGAGCAGATTCTAGGCCTATGGCTATGCCCAGACTATGGTGACAGCTTCTATAGCATGCAAACTTCAATGTCCTATATCTTAATGAAAAACATCAATATGTACTGACGGTCTTTTGTATTGTGTTCAAATAAGTGTAAGTTTTACATGTGTGTATTTTTTTCTGTGCTGTTTTGGCACAAAATACACTGTGTTGCGTAAAGTTACGGCACCTCTGAGGCTGCCGTAAAGTTACGCAATAATATACTCAATTTCTTATCTTAACTGTTTCGAGAATAGCACTTAAGAAAAATTCTCAAAGTTACGCAACTTCTAAGCCTACTTACGCAATTCTTAGACTTACGCAATTCTTATCTCTTTCGAGAATACGGCCCCTGTCCATTATCCTCCTGGAAGTAACCCACATACCAAAAATTGTTAGGCGGAATCCATAGCTCCCTCCGTCTCACCTACGGTGACGGCGGGAGCTAAAAATTGATGCAGCTTGGCAATTAATGCTAGCAATCAGTATGAATTGGAGAAGCTGTTTTGTAGACAGGTGGGTGACAAAATATGGGTGCGCTGCGGACAAAACCGTACAAAAACAAAAAGCCTCCCCCTGACTAAATAATGGCCTAAAGTCTGCCATTGTCAGAAAAATAAATCGTGTTAACGAAAATGTACAAATCGGGGAAAAATCGAGGTCATAGAGGTCACAGAAAGGTCAAATGGGAACTCAATCGAGGTTGATTAACCTGTATGTGAAGTGCATTCCAGTGATGCAAACAAGCTACAGAGCTAGACCAGAGTGTCGATGACACAGAAGCTTCATTAGCGCCAGTTGATTATAAAATAAAATTTCTTAAATCTGTGAGGCAGTTCTATGCACAGGCACAACTTCTTTCAAATAAACCAAACAAAATTTAAATCGGATAAGAATTGAGGGAGGAGAAGCATTTCTTGTGAATTGTGGACAGAGTGCCCTAATTGGGTCTTAATTAGGTCATAAGTTGATTATTAATTAAAATTTCTGAAATACGTGAGGAAATTTATGCACAGGCCCGAGCTCTTTCAAACAAACCAAACAGAATTGAAATCGGATAAGAATTGCGGGAGGAGAAGCATTTCTTGTGATTTGTGGACAGAGTGCCCTAATTGGGTCTTAATTAGGTTATTAATTAATAATTAAAATAACTGAAATACGTGAGGAAATTTAATGCACAGGCCGAGCTCTTTCAAACAAACCAAACAGAATTGAAATCAGATAAGAATCGAGCAACACGATGGCATAAGCTCATCTTAGGCCTAAAGGCCGGATAAGCTAAAAAAGCATCAACCAAAAAATTTGGCTGAGGCCTAAAAAAGTACATGTAAAAGTATAATTTTTTATGACCAGAACAAGAAAACATTATTGAATGGCCTTAACTCAGAAATTTTGCTGATACAAAACCTGTGATGATGGGGTGGTAAGGTAATGAAACTTCCAAATTGCTGGTGGTTGATATGATGATGTGAACAGAGGCAGTGTTATGAGATGGATCATTTGACGCTGTTCCAACCTTAGCACAGCATAGGGACAATGCAGAAATTGGTTAAACCTTAGTACAATGCTGAATTATTTTTGCATAAGCCGTGCAGACCAATGGGGTTTTTTCAATTTGAAATCATAATAAATGTCTCAGTTAGCTCTTTCCGCTTCATTTGAATATGTATGTTATGGGCCGTTAGAAATATTTCAATTCTTTCAGTGCTGGGATCTTCTTTATATGTCAGAACCTGATGTCTACAGACGTCAGGTTCTGAGGTATAAAGACGGTCCCCGCACTGAAAGGGTTAAGGTTGCACCAAAAAAGGTCCAAGCAGACGGTATACTTAGTGGAGCTACCCCTGTGCTGCTAGGCCTGTATATATATGGTTAAAACCAAATGTCACTGAAATTAGTAAGCTTGTTTTGTGATAAATGCTCTGTTAATCAAACAACACAATTTGTAATATGTCTATTTTCATAAATAAACATATTTTTCGTCATTTGAAGGTGGAAAAAACAATTCAGCAGCGTAAGCGTTAACACAGTATATCTTGGAAATAAACATTCACACAACTTTATACTGAAGAGTGCTGTATATTCACAAAATTCTTAAACAATTTAAATATCATAGAATAATATATAGAGTCTTCGCTATCGTGTTTGAAAATAATATATAGTTACTTACTAGGTGACAGATCAAAAACATTCATCTTTTCAAGGAACTTTAGAATTCCAGATTCATATTTCCGAAAATCCAGGCCAGGATCATCACATGATGTGTAGGCTCCTCTCTGTTGATATCGAAATTTTGAGCTGCCTTCGCTACCTCGAGATCCTGATCCAATAATGTGCAATCGTAGAACTTCCGTGATTGTCTGAGGATCCATTGGCAGTTGCCTTAAAGATGTTGCTGTGGAGAAATAAAAAATACTCATCTTAGAAGAATGATGACATTTTGAACCCATCCACATTGAAGCCATGCATTAAATATATTTATATGCTGACACAAATCACCTTTATTATCCATAGTTCAATGACAGGGTAGATTGATAGGCGTGTTCAAACGCTGATCCACCTCCCATCTCAGTATGCACGACAGGTCTCGTATGATCTCATGTTGAAAGTGATATTTCCCGAAATTTTGACAACTCTACCTGTACCATAAAAATGATGAGGTCACTAGACAGTGCACATGACACAGTCTCATATACACAGCCTCACTCTGGTCCCATATTCGCTGATTCCATTAATTTTACTTCTACTGTTTATATCAGACAAATTCAACCTATTTATATTTTTATTATATACAAATTATAATTAATATAACTTCTAAACTTCTATACTTGTTCAGTAAGTAAAGTTATGCTATAAGCTATTACAGTGTCCTGTGTCAGCTAATTATATTACTGCATCCTGTGTATTTCTTCTCATTTGACTTTGGCCCAACATTAGCTCGAACATTGGGGCAACGTCTTGTGTAGTACTAGGTCAAATTAGGTTATGTGACATAACACGATCAGCTTACTGTATATTATGCGATGTTTTTTTCGTCATAAACAGGTGTCAAAAATACAACACAACATAGAGGTAGGTATTAATTTTTTTTCAGAAGTTTTACAAACGTCAATTTGTCAAGTAACAGGCGCCGCGATCATTAATGGTGCCGTGCTACTATCACTCTGAACTGCCAGTAGCAATCACCCAACCCTTCACGTCCAATGGTCGAATAAAGATATGCGCTATGAATCAATTTAATGCATTAGTCAGAAAGTTGTCAAAATTGTTTATTATGTACGACTCTAATTAAACACTTTTTTACAATACAGTAGTACTATTGAATTGTTCAGAATATGTAAAAAGAAGATATGCCGTGATTAATTAAAATAATAATCTCTTCTATAGCACAGAAAATGTCAGCAGCTATTCAGTGTGTTGCGTTGATAGACATAGCGGCGCCAGTCATAATTGTGTTACAGCTAGCCTGTCAGTCGGCTAGCACACTCTTCTCCAGTCATCCATCCTAATGTTATTTTAATGTTGGACAAACGTTTACGGTGCCGGACCAACATTAGAGCAACACATTGAGTTCGCAGGCGCTGCTAGTCTTACCAGCGAAGTTGTAAATTTGGTACCGCACTATACATAATAGGTGCAAGCATTTTCCAGGTTATCAAGAGTCAAAATCTTATACATAGCGTCGCATTATAGACGGTGATGTACGATATAACACAAATTGTACTAAATGTATTGGACCCCATCAATCGTGTTATAATGAATAACTACCGTAAAATTTCTAATTGTAGCAGCGGCTTTAATTAGAATGTAAAGTCTCATTTTCCAGTGCCCAATGCTAAAGGTTTTGTGTGAAAAATTAAATCACTGCGCGTCTATCACTCTGAGGTGAACTGCCGGTAGAATAATGGCCGATGGGCAGCCATTTTGAATTTTATCAATATGTAATTTTTCAAGATGCATTCTCTCCTGAAACCTTACAATTTGTTTTATAGTAATGGTGTAGCTATCTTTAGCGGTTTTCATGATATTCCACAAAATATTTCAGTTGGATTTACCGATGTTATAAATTAGGTCAAAGTGCTGGGTCAACTTCCAGGTCATGGTCCAAAAACCTGAGAAGGCACAACTAGGGACCTTAGAGAACATGTATGTGCAATATGACTGTAATCGGCCCGGTACTTTTCGAGATCTGCTCCGGAAATAAAGTGTGCGTCAAAACGTCTAAATAGGTCATAGTTCTGAACCAAAAGTAGGTCAAAGTTCATTTACCCCAAAAGGCACAGCTAGACCTCCTAGAGGTCTTGTGTATAAAAATTTGAAGACAATCGGACTAGTACTTTCAGAGATGCTCCGGAAACAAAATGTTCACGGACGGCCCAACGCCGTAACATCATCATTTCTCCGCTGCAACCTTGCGTATTGAATTCAGATTAAAAATATTTTAACCAGTCCATTATCCACCTCGAAGTAACCGACATACCAAAAATTGTTATCCTAGCTTATTTTCTTACAAAGTTATAGGCAAAAGAAAAAAACGGAGGCGTTATCCATAGCTCCCTCGTCTCACCTACGGTGACGGCGGGAGCTAATAACAGCCAAATATGACACGTTAACCAAATATTGGGCTAATGTTGGCTCAGCGTCGTAGACCAAGGTAAACCAATATGTCCCCCCACTCTGTCTACAGAGGGGGAGACATAATAAAATATGACTAAAAAATACCAAGGAAATGTAGCTGAAAGAGATTATGGAAGTGGAGGAGCATTACCACAGCAGTAATGCAAACAAATTAATGGCTCTAACAGTGGTGTATAGATGGACAGAGAGCCAGATGGATGGACAGCTTCCAGCTTGATACATGCGCTATAGAAGATTTCATCATTTCATACATTCATTCATGGACATCAATAAGTTTTCAGCATGACGACAATAGGTTGAAGCCTAACAGTCAGTCTTTGCCACCATCCAAAAACCCAACCCTCACCCAAGATTTAATGCAATCCAACAAGCAGCTCATCAGATATTGTGCTCTTAAGCATGTTAGAACACATACTTTGGTAAGTGGGAGAATATACAAAATTAGTTGAATGAGAGCTAGTGTTACTACCGTACTAATAATATTCAAGTGATTTGATGCAACTAATATCAGTAATTATAATTGCTTAAGATCTCCTAGATACATGTTTAATTGTTATAAAATTTATTTGGATCAACGGACTACGTCCTCAGAGCTACCAGCAACAAAATACATGTATTTTTAAACTTTGCAATTATATTCTGAAAATACTACATAAAATAAGTACCATAATGTTTTTGTGGAAGAAGTGCAGCAGATGTGGCTTGCATTACAAGATCTGTGTAGTCTCCTTTACCGAAACCTTCTGGCATGGCACCTGTAAAAAGTTTTGGGAGAAGCATAATGTGCAGAGAAGATATTCTAAAACAACTAAAAACTAAAACAATTATTATGTAACAAGCAGGGTCCGGAATAAATTCAACAGGACAACTTCCTTACAAATTGTCACGCAAGATAACAGAAAAGGAAGTGCTTCTTAACCTGTACTATTGGATAAAATATCGTTATTTAATATATTTCAGTTATTTGTTGTAGATTTATTAAGCCATATGCGCGCAAGTAAACATTTTTCAAGTTCCAAGACTTATACTTGCAATTTCTAAACAGGTTGTCCGTCGAAAAACCTATTGATGAAATTAGGTATACTCAGTAACGGTAAATTTGATACAATTCAGATGGCAATTTTATATTTATGACAGAACATCTAGAAAACCCAGCCGAGGATATACACAAATAATGATAAGCCCTCAAGATTAAGATGATCACTAGTACGGAAATGTTATTGAAAGCATTTTTTCCTTCGATCATTTGAGGTTTAATTACACTGATTTGTCAAACTATGACTATACTTACTACAGTAGAATGCCGTTACAAAGAGATTTGTTACACATCGATAACGATTTTCTGTTGCAAGTGAAAACGCACATTAGGCTAGCAGACCCAACAAACCTAAATATTTATAAGCGTTTTAAAGGCATTTAACATAAGTTTGACTTAAATTCAAAATTGCCCCTGCAGCCTTGTTTACGGCCACACGTAAAAAAGGACTACGCCAATAGACCTGCAGACTCCAAAAACCTGTATATATATACAAGGTTTCAAGGCATTTAACTAAACATATTAAGATCGATTTATTACCGATAAAATCAAGATGGCCACCATAGCCTCTTTTTGGGTTGCATGTGGAAACTGTTGAAAAAATTAATTAGACTTGTAGAACCTGAAAACATGTATTCCATGTTTCAAGGCAATATTGTGAATTAAAAATAAAAATTAATTAGTAAACCCTTACACTGCTGCATAAAATTTGCATGTGTGGTTGCCCACAGACTAATTCTTTTTAATATAAAAACAACTCTTCGCCTCGGAGCTAAAGGATCCTATCTGACACTCGTCAGAGTGGCAGATAGGATCCTTTAGCTCCGAGGCGACGAACTGATCAACAACTGATTTTAAAAAAAACATTGTACATGTATTTCAAAATCAGTTAATTATTTATCTTAAAATGCAAATATAAATAAAACAGAAAAATTGAAGAGTCATTTACTTTTGACATCTCCTTCTGCTTCCAGCTCTTCTTCCTCTTCCTCTTCTTCCACTTGTAAATTGAAAATGGTTTTCAGCAGCAAACTTAGCAGATCATAGTAGACACTATTCACTTCATTTGTATTCAGACATCTCACCAGCTCATCTTTAATCAGAAGAATATCATTGGTGTGACATATAATGTTATAGAGCTACACTATGAGAAAGCATCAAATAAACACAAATAATGTCTTGGCAAATTAATATTTGTATTTGTTCAAATCTGAAGGAACGAAATCATAGAAATCACAAGTAAAACATTAGTAAAACTCAGTAAAACAATAAATTTCTAACATATTATCAGGGAACAGTAATAATAATAATACCAGCAAAGGAAAGATTACAGAGCTCTAAACAATAATTCTCCCCACATACTGGTTGTGGACTAAATAATAAGGATAGACTGCCCTAGAACAAAGGCTCCACCAAGGGCGACGACTGTTTCAATGTCATATATACAGACAACCATATGTGTACAATGTAGACCTATATATAGGCTTAATAAAGTACCGACCGATCCTAAGTTACACCCTGTAGAGGATTATCTGAGCCAAATCACCCACCCAGATCATTGCGTGATCAAGATCTGCTGAAAGCAGGTCGAAAAGTCACAATACAAAGTGAGTAAAATTAAACCACTTTTTATGAAATATTTAAACATCAATGATAGTCATATATTTTGAAAGAGAAAATAATTAATCAAAATTTCAAATAATTTCCCGTGAGCTTGGGAAAGAAACCACTAGTTAGCAAAGCCTACTACAAAACTACCTAATGAGATTCCATTTGGAAACCGATCTTCAATGTCCAGCAATGTTTTGAACGTATGGATGTACTCCAATATTAAAACAGCATCACCAAAATGTTCACTGTCCAAGCCACATGTCACAGGTGTGGGTAGTGGAAGATCCTACAAAAATATTTACAACAGGTTCGCTTAAGTGATTACTGCATATATACATATTTAAGGATAAAAAATATAATCCTTACTTCAATGTTGTCATGTACATATCTTTTTATTATCAGTAACCTGTTGAAAACTTCCTAAACTTTCTCACACAAATAACAAAATTAATCAAGTTACTTCTATATAAGAGATCAATTCTACAATATAGGCACATTGCTTAGCCCTCTTTTATTTTATATTTTTCAGTACATCAAAGTACGCAAGTTAGAACAGAGGGGAAAAGGAAGATAAGAAGAAAAATAATAAGACGACAGATCATTGGCCCGCAACAAGGCTGATTGCGCACATGGGATTTTTTTTAAAAAAGAGACAAATTCTTTGACCCTTGAGGGACTTTTGACTAAAATTTATTATGCACAGTCAATGAAAATGGAAAATTTTGTAATATAAGTTTAAGGTATGAGTAAAATGTGGAAAATTTGTGAGATCGACAGGCCAATTCAGAAGACTGGAAAATAGGTCGCAGGTCAGGAGACTTGAGGTCCATGAAAAAACTGGTTGCTGAATTGAGCTTAAAGTTTCCAAGAAATAATTGCACAACTATTTAATTATAGACTCTCATACTAAATCTTTTATCAGGAGTCAACTCAGCCAGGACTATAACCATGGATAAGAGTGATTGTAAGTGAAGGAGCCATAACATGTATATATACAGATCCTGAACCTTACTTTTAAATCATCACATTCTAAATCATCTCTTGGCATATTCCACTGACGTAGATATTCATCCCTTTGCTGCTTTTCAGCTTTCTTCATTTCACGCTCCTAACAGAAAAAAAAGAGCAATAAAAAATATTTTATACCAATAGAGCAAGAATTGTTTATGTAATGCAATATTTTCCAAATCAATCTATAATGTTAATTATGCTCATGAAGTGAATTGAAAGACATACCAATAAATTAGATAGATATGCTTTAAAAAATTATGAAAAAATTATGTTGTCCAATACTGTAGATCTGGTAATATTCACTACGACACAAGGTTTTAATTTTCAGGAGGACAAATCCGCAAATTCAAGAATCTCGCGAATAGTATCATCATAACAGCGCTACTAAAAGAAAAATCACGAATTCTAAACTTTGTGAAAAGTCGCAAAATAAAAAAATTGCCAAAATTTAAACACATGAGAATTACCAGATCTACAGTAATTAATACTGGACAGCGGTTAGTTTTCAATATCTTGCACACTCTAGCATAAATGGACAAGTGGCCTTGAAGCTATGATGTTGACACGGTCCGAAAGTGGAGAAAACAAAACTAGATCTTGAATTTGCATGGCAAATATGAAAGTCTCCACCTTCCACAATTAAAAGTTTATTGCCAATGCAGTAACGATGGACTGTATAACATAAGTGCCATGGCGGTCATCCTGGATATGCAAATTAGCTGATTTTCGAACCCAAACAGGGAGATCTAGCAGAGGGTGTTCAGAAAAAAATTGCAAAGATCTCATGAACTACGAACTACTGCTTCCTCATACTTCACATAGCCATCAAATACCACTGGGGAATGTTTTTGGTGACATGTTTCTTGAAAAAGTTTCCATCGGATTTTTTTTAATTTGGCAAATATATTCAGCAATGTCAGTCAATGACCTGATTACCTTTTTCGGAGCGAACACTTCCAAAATGGCCGCTTAACGCCCATTTTGAATTTGTGCTATTTAAGTCACCCGAAAAAAAAGCAAAATACATGTAGCTGGACCAGAATACTGTATATCTTTGTGTCTAATGTGATGTTTTTTCTTAGCTATTCATGTCACAAAAAGGCACCTCGTATTATACATAGATGTAGAATTTAATACAATTTTTAGCTCTCTAGCTGTCATTTACTGTATTTCACGGACGACGTATATTAACGACCTCGAGACGATTGTGATAATACACAGAGTTAGCACGACACACTAACGCAATGCTGGGTCAAAGTTAGGACACTGTAGTCGATGCTGGCCCAACAATTAAGCAGCATTAAGTCGAGTTTGCAGTGAGTGCAAGCCCAGCAAACATGAGACGTTCACCTAATGCTAGTACATTGTTGAACAGCCGGTTCAATGGTGACGAACATTGGATTCAACATCTCGTGCCTGTCAGTGAGGAAGGTGTAACATGACTGACAGGTGCATGCATTAAAGAGGGGATGGGGGTGCTAGCCGACTGACACAGTAGTAGATAACATAATTACGACGGTGTTCACAATGTGCCGCAATGTCTGTCTATCAGCTTAACACACAACATAATTACTGTCGACATTCACATGTGATATACACATTATACAGATGGCCTATCATTTTTATTACCTTCTCTGAACAATTTAATACCATTGCATCGTAAAAAATGTTTAATTAGCGCTATGTAAAATAAACAATTTTATAATATTTCGGACAAATGTGAGCCTTAAATTGATTCATATATATCCTAATTTGAACATTGAACATGAAGGGTTGGGTTCCACCGGCAGTCTAGTTCAGAGTGATAGACGCGCGGTGATCTAATTTTTCACACAAAACCTCCAATAGAAGCCGCAAGTGGACTTTTGACATTGGGTACTGGAGAATGAGAATTTTCATTCTAATTAACCAAGGTTCCTGCGGGACTACTCTTCTTAAAAATAATGTTGTATTTTAAACACACAAGACTACATAAGTCCAGGAGCTCCCGCTCCGAATTAGAATTTGATTTAAGCAATTTTGTGTAGGGTTATTAATGTAGTCCTAGGCTAGGTCAAAAATCAAGACACAAGACAAATAGGTCTAAGAGGCTCAGTCTAAAAGTAAGATAGGAGCTAGACAGTCTGTCAGAGATTGCAAACCTCCATTGAAATTAATGATCCTAATCAGTCTCCCAGTAATGGTCTACCTATCTGGCACGGTTTATCCGATATCAGGCCAATCGAGGTAAATAATAGCAGATTTAGTCATTTTGAATTCGATATAGACTAATTAAAAAATTTAAGGGTGCATCCTCCCCCGAAACCTCACATTTTGTTTTATAGTGATGAACATCTAACACAGTTTGCAAAATATTGGGCATGTGAAAGTAAATAATGGCTGATAATGGCCTTTTTGAATTTGATCGAGTCAGAATTTTTCAAGATGCATCCTCAGCTGAAATCCCACATTTCATTCTATAGTAATGGTCTAGCCATCTAGCACGGTCTACCAAATATCGGCCATGTGAAAGGGAATAATTGCCGATTAACAGCCATTTTAAATTTTATCGAGTCGATTTCAAGATGCATTCTCTCCTGAAATCACACATTTTGTTTTATAGTAATGGTCTAGCCATCTAGCATGGTTTATCAAATAAGGTCCATGTGAAAGTGAATAATGGCCAATAGGCGGCCATTTTGAATTTTATCAAGTCTAAACTTTTCAAGATGCATCCTCTCCTGAAATCTCACATTTTGTTTTATAATAATGGTCTAGCCATCTAGCACGGTTTACCAAATAACGGCCATGTGAAAGTGAATAATGGCCGATTGGTGGCCATTTTGAACTTGATCAAGTTGAATTTTTTCAAAAATGCATCCTCTCCTGAAACCTTACAATTTGTTTTATAGTAATGGTGTAGCTATCTTGAGCGGTTTTCATGATATTCCGCAATATCAGGCCTGTCGAGGTGAATAATGGCCGATAAGCGGCCATTTTGAATTTTATCAACTTGAAAATATTCAAGATGCATCCTCTCCTGAAACCTTACAATTTGTTTAATGGTAATGGTGTAGCTATCTTGAGCGGTTTTCATGATATTCCGCAATATCAGGTCTGTCGAGGTGAATAATGGCCGATAGGCGGCCATTTTTAATTCTATCGACGTAAAATTTTTCAAGATGAATCCTCTCCCGAGACCTCACAATTTGATTTATAGTTATGGTGTAGCTATCTTGAGCGGTTTTCATGATATTCTGCAATATAAGGCCTGTTGAGGTGAATAATGGCCGAAAGGCGGCCATTTTGAATTTTATCAACTTGAAATTTTTCAAGTTGCATCCTCTCCTGAAACCTCACAATTTGTTTTATAGTAATGGTTTAGCTATCTTGAGCGGTTTTATGATATTCTGCAAAACTTTCAGTTGGATTTACCGATGTTATAAATTAGGTCAAAGTGCTGGGTCAACTTCAAGGTCACGGTCAAAAAACCTGAAAAGGCACAACTAGGGACATTAGAGAAGATGTATGTGCAATTTGACTGTAATCGGCCCGGTACTTTTCGAGATCTGCTCCGGAAATAAAGTGTGCGTCAAATCGTCTAAATAGGTCATAGTTCTGAACCAAAAGTAGGTCAAAGTTCATTTACCCCAAAAGGCACAACTAGACATCCTAGAGGTCTTGTGTATAAAAATTTGAAGACAATCGGACTAGTACTTTCAGAGATATGCTCCGGAAACAAAATGTTCACGGACGGCCTAACGCTGTAACATCATCATTTCTCCTCTGCGACCTTGCGTATTGAATTTAGATTAAAAATATTTTAACCTGTCCATTATCCACCTGGAAGTAACCCACATACCAAAAATTGTTATCCTAGCTTATTTTCTTACAAAGTTATAGGCAAAAGAAGAGGTAAAAAACAGAACGGAGGCAGAATCCATAGCTCCCTCTGTCTCACCTACGGTGACGGCGGGAGCTAAAAATGACCTGGAAGCATACAGCACGCACCTTCCGACAATTATGATATGTGAAACTGACCTCAACAGTAGCAGAAAACCAGTAGTATTTGTTAGGACAGACTAACTGACGATCGTGTTCAGTCTATATATTAGCTGATTTTCTCATTTTTATTGACTTATAATGACTAGCAATCAAATTTGATGATTTTTTAATGACGTTAAGTCCTATTTTTCAATTTAATGACTTTTAATGACCAGCCGGAACCTTGTTAAAGCCGCGGCTACAATTAGAAAGTTTACGGTAGTAGCAATCCATCAAGTATTTTCCAAGAAAAGGGGGTTGAAATTTTGGAATCAGCCAACACCATAAAAAAGTTCAAAGATTAACCTTTAGCCTTTCTTCTTTTTTTTTCAACTTTTCTTCCTCTTGAATTCTTTTTGCTTCTTCCTTTTTCGCTCGGCGTGATGCTTCGCGCTCCATTTTCATCTGCTCTCTCATTTGCAACATCTCTTCTGGACTAAGTTTTATCGGCTTTTCCACAGCTAGTGACAAATAATAATAATAAAAAGGGAGTCCCATTATAACAATATTTCTCTTTAAACTAGACTTTGTTTAATTGGATTCATTGTAACTGTAATATTTTTTTTGCTTCAGCAAGCAATGCTATAGAGTAAGAAGCAAATATGATGCTTAATATATTGTTAAAATATTTGAATCAAATATATATTCAAAAAGAGGATGGAGAGTAGCCTATCCCTAGGCTAGGCTCTCATACGGCAAAATAGACTAATATTGTTATGTTTTTATTTAGCTCTGCGCAATTAAACTACAATAGTAGTTCCGCTATCTAGAGTACATGAACTTTGTGATTCTACATCTATACAGACCATAGGCTAGATGCAGACATCAATTAGTAATCATCTTTGTAGTATACGTGTTAACAACATATTACATAGTGATGTACATAGTGATGCATACCGGTATACGGACAAAAAATATTTCACATTAATAGCGAATAATTTTAATTCCACGCCTGCTTTTTCAAATGAAAACTTTGAGTCAATGAGTACAAAATGGCATCTCGATCTGTACCATCAATATTTTAATACTCAGCTCAGCCTTGGCTACGTCATAATATATGTCGTAGCCAGAACGGACCTGAGTAGATATCAAAATAACGTTTCCCAAAATCAAACACAAATCATACCACTGTACAAGTAGGACTGAGTAAAGGGTTAACCCTTATGCTGCCGGAACCGTATATATCCATTTCCAAGCAAAATTGAGACTAATAAATGTAATTCGAATTGCTAATATGTTATGTGGTAGAAGCTTAGTTATTCTAATAATCACATTTTGGTTCATAAAAATAATTATTTTTCGTCATATGGAGCTGGAAATTGCGTTAGAAATACCAGCTTCATATGAATGAAAAATACTCAGAAAAAAATCGGCAGCATAAGGGTTAACATGGTTAGGAATGGATTATTACTTATTTCGCATACATGTTAGTGCAAAAACTCTAATTCAGATATTATTTAAATTTTAATATCACTTTCCCCACGATATGGAGATGTTCAGGTGATGTTTTCAAGGTTTTACCATATTCAAAATGGCCACCTCTGATCAACTTCACAATTTTTGTGAGCGCAAAAACTCACTTACATGTACATGTATGTGATAACATAGAGCATTAAAACCTATAAGGAACACACCGAAGAAATACTAACAAATTGGAGATGTTTTGGAAGAGAGGACAGGTTTTGGTTGAACAGATTGTTCTTGTTTCTTCTCCTTAAGCTTCTTCTTCAGTTTCCTCATCTCCTTTTCATTTCTTTTCCGCTCTTTTCTTTCAGCTTTTGCTCTTGCAATCTCATTATCTTCAGTCAGATCAATACAAGACGAAGACCCACTTTTGGGCCCTGTTTGTTTCCGGGGTTTTGATGCAGCAAAGATTGGCTGGGGACCGTCAAAATAATCCTCAAATTTGTTTTCTCCCAACCTTAACTTTTTAGAAGAGGAATCCTGTCAGGATAGAAATAACAACACTATATTACAGATTCAGGGCTCAAAATAAATTTTCCATGAAAATACATATGAGGTCTACCATTTGAAAATGTGGTAACCATCAAACTTGGATCAGTGATTTATTTTCAGGTTTCTAGATTCATACATAGAAGAATGTATACACATTAAGACAATTCAAGCGATTGGGTCAATCTTTTGAAATGTCACCACATTGAGACTTAGAGAATGTGTCTGACATATTGGCAGAAACAAACATTAAATTAAACAAGCATCAAACAGTAAATGTGACACAAATAAGTGATAATGTGTGATGTTGTAAGGATGTTGTAATCTCAGCAATAAACAAAATTTGGGAATCATAAATAAACAAATTATTCAAGGCTCCCAAACTTTTTTAAACATAAAATTCAATGACATTTCAAAGGATTTTTGAAAATGCAAAACATCACATTGGGGGCTCTCAGTCCCTTTCCGGGGTTTCCCCATTTAGGTCCTTCGCTTTGGGCAGGATAACCTCACTCATGAGAAAGATCTCTGTCTTCTCATGACCCATAGAAATACTTCCCCCACATGATGCTGGAGAACTCCCCGATAAGCCAATTGTAATATAATGAATAAAAGTTTGCATATAAAGTATAGTTGACTTGGTTTCCAATCTTTACTCAATGATTTTCAATACACGGGTCACCAGCCGTATCCTATATGGACTTCGTAAAAATTTGACATAAATAACAGTTTTATAAATAAATATCTGTCTCCACCTTCTACAAGTTGATTACAAATGCAGAAAAGATGGGAGTACAATAGTTCCTCTCTTATGCATGCATCATAGAGGTGCTTGCATAACTGAGAGATGAAGAAAGAATGTTACAATAACCATTTTTATTTGGCATCTAATAATAAGTATTGCCAAAAATATAATTGTAATCTACATGTTAACTTTTTTCTACAAAAGGGACGTCGCAAAAGTTCACATTGTTCCAAGATACGAACATGGTTTGTATTGATTGGTGGGTGGTTGACTGCCCCTTTTGTATTAATGTTTTGTGATTTTTGTGTTCTGATACATAAAAAATGCAGATTTTATGAAAACATCAGCTAGAGATATTTATAAGTTTCCAATTTTTAATCAGAAAGTCAACAGAATGGGTTTGCTAATAAATTTCTCATGTCCCATCCTTTCGTATTAGTAAGGTGGGTGGGTGGTCAAATCCAATACGAACTGGGTTCATATTTTGGAACATTGCGAACTTTAGAGACAGCCCCTAAAGTAAGGACAACATAGTAAAAGATAAAAATTATTGAACTATTTTCTTTGTAATAACTTTGCATAAATTGATGCAATTTCAGTTAACTTTTATACATAAAATTATAGATTCAATAATCCAATACTAGGCATATTTTTGGTTTGTCCATCCCGACTTTCTCAAAGAGACATTATTGATTTACAATTCTTAAAAATTCTATGAATTTATTTTATTACAACCCAGCAATCTTGACATTTCACCAATCTTATGTCCTCAGTCTTGTATGGATAACAGAACATCGACCCAATGCTGGCTAAAAACAAGTAAATATTGCAGGACACAACCCTCACAGGTGGTCATAGCTGCTTTCCTTAGCTTTGAAAAAATAACTATAAACTGGGTGGGCGATGGAGTGGGAATGGAATTAGCCACGGCTAAAGGGACATAATTTCTTTTAGCCACAGGAGAATATCTAAGAACAGCAGAGACATGTCTGAGGTATTTCGCCACATCCAATTGGTGGTGGCGAAAGAGGTCCAAATACTTTTAGCCGCAAGGGAAATTGTTTAGCATTTGGCGATGTGGCGAGTGCTAGCGCTCACCCAGATAAACAGATGCAAAAAAACATAATAACTGAACAAATATAGCGCTGAATGCTTATTTAGATATACCTCAGATACAAAATTCGAAATAAGTACAGTGAAAATAACTAACCGAAAACCTCACTCGCCCATTTGACAAAAAATAATGACTTGTATGTGAAAAACAGGATATGTGGACATATATGGACTCGCCCGTTCTGTTTCCCACTCGCATTGGCGAGCGGGCGAGTGCCAGTAATGCACACTGTAAGTAGAGAGAGAAAGTGAGATAATGCATGCTTCCAGTTTTTACATGCCTTTCTGGTAGCAGTCAGAAATCAGTTAACATGTTGCCACAATTTTTACAATGATAAAAATATGCTTTATTTGAAAAAAAGTAAATAGCATAGATCTCACAGAATTTTGAAATAAAAGTTTACTGACCTTGACTGTCCATATTGAATGTCTGTCACTGGATTCACAGTGGATCTTTAGAAATATTTTACATTTTTCTCTTGTAAGCACACCCTTTTTCCGACTGCAATGTAATGACAGTGTAATAAAAGATAAATATTATTTAAATGTACTACTATTGAGGTGGCTTTAGAAGACTAATAAATTATATAATGCACATTTGAGGTAATGAAAGTTTGAATAAAATTTTAACTATATATTAGACTGGTCTTTTGGGGTAGGCCTATACATTTGGCCCTGCATATCTATAGATTGCTCCCCATGATTCCTGTGTCGCACTTGGCCAAGATATGATAATAAAATGTGATATGTCATTTCTGGCTATATTTGGAAAACCATTCCTAAACCTAAAAAGTATTCCAGGCTTCTGTGAGCTTCAAACACAACATATACATGTAGGTCATAGTGAAATACAATTTTTTACTAGTGGCCCAAAATTTAAATGTGATATGTCATTTGTGACTAAGTTGATGGGCTCAGAATCCCTTTACGGTATCAATAATCCCATTCTAGGCATTAGTGACCTTACATCTAATTCTATGAATTTCAAACATCACATGACAAAAATGACCACCAGCTATCACAAGGAAAATAAAATTGTTTGTGCGAACTATTTTTTGTCCATGTGTGAAACCTGAAATATGTTTTATCGCAATGTATCGCATCACATTTTTCGATACATTTAGGCACACCTGCTATGCAATCTCCTTAATGCATAGCTGCAATCCCCTTAATGCATAGCAGTAGTTGCGAAGCATTCATAATTTGCTGTATAGCCATGCTACTCAGAGACGCCATGTTATAGAGTAATGTTAGGAATCACAGTTTTTCCCGAAGACAGCGTGTACCAGAACACAGCGTTCGGCGCAGTTTGGCGCATAACATTTCATAGAGTGTACAATAAGTTTGATTGGAATGGCGATAGCTCTGGAAGCGGGCTCCCGGGACTTCCAGACTTGTAAGTTAAGAAGGGTTGCTATGACATATCTTGGGAAATAGCCTATACATTACATCGACAAGGGCCACCTCAATTTTAAACAGCAAATATTGGCTGGGCAACTGTCTACGATGTTGGCCCAAGTTTCAAGATCGCAGGGACACCGCAGAACGCAAAAATGGCTGACATTACATAATCATTAAAAAGAGAAACAGCAATGCTGTTTGTCTGCTCAGAGGCTTCACTATATAAACAAATCAGGGCCTGCGTTTCATCTACATATGATACCTAGTCCTACTGTTAACAGCTGCTCAAAGTCTTTCTGAATTACCAAATGGTTCATTATTTTTATATAATAAATCATGATTTACAAACTGTAGTGTGGTATATAATAATATGATAAAGTAATTAGATTTTAGAGCCATTTATTTCTCAGCAATTTTTTTTTTCTCAGCTATAGAAAGAATGTTTCTCACTAGAAAAAAAAATTTCTTCATCAAACTAAATACACAATTCATTTACAAAATAAAATAATATCAATTCAGTAGTTTACTATTGGAATCAGTATTAATTTTTCTGTATCTGTATATATTCCTGAAATCAGTAGATTTTATCCTGTTCTATATGTCAGTATAATAGACCTAAACTGCAAGTAGATGAAATATAATTTTTAATCTGGGGACCATGATCTGGGCACATCAGACATGGTGCACATTTTTCTCCAACTTGTAAAACAAATCCTCCTTTTCAAGAGGCTCACCTCATAGAGTCTGCTGTTACCATGTATATGTCCGTCAGTTTCTTATCATGCACCAAATATTGAAATTCTGAGGCATCCGGACCGAGGTTTGGAATGATCCTGTGAAACAAGATAAAAAATAATTTTCAAAAAAAAAAGAACAGTCACTAGCTCAGGAACTAGAAGATTGTGAGCACACCAATTGTCAATAATTATATAATGACGCATAGGCATGATGAAACATAAAGGTATTTAGGTAAAGGTACAGGTTTATGGTCTGATATCAAATATTTCATGCGACTTTTACATTTTACATTCCCCCTGGTCACTGGACCTGTTCATACATGTACCATCTCAACTCCACCGAGAACATACAGTCCTGCAGCCATTTCGGCGCATTTAACTTATCATACACATTGCCATCTCTGTCCTACCAGGTACTCATTTTCACAGTCAAGTGAAGCATTTGAGGGTAAGGTGCCTTGCCCAAGGACACAACATCAAGACAATGTCCCAAGATTGAGAGGGGAGAAATGTGATATTTTTCTGAAAATCATGCACCAAGCGGGATTCGAAACTGCACGGCAGGCAGCGACAATGGCAAAGCTCCGCGTTCTAACCATTGCGCCATGTCCCTCACGTAAGTGGTTGTTAGCCATGGACAGCCACATGCCTTTGGGTGGCTTCCACACCAGCAACAATTTAGTCTAGTGGAAGTCTCCCGTTCTCTACTTTTTGTATAAAAGATTTGTTTTGTTAACCCCTTCACTTACAGGCCCAAGTGCATTCTAGTGTTCATTGATACATGCCAACGGAAATATTCGTCATATATGGATACATATATTGACAAATGCAGACGGGAATTTCCATCACATATGAAAATTAAGGGGTTAACAATAAAATTACCATGTAGAGAACAAATAAATGAGTCTTTGCGTCTGAGTGACCTCAAAAACTTTCAGACTGTAAACCTCCAGTTTCAGTCACCTCTTGGTCTAGGTCAGAGCCTTGGCAAGGTGGCATGGGCTGCTTTGAGTGGTGTAACATGGCTGGTCATGTGGTCAAATCATGGAATTGCACAGATCAGTAAATGCTGCTCTAGGATCTTATGCGTGTGCATCATCAAGTGACGGGGTCGGCACACATAAATTTAGGGTTTGTACACTTAGTCAAGTATGAAATTTAGGACTTTTTGAAGGCTTTTCAATGATGAAATTTCGCATTTTTAATGCCACCAAAACATACATATACATGTATATGTAAAATTAGATTGACTATAATCGGATTCACATTAACCGTGGTGAATGAATTTCGCCGATTTCTCAGTCAATTCTCAACCAATTTTCATGAAATTTTACACAAACTATTTTCCAATCATGTCGTGACTAAGTTTTGCGAAAATTTGATAAGTATTTAAGAAGTTAGACCATCTGACATGTAGTAAATAAATAAAAATGTTGCCCTCTATAAACCCATTAGCTTCGTCTCGGAATTTTATTACATGTCAAATGGTCTAACTTCTAAAATACTTATCAAAACTTAGCGAAATTTTCAGGGTAGTCACGGCATGAAGGGAAAATAGTGTGTGTAAAATTTCATGAAAATTAGTTGAGAATTGAAGGAGAAATCTGCGAAATTCAATAATCCTGGTTGGAGAAATTAATGTGAATCTGACTATAACGGCACACCATGGAATCTGTCCTACATTGCTGTGTTGTCAAGAGTTTGGCTACATGTACCAGCACATTACAATGTACAGAATCCATGAGGGAATATCATGCGTCAATACTGCTAACAATCACTTCCATGCTGGTGAAATTATTCCCCTACGAAATATCCAATGCTTGTCAAGATCAAACAGGAGGCCAAGAGAAGGACACCATAATTTACAATATGCTTGAGCTTAAATTTGTCAAGTCACATCCCTCGTTGAAACCACATATTTTGCTTTAAATAGTAATGGTCTATCTAGTATGGTTTGCCAGATATATTCTGTGTAAACTAGAAACAGTTGTTCGGAAATGAACACGAAATAAGCCCTCCGTTACCACCAGTCAGCCTTTTTAAATTAGATATAGAACAGCAAATTTTCTCAAGGTTTACTTCATATTGCCACTTTAGCTATCATGAAAGATTTCCGAGATAATGAGAAAAAACAATTAAAAATGGCCCCTATTCTCATGGGTTATCCTTGTGTGAGACCTTGCATTTTGTTCTAGATTCATGTCCAGCTATTTTGTTTTGTTTTTTAGTTACCAAAATATCACAAAATCACTCAAATTCACAATAGCTGCTGAACGGCCATTTTAACATTGTTTGCTCCCAAAAGTTATTCAGGTCATTGGCTGACATAGCTGAGCATATCTGCCAAATTTAAAAGAAGATCTGATGGAAATATTTTCCCGAAAAGCGCTAACAAGTATTTCTTTGTTAGTGGCCGTAGTAATTAAAGGGTTAATTATATTTGTATCAAAATAGAACAAAAAATCCCCCTTGGTGGTATGTGATGGTTATGTCACTTGTGAAGTATGAGGAAGCAGAGTTGATAAATCACCTATCATGCAAGATTTCTGAGATAAGGAGCAAAAACGATTAAAAATGGCTGCCAGTCGGCCATTTTGGATTTTATTTCTGTAAAATTTGTCATGGGTTATCCTTGTGTGAGACCTTACATTTTGTTCTTTATTCATGTCCAGCTATTTTACATTGTTTTTTAAGTTATGCAAATATAACAAATTACTCAAATTCAAAATAACCGCTAAACGGCCATTTTGAAATCATGTGCTCCCAAAAGTTAATCAGGTCATTGGCTGACATTGATGAACATATATATGCCAAATTAAAATAAAATCTGATGGAATTAATACACTAATCACGTACATAAAGATCAGGGAGCTTGATTCAGGGATCTGCCGGCTAATCATGACAATTCGTTTTTAATCCATTACATTAGACAATTAATTCACTAGACCAATAACAATAACGTGTAGTTTATACCACATGCTTGAACAATCATGTCTTGAAACTAGATGTAACGCCACTATGGGTTTTTTCTCTGTCTTGGTGCGCGCATTATATTAAGGCCACGCATTATCAGTAGAAAAACGTGATTTTTTTCTGCCCAGCGTGAGCATTGGATTGCTGCCGATTTGTTGCCAATGTTTGTTTTTTTAGCCCTCCCTCATTAGATCTTGGATTTTTTCTGATCTGAGAAAAAAAGACAGTGGCATAAACCATGGTAACAAAAAGTGAATTAGGTATAGATGTCATAGACCTGTAAAAGTCTCATGAGGCATCTGCTCTACAACCTTACTTGTTTGTAATTTACTGGATTTGCAATTCAGATGCATTTTGGCAATCATTTTGGAGTATGGCTGCAGGTTCAGGTTAACTAAAAAAAATTACCAAAATAATAAAGTAGTTTTATGTAAATTAAATCTATAAAATTTGAAAACAATCTGCATAGATGCTTCTTCTCAGCGGACTAAAACAAATACATCCTATACCATATACTAGTGCCATGTGAACTGAACTTGACACATATTGCTTAACACCTTTAGTACCAGTAAATATTATCTTACCCATTCTCTGCTTCCCTAAGTTTACTAAGTGGTTTGTCATCTTCATCTTCACTTGAATCCAAGCAAATAACACTGTCTGCATCTTTCTCTTTCTTCTGAGTAGATTCTGGTGCAATGGCTTTGATAACTTTACATGACTTTCTGTGATAAAATAAACAAGTACAATCATTAGATATGAACTACTGGTAGTATAGAAACATACGAAGCAGAATTCATCAACACATAACAACATTTTACAATTAAATGAACCCAAAAATTCTGGAAGAGTGATTACTTGTTTTGATGGAATAAAGTTCAGAGTCTACTTCAAAGTACAGTAGCTATTCGTTATAACACGATCGGTAGGGTCCATAAGTACGAATCGTGTTATAAGCCGATCGTGTTATACGAAATGGTCCGATTTTATCTAGTACTACTAGGTCGATATGACTGGAGATACACGGGATGCGGTAATATAAATAACTGACACAGGACACTATACTAGCTTGTAGCATAACGTTATTTCCGGCCTTATTTACTGTACAAATATCGGAGTTTTAGAAGTTATATTAATTATTATTTGTAAATAATAAAATGTGAATTGGTTGAATGTGTCTAATATAAACAGTAGAAGTAAAATTAGTTGAAATATCACGTTGAAATATCACGCTCAACGTGAGATCATACCAGACTGTCAATCATCCTGACACGGCCCGGTGCGATGGGAGGCGGGTGTTGACCAATCAGCGTTTGAACACAACAAACACGATGTCTTTGCATTTTTTGTATCGTGCAATCAATTACTACAACACGAATATTATGTTTTTCCAAATCGTGTAATAAAACAGCATATCACTGATGTTATATTATTCATAGGATATCTACCAAGCCTGTAGGCTTGAAATGGTTTGACACGCTCACGTTTACTGACGGCGTCGATCATCCCGTAGCTGCCCGCAAATGAACCAGTGCTGATTTAATGCTGGGCCAGCGTCGTGTTCAGGTGAGATGGGAGGGAGATATTGACCAATCAGCGTTACAACACGCTTGTCAATCAAACTTGTCGGTGAGCTGTCCATACTGACGGTGATTTGTGACTGATCATATCGGCATAAAAATATATTTATGCAACACCAATAAAATCTGATATAATAACTTCATTTACAAATTATTTAACAAAATGACATGTTTATCATAACACGAAATGTTCTTTATATTTTCTTTTAAATTGGTTAATAAACTAATATAACACCAGTCTTTTTGTATGTTTTTTTAATTGTGTAATAATAAGAATATGTTGCTCTTCTAAATCATGTGATAGAGTATTATATCCCTGATATTATATTATTAATGTGATAACTACCAAGCCTGTGGGCTTGAAAACGCTTAAAACGCTTCAATAAACTATCCCGACCATGGCTAGACTTTTACTAGCAACAGGAGGCGGGGGCGGGGATGTTAACTCACCCCAAAATAAACTGAACAATACATGTACTGATCACGGTTGATTCCACACACTTGATAGAACACCCGAGCTAATCCGTGTATTTTACATCTGCAATACACCAGTCTATATGAAAATATAACCAGCGCCAATACACATTGCCGTACTGCCGACACTAACCTTGCAGTCACTAAGTCATCAAAACTAAAATAATAATCATTCACAATTAGAACTACATAGTCCTCATTGTGATATAAATATATCTATTGCATAAGTAACGTGCTGCAGAAACATGGTGTAGCAATTTTGTAGCCGTACTTGGTATTGTTCTGACAAAAACTTGGTTTTAAATTTACATGAATCGGGTTTGATGGGTGTAAAAAGGTTAACGTAGCCAAGTGAACGGACAAAGTTGTTACAATGATGGGCCGGCATCTGTAATGCTGGGCGAATATTCAAGCATTATCTAGCCACTGCTTTCATTTCACTGACTGTGCCGAAGATTGCGTAACTGCCGCCAAAGTTCGATAAACGTTTTTGTCCCAGGAAAACCAGTTCATATAAGATTTATGTTTATTTTAAATAATTAGGAATGGAATTAAGACGGCGATAAATAATTCAAGAGTTAGCCATGTAGTACTAACAGTGTACTACACGTCAAGAAACATGATGTGCTTCACAAAATTGTCGCGAACATAACACCTTGCAATTCAAACGAGAACGCTGCTCGACATTGCACAATGTGAGTTGTGAAGAAGTGGCATTCATCAAACGATCGGCGTGTCATCACCTCTGGCGACCTATTTTAATAAGTGATTTAAAAATAAACATTTTTTCGGTTAAACATGCTGAATTAAGTTAATTTTTTTTAATAGCTAGGATTACTGACATCAAATCGTGCACGTCATATTCGTGTTATAATAACGATATAAAAAGCACCATATTCGTGTTATAATATTTTATAACACGATATAAAACACATCATATTCGTGTTATAATATTTCATTACACGCGATTTTAAAAACTTGCAGAATCACCATATTTGTGTTATAATATTTTAATACAGAATAAAAAACATGTAAAAACATTATTATTCATGTTATAATATTTTATTACACGATTTAAATAAACATGTTCTTTTGATAAACACGCCACATTAAGTTAATTTGATTAAGTAAATACATTTTCTGAGATCAAATCGTGCACGTCATATTCGTTTTATATTATCTATTACACGATTCGTGTTTGAATTGAATTTAAACTCAAATACGAAATAAGATACTCTTGTTCTAAAAGGGTGCCGTTATGTGCTGTGCAATACTACTTGCCGGCGACTTTGCGTGAGCGTCATGCGTGAAGGATTAGGCGTACCGCTACGGCACAATTAACATGTGACGTTGGCGGACAATTTCATGCTTAATAGGATGTTCAAATATTGATAACACGATTTTTCCAGAAAAATGGTAAAAAAGGTAGTGTAAAATTTTGGGATCCATGGTTGCATCGTGTTATATCCGATTCGTGTAGTAACGATTCGTGCTATAACGGATAATTACTGTATAATATAAAAAATTGTTTAAAAAAATGATGCCAACCCACCACCTCTGTGACCTTGAAAAATAGGTCAAGGTTACCCATCTTTGAACTTGACCTTTGAGTTTCATCATATGTATCACTGGTATTAATATATCGAAGTAGGCCTAATACAAAAATTTTGTAAGTCCAGAGATATCGTGATGACAAACTTGTCCTTTAAAAGTCTCTGTAACCTTGAAAAAAAAGTCAAGGTCAGACACCTTTGAACTTGACCCAGAGGTCTATCACTCATAAAAAATTGATGGTCTCAAAATGAAAATAGTTACAGTAACTATTACTTTTGTCAATGTTCAACCTTATTCAACCTGTCAGTGGAATACAAATATGGCAAGAAATTCTGTCAAGAAATCTCCTCTGTGAAATCAGCAGTGTCGCACCAAACCCCAAATCCCTGATATTATTTGTGATTTCCATTAATTTATAAATCTTTCTATTGCAGGTGGTAAGGTGTGAGAAATTTTTAAGACAAAGTATTTTTACTTTTGTTAGTACTTTATTTTTGCTTTTGTTATTCTGTGAAACTCAATGACCTCGACCTCCTTTGTTTTCACCGAGCTGGGTAATACAATGAAGTATGGGGGAGGGTTATTATTAACCTTGTTTTGACCGAGTGACGTCACTGCGTTTCACAGAATGAAGTATGGGGGGGGGGGTGTTACATAACCTTGTTTTCACCGAGTGACGTCACTCCGTTTCACAGAATTAATAATATGAATCCAGAGTGAGTAGCCATAATTAAATTCAGAGTGAGTAGCCCTATCATATAATTCTCCTTTGATTAAGATTCTTGGAGCTATCTGCAAGTTGTTTGGTTCAGTAATCACTCTCTTTTTGTTTATTTTCTTATCAATTTTCAAACCTATACAAACCTTTCATCCTTCTGTAAAACATTTACTTGTTCACCAACAAAGAATCGTCCTTTCACGTATGTATAAATATCTTCATTCATATCATTTAGACGCCTTTGACAGCATAAAGAAGCCAAGTGAAGAACAGGTTTCTGCAAGCTCTCAGGGAAGGTTGATATTTGCTTGTGACTCTTTTTCTCGGAATCCAGTGCTTCCTGGTAAGTTAACCCTGATTTTCCAGTTATTTCACAAGACCACACAAGGCTGTTACAGAGGATGACTCTTTCGAAGAACTGCCTAAAATTAAAATAAAGTTGCACAGATAGAAAAAAGTATTACTTAGAGAACAGTTGAAAAGTATACCACAGTGTCTCCACTCAAAGTATCATAGTGCCATGACCCTAGAAGTGTGTTTTTGCATTAAATAGTGAAAACGAAGCATTCCCTTCGGCTACCTTAATCACCCACCCCGCCGGGTGCATACTTCTCTTAAGTCACACATTCTGTTTCACAGTTCTACTGTTCTACCAGGGGTCGATTTTAGGCTGTTCTGGCGTTCAATGAACAACACTTTTGAAAATGGAAAGGTTGGTTTGACCAGCAGCGTTCTGTAATGAACGGCACTCTAAATGCAGGGCTCTCGCCAATATCGAGCAGCGTATCGGGCAGTTACGTTGTTACGGATCGATATATATTGGTTCGTGGTCGGCTTATTTCTCATGCCATCTTTATAAAAATTGTAATAATGGGCAATCAGTATTTGTAGAAGTACCAAATTTTAAGCAAAATAAATAAATAAACGGCCGAGATATCTCGATCGACAAAGCGACTTCTGTGGCGACGACATCTTAATTTTTTATTGGCCAAATAGCATTTAATCGACTATTTTTATTAGCTCATGTTTGGCTCATTTCTCATTATATCTGTCCAAAAATTATAACAATTGAACATTACTATTAGTAGAAGGGCTTTACGAATTGTCAGCAAAATTATGAAATAAACAGTCAAGATATCGAGATTTACAAAGCGACGCCTGGTGCGCCGATATCTTAATTTTTGATTGACATTTAATCAGCATTTTATCGGCTTATAGTTGGTTCATTTCTCATTCCATCTTTCTAACAAGAGGCCCGAAGTCCTATATCATTCCACGCTATAATTAAGGTTAGAGTTTTTTGCAATCACAAATATTTGAAAAGTCAGCATGTGGTGGCCATTTCAAATTTCAGTAAAATCACATGCACATTATCAGATGGTGGGTAATGTGATTGCAATATATGAATTATTTCTGACCTTAATTTTTTTTGCGCCAACAAAAGATTATGAAGTTCATGGCGACCATTTTCAATTTCAGTAACACCCATATCGTGGGGAATGTGATTGGGAAATTTGAATAATTTTCGACTTTAAGTTTTCTGAGTTTTTGCGCCCACAAAAAATTAAAATTGATCAGTGGCGGCCATTTTGAATTTCAACAAAACCTTAAAAAAATCACCTGCACACCTCCATATTGTGGGTTTTGAGATTGTAAAATGTGAATAATTTCTGACTTAAAGTTTTGAGTTTTTGCGCCCACAAAAATTATGAAGTTGATCAGTCGCCGCCATTTTAATTTCCAGTGAAACCTTAAAAAAAACACCTGCACATCTCTATATCGTGGAGAAAGTGATATTAAAATTTAAATAATATCTGCATTTTAGTTTTTGCACAAACCCCCCCCCCCCCCCCCACTTAAAAAAAATAATTGAAGTCGATCCGTGGCGGCCATTTAGAATTTCGTCTCCCTCACCTGCACATCTCCATATCACGGGTAATGTGATTGAAAAATGGGAATAATTTCTGACTATTTTTTTAGTTTTTGCGCCCACAAAAAATGGAAGTTGATCCGTGGCAGCCATTTTGTATTTCAGTAAAACCTTGAAAAGTCACCTGCACACCTCCATATCGTGAGGAACGTGAAGTAAAATTTGAATAATCCCCGACTGTGAAGTATTTGCCACTATTAGATTCATGTTATAATAATGTAGTGTTATTGAATGCCACTATAGCTGTATTATCGATAGTGTGAGTGTTTAGTACTTTTGCTACGAAACAGAATGCACTATGACAACGTTTTTAATAAAAGCAAAATCCGTTACCAAAATACTTTACTAAATTACCTTACAAAATGTAGCGTAGTAAATTGTACTAACTTTGGAACAAGAGTTTGAAACTTATGAAGTTTTGCCTTGCTTCGACAAGCCTTGATCACATACTGGTGTCCTGATGGTGAAATGGCTCAGACATCGGCGTGATGATCTTGTCGTAGATCGGTGGTAGCTGGTAGCCTGTTCAAAATAGGGCGTCGCTGGCGTATGTGGATGGCCTCCTTGACTTTGCGTCTATGCCAGTCCAGTTCTCTTTCCAGGACTTTGGTGTTGGTGATTGACACACTATGGCCGGTGTTGAGGCAGTGTTCGCTCACACCTGTGGGTCTGTCCAGTTTGGTGTGTTCTTAGAACCTCACCCCCAGGGGCCGCTTCTATTCACCTACATACGTGTGTTTGGGATCGTCATTGCAGGTGATGGGATAGATGGTGCCACATTGTTTTTCCTTCGGGGTATTATCCTCGGGATGAACAAGCATGAACCTCATGGTATTGGTCGGCTTGTGATACATGTTCACACAGTGGGATTTGAATATCCGAGCCAGGATCTCAGATGTGCCTTGTACATAGGGGAGGCCTACCATCAAGCGTCTGCTGTTGGTGTTTTTGTTCTCATTCCCATCCACTTTGTGTGGTTTAGACAGGGGGACATTAAGGGCCCACTCTTCATAGTTATTAGCTCTAAGGACATTACGGACATGGTCTATTTCCCCTTGTTGGTCATCAGATAGTTTAGCCCTGTTAGTTAGAGTGCGTACCACAGATCGTTTGTGTACCAGAAGATGGCGAGATGTAAAGTTCAGGTATTGATTTGTGTGGGTGGGTTTCCTGTAGATGGGGATTTTAGTCCCTCCATCTTCCATCACATTAACACAAAGGTCAAGGAAGGGTAGCTTGCCGTTGACTTCAGGCTCGATGGTAAATTTGATGTGAGGATCGATGTTGTTAATATGTTGAGATAACGAGCCATTTCACAGCCAGGACACAAATGTGATCAAGGCTTTTCGAAGGAAGTCGAAACGTCGTAAGTTTCAGACAATTGTTCCAAAGTTTGTACAATTTACTACTATCTTATTGATTCTTGGAACCATGAATATTACATTTTCAACAAAATGTAACGTATTTTGTGTTTTTCTTAATTTTCTTTTCTTTAATGTACGATTGTGAGGCTGGGTTTATTGGCCAGGCTAAATTTGTACTTGCTAAAAACTTGAAAACTTGTACTTGAAAACTAACGGATCATTTGTTGTAAAGTGTCACTGTGCATATCATATCTTCAGAATCCATGTAACGTATTCTGTTTTTTTTTAAATATGGGGGCCACAAGGTGATGTAACAACCTGCTTGTTAACTTATATGCAATTATCTAAAAGGTGCTAAGTTGAGAGTTGGTAACACTTTTTGCAGTGTCAAACTTATTGAGTGTTTTTTATTTTACCAGAATAATTAATTAATAAAATAATGGATTGATAAAAAAATATTTACAAAATAATTGATTATAAAAATATTAAAAGTTTGTATCAGTGCATACCTTTTTTCACAAATAATTATTATTTAGCAAATTAGACTATTTTTTGCAGTTAAATATTTTCTTTACACACACAATCGATTTAATACCAGTTGTATGGCTAAAATATATTATTATATCAAAATATTAGAATTGTAAAGGAGTTCTAAATGTATTAAATGCAATAAATTAATACTAGCTGTGAAATGATACAAGTTTTCATAACTATGATAAAGGACAGGCGATTAGGAAACTTTAAAGCAAACAATACACTAAATTTTATGCTGCATAGACCTACAGTGTATCTAAGGTAAACTGTTATGCAGTGCATAAGTTTAGACCAGATTTTGACAGTGACAGAAGGACTCTTGTGAAAATAAGTCTTACCTTACTTTAACAAGTCCTCATTCTGAAAAACAATTATTTTTTGCTAACATTGTCAGCAAAAATTAATGGTCTTCAGTATGACTTGTTAAAGTTAAGCATTTTCAATCAGAATATCCACAGTCGCTACAGCTCACACAAGGATCATTAATCAATCAGTGTGTCCTGCACGTTTAAAACCACAGAAGGCCACACGGATTGTCCCCAAATTGTGCACTGTTATGTATAATGCAGTATGAATTATTAATAAATAAGAAGAAATTGATACATTTATTATGCTGATTATTCTAATATTAGACAACTTTAACTAGAAAGGTGTATTGACTATCCTCCATTGACTCCGTTGTTAACGCCCCCCCCCCACTATTTTTTTCAAAGCCAGTCAAATTAAATATTCATTTGACCTACATTGTACCTCCCCCCCCCCAACTCAAAAGTAATTTAAACCAAAGATGCCCTATATTTAAAAAAAAATTAAAAAAAATTTAAAAAATAATTATAAAAAAATAATTAAATCTGAGAAGGCTACTGAAACAAGACTACATAAGTCCAGAAGCTCCCGCGACGAATTAGAATTTGATTTAAGCAATTTTGTGTAGGGTTTTTAATCTAGTCCTAGGCTAGGTCAACAAGACGCAAGACAACTAGGTCTAAGAAGCCCAGTCTAAGAGTAAGATAAGACCTAGACAGTCTGTCAGAGATTGCAAACCTCCATTGAAATTAATGATCCTAATCAGTATCCCAGTAATGGACTACCTATCTGGCACGGTTTACCCGATATCAGGCCAATCGAGGTAACTAATAGCTGATTTACGGTCATTTTGAATTCGATATAAATTAGTCAAAAACTTAGGGTGCATCCTCCCCCGAAACCTCAAATTTTGTTTTATAGTAATGGACTAACATCTAACACAGTTTGCAAAATATTGTGCATGTGAAAGTAAATAATGGCCGATAGGGGGCCATTTTGAATTTGATCGAGTCAGAATTTTTCAAGATGCATCCTCAGCTGAAATCTCACATTTCATTCTATAGTAATCGTCTAGCTATCTAGCACGGTTTACCAAATATCGGCCATGTGAAAGTGAATAATAGCCTAAAGGCGGCCATTTTGAATTTGATCAAGGCGAAATTTTCCAAGATGCATCCTCAGCTGAAATCTCACATTTCATTCTATAGTAATGGTCTAGCCATCTAGCACGGTTTACCAAAAACAGGCTATGTGAAAGTGAATAATGGCCGATAGGCGGCCATTTTGAATTTGATCTAGTCATTTTTTTTCAAGATGCATCCTCTCTTGTAATCTCACATTTTGTTTTATAGTATTAGTCCAGCTATCTAACACGGTTTACCAAATATCAGCAATGTGAAAGTAAATAGTGGCGATAGGCGGCCATTTGGAATTCGATTGAGTCGAAAGTTTTTGAAAGGCATCCTCTCTCGAACATCACATTTTGTTTTATAGTAATGGTCTAGCTATCTAGCACGGTTTACCTGATATCAGGCCTATCGAGGTAAATGATGCTGATTGTCGGCCATTTTGAATTCGTAAGTTTAAAATTTTCAGGGTGCATCCTCCCCCGAAAACACACACTTTGTTTTATAGTAATCAGGTAATGGTCTAGCCATCTAGCACGGTTTACCAAATATCAGCCATGTGAAAATGAATAATGGCCAAAAAGGCGGCCATTTTAAATTTGATCAAGTCAATTTTTTTCAAGATGCATCCTCATCTGAAATCTCACATTTCGTTTTACAGTAATGGTCTAGCCATCTAGCACGGTTGACCAAATAACGGCCATGTCAAAGTTCAAATACCCCAAAAGGCACAACTAGACCCCCTAGGGGTGTTGTGTGTGAAATGCGAAGACAATCGGACAAGTACTTTCAGAGATATGCTCCGGAAACGAATTGTTTACGGACGGCCCAACGCCGTCACATCATCATTTTCTCCTCTGCAACCTTGCGTATTGAATTCAGATTAAAAATATTTTAACCCGTCCATTAGCCACCTGGAAGTAACCCACATACCAAAAATTGTTATCCTAGCTTTTTTTCTCACAAAGTTATAGGCAAAAGAAGAGGCCAAAAAAAAACGGAGGTAGAATCCATAGCTCCCTTCGCTCACCTTTTTCAAGATGCATCCTCATCTGAAATCTCACATTTCGATTTATAGTAATGGTCTAGCCATCTAGCACGGTTGACCAAATATCGGCCATGTGAAAGTGAATAATAGCCGATAAGCGGCCATTTTGAATTTTATTGAGTCAAATTTTTTCAAGATGCATCCTCTCCTGAAATCACACATTTTGTTTTATAGTAATGGTCTAGCCATCTAGCACGGTTTACCAAATAACGGCCATGTGAAAGTGAATAATGGCCGATTGGCGGCCATTTTAAACTTGGACAAATTGAATTTTTTCAAAATGCATCCTCTCCTGAAACCTTACAATTTGTTTTATAGTAATGGTGTAGATATCTTGAGCGGTTTTCATGATATTCCACAATATCAGGCCTGTCGAGGTGAATAATGGCCGATAGGCGGCCATTTTGAATTTTATCAACTTGAAATTTTTCAAGATGCATCCTCTCCTGAAACCTTACAATTTATTTGATATTAATAGTGTAGCTATCTTGAGCGGTATTCATGATATTCCGCAATATCAGGCCTGTCGAGGTGAATAATGGCCGATAGGTGGCCATTTTTAATTTTATCAACTTGAAATTTTTCAAGATGCATCCTCTCCTGGAACCTCACAATTTGTTTTATAGTAATGGTGTAGCTATCTTGAGCAGTTTTCATGATATTCTGCAAAATATTTCAGTCGGATTTACCGATAAATTAGGTCAAAGTGCTGGGTCAACTTCCAGGTCAAGGTCCAAAAACCTGAGAAGGCACAGCTAGGGACCTTAGAGAACATGTATGTGCAATATGACTGTCATCGGCCCAGTACTTTTCGAGATCTGCTCCGGAAACAAAGTGCGCGTCAAAACGTCTAAATAGGTCATAGTTCTGAACCAGAAGTAGGTCAAAGTTCAAATACCCCAAAAGGCACAACTAGACCCCCTAGGGGTGTTGTGTGTAAAATTTGAAGACAATCGGACAAGTACTTTTAGAGATATGCTCCGGAAATGAATTGTTTACGGACGGCCCAACGCCGTAACATCATCATTTTCTCCTCTGCGACCTTGCGTATTGAATTCAGATTTAAAATATTTTAACCTGTCCATTAGCTACCTGGAAGTAACCCACATACCAAAAATTGTTATCCTAGCTTATTTTCTTACAAAGTTATAGGCAAAAGAAGAGGCCAAAAAAAAACGGAGGTAGAATCCATAGCTCCCTCCGTCTCACCTACGGTGACGGCGGGAGCTAAAAAAGGAAGTATACCCCCCGCCTGACAACCCACCCCCCCCCGGCAAAAAAATTGCCTTGACCCCCCACCCCTTGGCCTGACCCTCCCCGCCTGTAAAGAAATGTGATCCAGAGAGGCTACTGCGTTACATGAAAGAAAGACCCTTAAAATAAATATGTGCACACCCTGCCTGAATATTTTCAATTGGCCTTGATCACCCTCCTTCCTGCCTTACCGTTCCATTTGAAAAAAATGTAATCCAAACGGACAGACAGAAGGATGGCCGGACATCCAGACACCAGGACTGATGAACGGATGGACAACCCAACAACATAATTAATGCCTTCGACCGCAAGCGCACAGAGGCATAAAAATAGTTCGTTTCTTTTATTACATACTAATTATATACCAAATTTGCTCTGAATTATATCTAGCTGAGAAATATACATCAATGGTCCCAGCAGCATGAGGGTTAAGCTATACTCACTCATAATCACAGAAAACCTCATCAGTGGCTTTGCAATGGAAAACTTCATCGCTTGGTTCTAGATCAATTGGAGGCTCTTCCTTCTCAAAGGGCTGTCTGCGTAGCAGAGGCATGTTTTAGTTGAATTTGAGTTGAATAAATACCAGTAAACGAGAGGAAAAGGTTGCAGGAACCACTTACAAAAGTGCTTGAAAATATATTATACAATCTCCAACATTTTCTTGTCCCATTTTGATTGTAACTAGTTTACTTGATTGTCTTTCTGTGTCTCTGGTGTGCAGGATATGTAGTTGCTGAACATCGTCAGGAAAGTTCGACAATAATCCTGGATAACAAATGTCAAAATATAAAAAAGATACAAAATATTTATTCAAAGTGCATTAAGATAAAACTGATTTTGGTTTGTGTTGATGAGGCGATGAACTATGGGAGGCACATGAACTAAATATTATATATAATTGTTTTCAGCATCCCGTCAGATATTTCCAGGTGACTGTCAGTCCATCAAAAAATTGCCCTAGAAATAACAAGATGGCTGTCATCAGTTTTTAATGGACTCTTCACAAAATTTAATCAGATACCCGGTAAATCATCATATGTAGAGAACAACCACATCAAATTTGAATATGGTTCATGAGATATCGCGTTCACAAGCTTTTTGGCCAGCCATTTTGAACAAGAGCGCTGACACAAATGATATCCCTCATCATTATTTAAAGCAGGCCTTCAGGTTTGCAATCGGTGGCGAGTGAAAATTAATGATCACCAGCCAATTCAATGAACAGTCAATACTTTTGTTGTAAACAAAACTCATGGTTCTCACACTTTTTCGAATACAAAATTCCAGGATTTTTAAGGGCCTTTCAAGGACTTCTCGATATTTTTCAAGAACCTTTTTTTGTGAAAAACGGCAACTTTGGAGTTTTTATTACTCTTTTTATCAAATTTCACAACACGCGTATCAGAGAAATTACAACATTGTAGAAAATATAAAATGTAGGCCTACATTGTTTATCGATATTTGTCTTTCGACTTTATAGACACACTACATTCCAAAACTAAATCGTTATTTAAGTGGTAAATCAAATCAAGGACTTTTCCCGGTTTATTTATGTTTTTTACAAAAATCAAGGACTTCTGTCATTCTGACATAACTCAACGTGCAGCATATATGCCAGGTGCCGACATGAGGTGTGAAAAATAACTGTGACAGATCACGGCTGACACTGTGTAGAGGGTCAATAAGTCTTTCGAATCCTTGTAGATAGAAAAAGTTGAGGAGAAAAAGATTTTCTTTTCTATATAGTAGCTATATGATCTCCTTAGACCGCAAAAAATAGCTTACCAAAATTATTGGTGGGCTAAGGTCACAGCAAGGTTAAATCCAAAATGGCTGCAATTAACACAGGATATGTCATGATCAAAAATAATTGTTTCACGTTTAGCACTAGAATCAAGTGTAATACATCTTTTCCATGTCATTTGGTAAGGAGAATTCAGCTAACATGGTATTTTCGTGATCAAGTTCAAATGTTAAGGTCACAGCAAGGTCAAATCAATTAAATATGACAGGTATTAGCCTATGTCATCATAATAAAAGTGATTTTTTTCACTTTCTCAGCTTTAGAATTAGGTTACACTGCCAGCCGAACAGGCACTGCTATTCCTATATTTTGCAAATGGAGTGACGTCACATTTCCCCCATTCTCACTTTCAGCCTAACGTAGCAGGCTTGTGATTGGCTGGCTGTCCTGCTAAAAGTTTTATAATCGGCCGGCACAATATGTGTCAACATATCATGGAGGGGGACTGGGGTGGGTGTAGGCAGACACCTGTGTGGCGAGTTGGCTGCGGTTTCAGAGCACCAGCTATTTGTGTCTGTTGTGGACAACCATCAGTGCTGTGTGTAGAATTACATGTAGGTGTAATAAGGTGCATCTTTTCCATTTTGTCTATATCATGTTATTTTTGTAATGAAGATAAAATGTCAAGGTCACAGCAAGGTCAAATCAATTAATTATGACCGGCATTAGCCTATGTCATCATAATAAAAGGTGATTTTTTAACTTTCACCGCTGTAGAATTGGGTGTAATACGATGCATCCTTTCCATTTTGTCTGTAAATTCAGAAATATTCTTCAACAAATGATCCTGACAGCGGCCATTTTGGATTTGAACTCTTTGTGACCTTAGTTCACCATAGAATTTGATAAACTTTTTTTCTATAACCACAAGGTTACCCAAATGCAGCAAAAAAGCTTTTGTTCACAACTTTTCCTATCTCAGTTCTTTATTGACCAGACTAGTGCACGATACGGCCCTGTTAATGTGTCACACACATTACACAGACAGTTGTCAATGGTGACCTATATTAGACCAGTATCGGTTTGGTGTGGTGGCGAGTTCAAACACCGTGCTGCAGCGTCAGTTGTGCTATGCATTCACGTCTAATCTCTTTCAGTTTATCCCATAAATTAAAAGGCAATAAAATGAAAAAACTAGGCCAAGATGATAACTCCAGTACTAGTAGTTGAGCCGTGGCCTTAAACTCATGCTTTGAATAGTCTAGACTATATAGTGAATTCACCAATCAGTCTCGAGCAAGGAATCAGATTCCACAAGGGGAATTCCCCATGGAGAATTCTCTTACATGCATGGGGAATTCATGGGAATATTCCCGGTGAATTCCCCGCAAGTTTCAAATGAAAAGTACTTCAAAGTGAATACTGCCCTCAAAATCAAAGGTAAAAAATTTGGTCAAATGTCATAACCCCCAAAAGGCTCATCTACACCACCTGAGGGATGTGTCTGTGCAATATGAAAACAATTTATCTAATCAGGGTTTTGCCCACGGTGGGCGGTGCTGGGCGGCCTCACCCAGCACACGACAACAGTTGGAAAAAACATGGAAAACATGGAGTATTTTGAGTATAAAAACATGGCTGTAGTATAAAAAATGACAGTTTTGATGCCCACCACTGCCCAATGTCTGGGAAGGAGCCTGCTAATGGTTACCGAGATAATAGTCACGGGAACGAAACACGGATGCATGGCAGGGCACGAAATAAGAACATTCCGGGCATCCGGGACAACCCATTTTGCAGCCGGACAACCCAGTATCAATCTCAGGGTATACGTCGGCACAACCAGTAAAAAATTGATGAGATTTACAAACATATGCAAATTGTTTCTGTGCATGGCACATTAACCCTTTAACACCTAAAATAAGCAGTCTTGAGATTCGTAGGGAATCAGCAGATATTGTTTGTCTTTTCAAGCTGACTGGTTCTGAGGGCTGTTCACACTGAGAATACGGATGTGTATGGCATCAGGCGAGTGGTACATATCTCTACTAGCTCGTGTTTGTTTGAGGTCCGGCAACTCAGCGCGGGTGACAGCTGCACCCACGGGACGGAATACATGACCAGAATGGGTTTTTTTTCATAAGCTCTCGGACTTCGGAGATTTCCAAGTTATGTTTGGTTGAATTACACAACCAAGATAACGCGCTCTTAGGACACAGGCCTATTACGGCCTAGGAGCGGGGCGAGGTATCAAGTCGCTTCATGTTTTTTTCAGGCATATTACGGCCAGGATGGGGATGGTTTTCTCATGTCAGGACGGAGATGGGCAATTCCATGAAAAAGTGGACAACATCAGTAAAAAATAAAATTTACCAAATCTGGCTTATTATCACATTTTCTTATGTAAAATATTATAGTCCTTCTTAAAAAAAATAGTTTTCTTATCAGTTAGTCTTTTTTGTATGATATTCGCCTTCTTATAGCTCAGTGTCTCAGGTTTAGAAAATAATTGGCCCCCCACCCCCCACTTGCAATGCATGCTGTTTTCCATTATTATCATTGCAGCTGATATTTTATACCCAGAACACATAGTTTCTGGTAAGTCTTATACAGTGTTACTCTTAAAATGAACTTGACCATTTTATATATTCATATGGAGCCTGTTAAAAATTAACCATCTCGGGTGTCCCGTACAACACCAAAATTTATTACTTTTCCCCTACCATTCTCTAAGAATGCTGCACAATAAAGATTATGAATGTTCACTTTTGTTTAGTCTTTAGCAATATTAACAGCCATTCTTTTCAGTAATATTCCATATTGCTCTCAATATAAAAGTAATTATTTACTTGTCCCGTACAACACTCATGTCCCGTACAACACCTTTGTCCTGTACAACATCCTTACCAATTGTATTTTCCTTTGTTTTTTTTGGAATTTATTAACTTAAAGAAAATGTTTAATAATTTTAAGAAATGACAAATATCCTTACTGCAATAGATGTCAAAACATTTAAAATAACTGTAAATAGTGGTCATTATCATGCCTTGTGCTTCATCTATCATCAAAATCATTTGTAATGCCAAAAATATTGAAAGCTATGGACATAAAATCTTTGCTATTACGTTGAGTCTGGCAAGCAATTACAATACCTGTATATCTGCTGTTCTGGTGGACCAATTGTCTTCATACAGTTGTATTTGGTCCACTTATTAAAAATATCATCCCACACAAGACAAATGCACATTTGAGGTAAACATGGTTATTTTTAGGTCATCCTGGGTCATTTGAGATCATTTTGGGGCAAGAAATTCTAAATATATGTTTCTGGAATAAAGTTTGCCATATCAGTGAGCAAATTTCTCCTTTTTCATTTCTTTGATCGACATCACCATGCTTCATCATACCCACTGAGTTTGAAAGGAACCAATTCACTTTAAATTGTGTATATATAGGTGTCGCCTATTTTAACACAATCTGCCGCAGCTTTCTCTCCTCTTTATTGCAGCCCTTCTGCAAACAGGGCTGGAAATATGAGCGTTCCGTTTGTCCGAGACAACTAAATCATAAGACGGACAACCCATATTGCTCTGATGGTTGTCCGTCTGGACAACCACAGATTTTCATCCAACAGTGACAGGAACAGTCACTGACTGTGAGCCGTAACTACTACTAGTCTAGCTTATCATACTTATGGCAATGCCCAAACAAATTTTGACTATCACTTTTTTGGCTGTCAAACATAGTTAAAAAATTGTGATCGTGATCAAACTTATACTTTACTTCTGTTCTCATTTTTGGGCGGACAACTTTAAATTGTGGCTGACAACCGAAATATTCATGTTGGTTGTCCAGCGCCCTGGCAGACACCTGTCCATCTCAGCAATTGTGGTAAAGGCTCCTCCCCAGTCTTTACACCACCGAAGGAGTATCTACTTGTATGCTTCTTGCCACCGTCTCTTTTCAATATGGCTATCTTTGGTTAGTTTACCAAAGTCTATATCCTGTGAATGAACCCACACCAGCTCATCCTCATCTGGGATTCTGCTTGCATGTTTAACAATCATGTTCTGCTGTGATTTTTAAAATTACGCACCCATTTGCCAGTAAAATTCCCTGCAGAAGATGTGCTGCAGCACTCTTTATAGCCAATGAAGCTGAGCAAGGTCAACGCAAGCCTGCTATTTCCTCACTAGACAGGAGATTCAACTGTGTGGCTCGGGGCTCCTGATCAAAAGCATACTCACGACCTCGCTGAAGTGCCAGATCCTGGGTAGCCCTCTGACACATAGAAATGTGAAGCTCCAGTGCAGATGTGGGACGGACTGGGATGAAAAAACACTTGACAACATATTGGGAAAGTGGCTCTAGGTTGCCAGCAAGCAGCACTTGATGCAGTGCGGGAAGACGTGTGACAAGTCCTTCCTGAATAACGTAGGCCTACCGAGTTCAACCATGTTGAGAAAGGCTATACTCGTAGTGACCCAAACCATGCAAGAACCGTCAGTGCAACCATGATGAAATCACAGGACAGGTGAAGATGGCATGTTTGAACAAGCTGGTTGTTAGAGGAAGGGACCGAAGGTATCAAAGTCACACTTGTGATGCCATATTGTGGTTGTTGTGTAGTTAAATTTTCCTAATACCTACCTTCTTGGAACATTGCATGTTTCTTGGCCTTGCCGGTAGCTATGAGAACCTTCTCAAATAGTTCCACTGAGAGGATTTGTGGCCACCGTTTGACACCACCTTGCTGAGAGCTGTGATTGCTGTTGCAACAGGAGATTTTCTCTGCTAGAACGACTTCCCAGCTTGAGTGTCTGTAAGACCTCCCCCCCCCCGCCCCCCCCAGATTTTTATTTCACAAATCCATGTGGACGCACTTGCATCTTTGCATAAGGCTAGCTGGAGGGGACTGTGCTCTGCTCAAGGTAAAAAGTGGCTGCGATCATTTCACCAATTCGGAGATTTTTTTAGACTGAATCGGCATCTGAGCATGCCGGATTGTCAGAAGGATTTGTATGTAATTGTATTACTGCATTTTCAGCCTTTTTCTCAACTTTTATCTGAATTCAGCTAAAATACTAAAACAGGTGATCATTTTGATGATGTCAAGATCATAGAAATGAAAAACGATAAATTAGTTCACTGATCAATACAGGAAACTTTTTTGAAGAAGCTAGCTGATATTTCGAGTTTCTGACCCCAAAATGCCCTCAAATGACTTCAAAATGACCTTAGAATGACCTGAAAATAACCATGTTGACCCCAAATCTGTATTTGTCTTGTGGGATGATATTCTTAACAAGTGAACCAAATATGAAGAAAATTGATCCAGCAAAATGGCCGATATATAGATTATGCCGGAATCGATCGGTAAATTGCAGCTATTTTCTTTACTACTAACGCCAAAATTGCCAAAAACAATAAAACAGGCGCTTACTCAATTTAAAGTGTATTGGTTCCTTTCAAATTGGTCTTAAAATACTCCTTTGGTATGATAAAGCATTGTGATGTCAATCAAAGAAATGAAAAAGGAGAAATTTGTTCACTGATACGGCAAACTTCATTGTGGAAACGGTTATTTCGATTTTATGACCTCAAAATGACCTCAAATGACCCCAAAATGACCCTAGAATGACCTAAAATTAACCCTGTTGACCCCAAATGTGTACTTGTCTTGTGTGGGATAATATTTTCAATAAGTGGACCAAATATGAAGATAATTGGTCTACGTCCGAACAGCAGATATATACAGGTTATGTAATTGCTTGCCGGAATCGATCGGTGAATTTCAGCTACCGCTATGTATTTTCTTGGCTCCTATCGTCAAGAAACATTAAAAGGCGGCACCTACTCAATTTAATATGGATTGGTTTCTGTCAAATTGTTCTTAAAATACTCCGTGGCTATGATGAAGCATGGTGATGTCAATCAAAGAAATAGAAAAGAAGAAATTTGTTCACTGATACGGCATAATTTATTGTGGAAAAGGATATTTTGAGTTTCTGACACCAAAATGACCTCAAATGACCCCAATATGACCCTAGAATGACCTAAAATTAACCCTGTTGACCCCAAATGTGTACTTGCCTTGTGTGGGATGATAGTTTTAACAAGTGGACTAAATTTGAAGACAATTGGTCTGCCAGAACAGCAGATATACAGGTTATGTAATTGTTTGCCGTAATCTATATCGGTGAATTTCAGCTATTTTCTCGGCTCCTATTACCAAATTGACAAAAACACTAAAATAGGCGGCACCTGCTTAATTTTTGACTGATTTTCCTAAAATTGGTCTTTGAAATTGGAGAACATTGATCCTACTGCATACCTCTATTAGTATTTTGAGTCTCAATCATCTGTAAAATTTTCCTGGGAAGTATCCTCAGATTCTGCCCCCCCCCCCCTCGCCCCTCAAGGCTTGTGTCACCTTCTTCCATGGCTTGCTACCCTCTACCATGGCTTGTGCCCGACCTTAAAACATTAGGGTGTCTGCCCCGCTTAGGCTACCAGTAATTTTTATCAGAAGAAGGGTTTTTATTGGATTAGTAGCATGGCTAGGGATAAGGTCAAAATTAATGTGTCCTGTACAACACATTTTCATCTGTCCCGTACAACACCTCATATTACTGGGCTTATCTGAAATTCATAACTGAATATAATAAAAGGTGGTCCCTAGTCAGCTTTGAGAACCTTCCTATGATATTTCAATGGGCATTTGAATGACATTGTAATGATCAATTCACAGACTTTTCAAACAAATAGTCAAATGTCATTTTTTGTGTCTTTTCTGATGTCCCGTACAACACCATATACTTTTCGCAATTATTACTACAATATTGAGTTCCCATTTTGGATGTTGTTGTTGTTGGGTAACTCAGCCCTCAACAGTTATCTATACCAAAATTAATCTCAGATTTTCTTTTGAAGAAGTAGGGAATCATTCGAAAAACCTGTACAATTATCCCGTACAACACCTCGTGGAATCGCCCAGATGGTTTCACGTATCAGGACATAGATGGTTTATCACGTACAGGGGTAGAATTAAACGTTGAGGGCTTTCCAATCCACAGGACTGGCAAGTCAAGGAAACTGCCATTCCTGAGTAAAAACTGTCATTCCTACAAATGACTTTTGTCCTGTGATGGCCTTAAATTTGCCGGTTTATCGAAATTGTTAATAACAAATGTTGCCATTTCTGCACATTTTTTGGCAGTACCGGACTGGAGGAATGCCTAATTTCGAGGCCTGACATACTAGAACGGTGATGGTCGTCACATACTAGAGTGTTCTGGCTGGCCAGTCCGAACTGTCATACTCCCCAGCATTAAGCCAATGCCGGCCTAATGCTGTCAGGGTTTGACACAAACTTGAATGAGCAGTGGACCACAGGACCACCATCTGAGAGGATCTGGTGGTCCGACAATTTTTTTAGTGGTCCTGACAACAACTAACGTTATAACATTTGGAAATCTTGAAATTGTTTCACGCTTGCGATGTGTTTTCACATCGTTAATTTTGTAAAACCACAGAAGGCATGACAGGAGACAGTTCAAGGATGATGACCGATCTCAATGTCAATAATTAATGACCCTCATGCAGGGTTCTAACCAAGCCCTTTTAGCGTGTCGGCCCGACACGCTAAGTTTCGCTGCCGCTACGCTACTAGTATCGCCTACATGCTGCCGATATGCTGAATAAAGAGCGACACGCTGCAGATATTTTGAAAAATACGGGACTGCTGTACCCCAGAAAACACGAGGCGCTGATGCACTGCTTGCCTGATGATGCCCCGACTTCGCAGGAGCCGGCCAGCATTAACACATCATTTGTGCAGCGACTCGTGTTTGTTGGCTAAGCAGTAGCTGTGACGTCCTCATTGAGGCCGTGGATTACTGTACTTGTTTCAGCCGAAAAAAACCAACGTTTTTTCAACATGGCCGTGACTGAGAGCGATCTCGACCCCAAGCCCCGAAAAATGCCCATAACGTTTTATTAACTGTGCGAAAAATAAGTCCAGCATGCGATCTCGTTGCTAAAATGCTACTGATTCTAAAAAAACATTATTTTTGACCTGATTATTCAAGGCTAAATCTTAGATATGACTGTCCAAAGAAATGTCCAACGATTTTGTACGGGGTCAATCTGCGGCAGAAACCTTCAGCCACGCTGGGGCTGTTTAGCAGCGCTGAATACCGCGACCGCCATTGGCTGATTGCCAAATTTCAGATGCAACATAGGCTTATACCTGGGTTGAAGCGAGCTGGCATAATATCATCTATGATGCTTTGCCTATTAGGGTTTATATATTGCGTGAACTATTTGCACCATAATCATGATAATAAAATTTATCTACCACATCCTCTATATGATACAACCTAGACAGTGTATATCTAATACTGATATGGAGATGTGTAAAAATATACATGTAGGCATAGGCCCCTATTACTAGCTTCGAATGCTATAGAATGTATAAGTAGAAAAACGAAAGGTGCATGCACACACAAGCTATTGCCGTGTATCTGGCAATTATAGATTTCTAATTAATAGCGGCTGTGCCGTGGTTTGTCTGCAAAGTAAGTCTATAAAAAAATTGTAATATATAGATGAGACAGATGTCAAGATTTTTCAAGTGTGGCTTTTTCCTTTATCTAATCACTGTTGCCACCGAGTGACGTTTGTCGCGATCAACAGCAAAACATCACAGGTTGATGTAAAATCCCAGATTTGTCATGGATTTTTTATATTTTAACAAAAAAATGAAGGAATTTTTAAGTCCCATACTTCATTTTTTCCTATTCACGGACTTTCCCCGTTTTCAAAGACCCGTGAGAGCCATGTATCAAAGAGTATAGAAATGCTTTAGGATGCATCTCAGAGCAGCTAGTATCTACAAATTTTCCGGGGGCGTAGGCGGCCCCCTGACCCCTCGCCGATTTTTCAGGTCTTGGCTGGCGCCTCGACCGATACGCTGACATTTCAGGCTGGTTAGAACCCTGCTCATGATTACAACTACGTGTTTTGTTGCATCAAAAGGGTGAGAGAGGGTACAGTGTTTGTGGTATTATCACCCTCGTGTTGAGATGATTGTTTATATCTGTGTGGCATGTTACGATTCTGATTATACTCCCCGTCAAATTAACTTGTATCGCATGTTTTTCGCTGATTGTCAATTCTCAACCAACTTTAATGAAATTTTGCATGGACTCTGTTCGAGTCATCTGCCGAATACCCTGAAATTTTCATCAAAAAATATTCTATAGCTCAAAAGTTAGACGATCTGGCATGTAATTCAATTTTTAAACTTTAATTTAACCAGTTTAATGGGTCTATAGAGGGACGTTGTAATAACAAATTTACTACATGTCCAATGGTCTAAATTTTTAACTATATAATATTTTTTTATGAAAATTTGGCGTATTTGGCGGGTGACGTGAAAATAGGCCTTTCAAAATTTCATAAAAATCAGTTTAGAATTGACTGAGAAATCGGCAAAAAACATGCGCTACAAGTTAATCTGACGCCGAGTAGTCTATAGGGCTATATTTTTTGGTGGTCCACAGGACCATTGGATAGAATGTTCTGGTGGTCCGACATAATTTCTGGTCCGAGACCACTGCCAGTTGTGAACGCTGGCTGTATTGGATTTCTTCACTATTTTGGACTCTGCTCATTCCGCCGATGCCACCATCGCGTTTTTTTGGACACAGTAAACTACATTGTACTTTTTGTGAATACACTTGTTATCAAATTTATACTGTTGTTGTTGTTGTTATCCGCTGGAAATATCCAATATATTTTGATGTTCCGACCTTTGCTCAGCTAACTGCACTTAAGACATTCGGTCGCCGAGATTGGGTTGTAACACTCGACAATAGTAACATGCATGAAAAATTTGGGAAGGATACAAAAACTTCCGAATTGATCACGCCCACAAGGTAAAATAAAAGACGTAAATTTTTGCGAAAAATTGGAATAAATTGGCCATTTTCATTTTTTTCAGCCATTATAGAACTTGTCAGAGAACTGGTTATTAGTAACATGCATAAGTTAGCAGGATACTATTACTAGTCAACATTGTCAACCGGTCCCACCCCCGGTTGACAAGCTGCCTATTAAAACAAGAACCCTGCAGTTCTGAACATATTGAGAGTCATTTTTTGCATCAGACTGAAGTTGATTTTTAAGCAATGGGCCATGTAAAACTACACTCAGAACAAATATATATTTTTCGCCAATAACTATTTTAGATTGCTAAAACTAAAAATAATTAGATGCACAAGTGCAAGATGTTTTCTTTGTTAGTTCACATGATAGCAGTATATTAAAATACTGTGCAAGCACTCCTAAACACCCCGTGCCAGATGTAGTGACTTGTTTTAAGAATCGTGTAATAAATATTATAAAACAAATTTAAACAGTGGCGGATCCAAAGGGGGGCGCAACCGGCGCACACCCCAGGGTTCCAAAAACAAAAAAAACTACCAGATTTTGGCCAAAATATGCTTCAGTATGCGTCATTTGAGGCGTAAGATTTCAAAAAATTTCGCAAGAGCATGCCCCCGGACCCCTCTGAAGCATAAAAACAGGTTGACTTTGCCAGCTGTGGTGAGTATAAATTCTTGAAAAAAATTGGCGCCCCCCTGTCTGTCAATTCCTAGATCCGCCACTGTTAAATGATGTTTTTAAAATAAATTATTTTATAAGATATTATAACTAGATCTTACATTTGCACAGCAGTGTGCGACATTAACGCTCGACCGCTCGACCCAGTCCAGTAATCCTGGCACCGGGCGAGTACACATTCTCAGGCACTGGACCTGCTGGTCGAGTATATATTCAAGGCCTTATCTGCTATGTAACGTTACTAGGCCTATACTAGTATTGTCAGCATGTCTGACCAGTGCATGGATAGTCTGCAATGTGCATTAGCGGTATTTAGACAACGCGGCGCCGTCATTAAGCCACGCAACATTAGCTAGAGCTCCCTGCACGTGCCAGCCTCCATCCACTCTCACGCCGCCACTGTGCAGTTGTAACTGGTGTGGCAATACAGGCTGACACCCTATGCAAACACGGCCCGCTTTATTGGCTTAGACGACGCAGTTACCATCACATTTCATCTTTGAATGTTCTCATTTGGGTACGGCAATATCTTAATATGTTTTTAAACACATCAGAATAATAGAAATGCGTCGGCGGCATACTGCATGAATGGTTTAAAAAGACGTAGGCCTAACTGATTAAATTTACGTCTAATTTCACACAGTGTGTAGGCCTCAGAATGTCTGCCTAGAAGCAGACCGTCCCGATGACGTCATCTACTCTTGCCGACCTTAGCCCGCCATGGTGGTATAACTATATCATCCCTGCAGGGACATCGTGACATGTGCGCTAAGGGTTGAGCACGTGTCAAGTCGTATGTGCCTCGGCCCTACTATAGTAGAAACAGATCCATACCTCACATATTTGTATGACCAGTGGACGCCAACTGCTAACAGTCTTAAGACATGAGCTAGCGCGAAAAACAGATGCTTCAAATCTTACTAAGCATTAAGCCTATAAATTGGTGTCGCATTATCGCTGGGAATTTAAAGGGACTGGCCCACGCTAAAATCATCAAAAAATCGGTGATTTTATTTCAGGTTCTTAATATGACCATATGATGTAAACATGTACATAGACTAGAACTGCAAATTTTTATAATTTTTGTGCCGCGCATTCACCAGTTAGGCTAGATATAGAGACAAAATTCCTGATTTCTAATTATTGACAACCATGTCAAAAATAGGAAATGCGGGAATTTCGTCTCTATATCTAGTCTAACTGATGAATGCGCAGCACAAAAATTATAAAAATTTGCAGTTCTAGTCTATGTACATGTTTACATCATATGGTCATATTAAGAACCCGAAATAAAATCACCGATTTTTTGATGATTTTAGCGTGGGCCAGTCCCTTTAAGAGGAGCGCTTGTAAATCAATGATCACTGGTGCAATGATTATGAACAGTTATTACCTGTACGACGCTGGCCCAGTGTTAAAACAAGATGTACAACAACTAGGCTACATGTAACAGTAGCACACCGCATTTACACCCACGCTCACAACACGCTGACCGTGGCTCAACCATGTTGACACAGCTACATAAAGCAGGCTGGTGTCTGGTAGATTTTTTCAAGCCAGCAGATATTCTGGTAATACAGGGTACAACAAAATCGGGGGGGGGGGCGGGGTGCGAGTGCGTTTATTAGGGATAATAGGGTATATACTCAGACGGAACGCTTAAACCATCTAAAGCCAAGTAGACTCTAGATGCAAATATGTTATTTATATTATTTGATTATGTGAATTGATATCATCTAAATTGACTCTTCAATGTGAAATGACAAGTGATTATTATGGTATTATGCTATATGTTTGTCTTTGTTATTTTTAATTTTTTTTATAAAAATCACAATGATTGCGGGTTGTACATCACTTGTACATAATTTGTTTTTTTTAAAGTCCATACCGTATCAGATTCGAGCTTACCTGGTCTAGTGACATGTCACCAGGTCTAGTGATAAACTAAGGTTACTAGACCTGCTGGTCTAGTGATACAAAATGTTAATGTCACACCCTGGCACAGCAAATACGAAAAAGTCTCCACCATCCACAATTAAAGTTTATTGCCAATGCAGTAGCAATAGGGCTATATGACAGGAGTGCCATGGCCGCCATCTTGGATATGGATATTTTAGGGCAATCCATCAGAGGGCTGTGTAAAAACAATTTGAGAGGATTGGATGAATATTGGCAACTGGAGAGCGTTTGGGTAAACGTCGTTCTTGAAATGCAAATTGAGCCCATGTCGGCCATCTTGAATATGCAAATTAGCTGATTTTTTAACTCAACCAGGATGATTCATCAGAGGGTATTCAGAAAAATTTGATGAAGATCGGATGAATATTGCCGACTGGAGAGCATTTACTTCGATCTGTGATATGCAAATTAGCCCATGGCGGCCATCTTGGATAAGCAAATTAGTTGATTTTTTAACTTAGGCTAAGCAGGATAATCCATCAGAGGGTGTTCAGTAAAAATTTAGCAAAGATCGGATGAATATTGGCGACTGGAGAGCGTTCACTTCGATCTTGAATATGCAAATTAGCCCATGGCTGCCATCTTGGATATGCAAATTAGCTGATTTCCAAACTTAAACAGGATAATCTATCAAACGGTGTTCAGAAAAAAATTCGCAGAGGAAAATTGACAAAAAACTAATGACTTGTAAATAAATGTTTAGAACAGGATATATGTGGATATATTTTAAATGACGTATATATTTTCCAGATCGAGTCTTCGATCTTCAGTGAGGCTACTTGTACTAGTTATAGGGCAGATCTATTCAAGCAAGCACGAGACATTGAGCCAATATTGTGTCAATGTTGGCCCGCAGTCTATGACGTCGGTCCAACATTGACCCAACATTGGCTGTATGTCTCGTGCTTGCTGAGATGGCTGGCAAGTCTTTTCAGGATACCTTATCTATGACGCAGTGGCAGTTTAATTATAATCATGTCATTAGTGGTGGGCGTTAATGAAATATAAGTAGGCCCCTACTGCGAAGTCCGTTGCCAATGTTTACATCTAGTTTCAGAACATAGAACTATGTTTTAAACATGTGATACACAGCACGTGTATGTAACACCACGCGTACTAACCCAACAAAATGATGGTGCGCGCGCACGCACGCATGCCTGTTACAATTGGCCCTATATGGGGGGTGACACAATTGACCAGTCGCTCTGAAAAGTGTGCGAGCTTAGAGATTAGTGGGTCAGAGATGCATACACATGTTTGTAGCCTAGTATACAGAAGGCCTACATGTACATACTACGGGCAGTCATCACGCTGATCCCTAATATCCAATCGTGCCGTAAACACCCCACTCTTTTAGAACCCGTCGAACAAATCTATTGTGACAAAACATTATTTTAAACAATAGTCTGGACCACAGCAGTCTACTTTGCATGTTTAAATTACAGAAAAATATGCACTCGCTAAGCTGGGCGAGTTTTAGGCCATCCGAACTCATTTTCAAACATTTTTTTCCCACAGTGCCAGTGATGCACACTGCCTGAGGGGTACAGCTTAATGTGGCTTAGTGACAGACTGCAGCTATACGCCTAACTGGCCTAATGTCTCGTGTATGCTGCACGTGTTAAACACGTGCAGCAAACACGAGACATTGGGCCATTGTTAGTTCAATGTTGGGCCAGCATCTTAGACGGAGAAACCTCATAGAACCGACAATGGCTCAATATCTCCTGTTTGCTGGGTTAAGACCCAGCCACCCCCAAAACGTGCTGTAGGCCTATGTCATCTGCTCTGCAAAGGCAGTATCTGCTCACTTGTAAAGTGAGCGGATACTGCCTTTAGTAAAATTTATATGGGCTATCTATAAGGCATAAACTGATTGCTCAACCCACAGCTTAATAACTGGAGACCACAAACTGTCGTAAAATTAAAAACGGAAATCCTAATAACTCAGCAAATACAGATATTTATGCTTATTCAGAAACAACATTTGGTGTGCCTACTGTAGGCTATGGAATGACAGAAAACTGAACCTATGCGTTTTGCCGTATTTGAGAAGATGTGAGTGATAGTCATTTGGGACACACATTATATGGACACAAAAAAACAGTGCCCAGAATCAGTTTTTTGAACCATATTAAAACATTATTGGAATGAGTTCCAATAATGTAAAAACAGACGAGGCACCAGTGTGATGTTTGCACACCCTGGTGTACAATCAATTTGTGAAGCTAAAAAAGTGTATGGCCGCCACCGTTAATAAGTTTTTAAGGTCGCGTCAGGAAAATATAAACAATTGAAAATTCAAATCGAGCTGGTATGAACAGTATTAAAGGCGGCCAGTTTGAATTTCTGGAGTCTATAAACAACATCCAGCTCCCCGTCTGGAAACGAAGTGTCAGACAGGTGCCCCGTCTAGCAGGATACAACCATGACAAACTTCAATCAATCAATCAATAAAAGTTCAATAGCGCCCATATCCTCAGCGAACCGAGCACAGAGACACGCAAATCCTATTTGACACGCTGACAGGGTGTGTAAAAAAATTTGAGGGTGTGTAACACCCCCTTTACTATAAGCAGGATAGTTTTGACAGGGTGTAGTAGTAAATTCTAAGGTGTGTTGCGACGGTTTTGGGCGTGCAAAACACGCCCACATGCCAGGGATGCAAATTCAAGACAAGAATTATGTAAGGGCGATTGTAAATCAGCATGTCACTAGCCCTGCTGGCGACTGATTCCCTGCGCGATCCGCAGATCATGTGTGGCTATTTACGCATAACTGCAGAGCGCCGCACAGCATGTACAGGCATCGTCGTCGTGGCGCGCTTCAGAGTGTTGTTTCGGCTCATACGTGGTTGTGCAGGTTGTGTGTATCAGATACCTTTACGTTTGAGGAGCACTGAAGCGCACATAATTCAAGATTTGGTACACTAAAATGTGAGCAACTGAATCAAGTTTGATGATGACACACGTGGACATAAAAATCACGTTCACCAAGTTGTTAAACAAACTAGTGACCAGTAGGCCTACGGCCTGGTCAATCAGCGGTGCGTGGGCGTGTGTATTGCATGTGGCCCGATCTGCGGTAGCCATGACAGCCCACAGCGTCACTTATTGCGTCGTGGTTCCCAACATTCGTTTCATCTGATATTTCACAGTTTAAAATGGCGCTGATCAAGAAGATCATTTATCTAGTTTGCTGACATACATGTGCATGCTGACAACTTTTCATTGCCCAACGAGCTGTGGCTGAGTATATGCAGTCTTGAATTGTTGCTGATTCTAAACGACTCATGCATTATTGGCCTGATAAATCAAGCATTATTCTCACATAAAAACGTCTGCAAAAACGTCTTGCAATTTTGTGTGATTACAAGCTGTGGGTGATACTCCAGTTTCAGTCACACATAGGGCTGCCGCTGGCGCATGTATGTCGGCGCAGAAACGATGTGAATAACTGGACATAACCATGCTAATAGGCCTAACACAAACTAAATTACACCCCCAGAAAAGGCCTATAATACACCTGAGATAACCTTTTAATCCCAGTTATTTTGTGCCTTGCTGTGTCATGAAGCCATAGAGGCTAGAGTACGCTTATTTGACATCATTTTATGTTTAAAAAGACTGACTTTATTATATTTGCAGAACGATTCACGTTTTTTTAAGATGGACCCCTTTTCTCATCGCAGTGGGCAACACAGCCCCTTCTTTCTCTAAGTTGGTATGAACACTAGTGAGCCAATGTCGGATTAAATTAATTGTCTGTACATGTATTAATTATGAATAACCAATTAATTAGGGTGGCTGGACATATTTCACTGGCCCATTTACTCTAACCTCACTAGAGCTCAAACAGCTGCAGATGTGCTAATTAAAGCTACTATGCCCACCTGCAGCAATAATGCTCAGGTTAAGCCTACGGAAGATGGGTCAGAGTGCAATATCGCACTAGTCCGGCAATTTTTTTCATAAAAAACATTAAACTAGTAAGGGCAATTAAAAAATCATAAGGGCTAGTGGATTTTTAGTTCCACTAGCCCGGCTGGCGAGTGGGTAAAAATGACGAATTTTTTCCCCTGCATGCCCTGCTAGCTAACAGTGATTCATGATCATGTCAGGGTTCAATTTGTTTTGAAAATATTGTGTAGCGATTTGCAATCAAGCTACATATTGATATATATAATTTAAAAATTACCCCACCCCCTCCCACACAAAATCATCATCTCGAAAATTTTGGGATTTGATGATGATAGTCACCTAATTAGGCCTAGTACCGGTTGATAAATTTGGCAATTAGGCCTACTGTCTATAGTAAAAGTCACTTTAAATTTGTCACTTTTGCATTGCATGCTTTTCGCTAATTACTCACGCAATTTTCATCCCATTGTCATGAAATTTGGCAAGCATTATTTTCTAGTCTTACGGCAACTTCCCTGAAAATTTACAGAAAAAATATTAAGTAGTTTAAAAGTTACACCACTTGACATGTAGTAATTTTGAATTATGACGCTCCTCTATAAACCCATCAATTTCAATCAGCTTTAATCTCGAAATTCTACTACATGTCGAATGGTCTAACTTTTGAAATACTGACTCAAACTTCACGAAATTTTTTAGGTAGGCGCCGGAATAGTTGGAAAGAGTGCTTGCAAAACTTCTTGTAAATTGTTCATGAATTGAGTGAGAAATATTGTTGATAAATATGGCACTAATTTTCTTGAGGACTGTTCACTTTTCAAATAAATCTATCTTGAATTATTGCAGTGTAGTTTGTTTTAATATATCACGGTTAATCAACGGTTTGGGATGGTTCACATTCACTATCATGAAACATGTGCAGACACACATTTGCCATTGGTTTCAGGAGAAATGTATTAAAGTCTAGTTATACTGTAGCATTTCTGTATCAAAATGGCATGGGAAGTTTGGTTTGGAATGTAGTGCATGTCTTTAGAATTCTTATCAGGACAGGAGATCTCAAAAGCCATAAAATCTTCAAAAATGACTTTTTTCAGAGGCAAAATATAATTTATTTTAGTCATGTAAATTCAGTGATAAAATAATAGTGGTGGTGGGGCTTTTCATTGAAAAATTGTGATAAAATTAATAAAAAAGTCAGGCATTTGACTTGAGCTCATAGTCATAGTCATACATGTGTCTAGAATTAATCTCAGATGCTTTCAGAAGCTACCATATCAAAAAAATCTTCGGGAGGGGGGGGGGGGGTGTTTACAGCGCGCCCCTTACCCCCTGGCCAAGCTGGTTTATCGAGGCTCGAGCTCCTGGTTGGGTTCAGGAGCTCTACTCTAGTGAAATCTAGGGCTGGGCCTATTAACCGAGCTCCAGGGTTTTTCATATGATAGGCCTAAGCCCTGGCCTACCCTAGGCACTGATAATGTCTTAGGCCTATGTCAATAAAAGTTATTCTTCCATCAGTCTCACTCTCAGACTCAGACTCGGACGATCAGTATCAATTCAACCTGTCAACGGAAACAAGCAAGCTTAGGCTTAGCCTTTGGGCTGTCTCAGCAAACACTTCTTCAACTCTCGTGCTCGAAGTACTTAGTCGTACTCGTACAAAGACAATGTCGTAGCGCAGCGCCAGCGGTAGACTATTGCACAGGTGTCGCATACATTCGCAGCATTGTGTGACTGTGACTGTGAGTTGACAGCTTCAGTGAGTAAGTTCAGACGTCAGTTTAATCAAGATTCAAGTTCAACTAAAAACGTTGTCTACCATCACATTTGTCTATAAAAATAAATGTACACAAATTAACATATATATGTAAAAATACACCATGTAGAGTCTACAGAGATATGTAGACGAAAATTACCCTTCTTTACATTTAGATGGGGATTATCGATGTCGCTGTATCAGTCAGTATTATCAGATTATGTCGGGTACGTTGAACACAGGAAAACCGCGCAATACGGGCGGACAATGAAAATGAAGAGATTTGATTGGATAGAAATTATGTTTCAACAAGCTGGGTTAGATTGGCTCGCTGTCCTACTCCATCTGGCGAGCCGACTGTATGCCAGGCGGCGTAGAGCAGGGAAACAGTCTACAAGCTGGGTGACCTTTTCAATAATGACGTCACAAAAAAGTGGCGCAGTTCAGTTTCCAACAGGCATCTCCTGGGAAAGGTCGACACCGAGCAGGTCTCCCAGGGGCACTGGGGTGCATCCAGGAGTGTGCTCGAGCACCCCCTTATTTTTCCATATTGGTGATTTTTCTAACTCAACAGTTTCCTATAAAATCAATCCACCAGTAGGGGAGAATGAGGCAAGCTGGGCCACTTTTTTCAAATGCTTATTGTGCTCATACAATTCATATATATTGAATATATACCGGGTAGGCAAAATGAATTAATGTATTTATGAAAGTTTTTGTTGTTTGTTTTTGTTACGTATCATACACAATTGGTAATCTACATTGATTTTGACATAAATGCAAATAAACTGGCACGGCCCATCTTACGGCACGGCCCATCTATTGATCATGTTTTTGACCTATGTCAATGGTTACTGAATAAATCTAATCTAATCTAATCTACCCATCTCCGGGGCAAGATGGGCCATGGCTGGGGCAAGTTGGGCATAGACCACTGGTAAAATTTGGATGAATAATATATTATTTATTTTATATCTAAACACTAAATAAACCAAACTAAATGGGGTTATATCACCCTCTCAACTCTACTTGACTGCGAAATAATCGGCGTTTCGCTGCGTTTCCCTAGTTTCACAAAAATGGTCTCACCACCCCAAATGCCAGTCCCATTGAAATACATGTAAAATGCCTCAATTCCACGGGCCGATTTTACTTCTTTTTGCCCTCCAACCTATCTAGTGCCGCATATCATAATGAAGCCTGGACTGTGCATTTTCAAAAACAGCTCCGATAAGGGGTTGCTACTCAGACAGATTTTGAGCTAGGCCCCCTAGTGTGCAAAAAGGTCACTATAGTTCAAATTACGCTTAAATTCATACCCACTTCCACAGACCAGACATACATCCTTTTAACCCACTGTATCCCTGTCAGATTATCACGAAACAGTCATATCTGATATCCGGGATGAAGGAGACATCATGTACTTATTAAATATTCACAGAAATATAACTTCTTTGTATTTGTTTTTGATTTAACAGAGGTTGAAACAGCCGCATTGAAAGTATTTTGTGTGATGATTCCATCATTAGTAGGGGAGGACGGGGCATGTTCGAACACCGGGGCACGTTCGCACCCTGCTGGTAACTCAGAATTGAGGGCCACCCGGTGAATTAAAAATATAATTCATGATGTACCTCTCCCCTAAGTCACTGTTTCCCCCAAAATTCATCAGCTGCAGTTTTTTTGTTTTGCTCCCGATTCAAATACGTGATTTTCTCATTTTATGTTATTTAGGTTAATTTTTCTAAATACTGTGTGAACTACAGTTCTAGTAGTTAAGTAACCATTTGTTGTTCTATAAATAGAACACAGAAGTATACAACATACAGGGAATGTATTTTTGAACCATCACAAAAAGTACGGGCAATAATTGGGGTTGAAGCTGAAATGGCATTACGGGGCACGTTCAAACGCGTTCGGATATGCCCCGGAAAGGGTGTGAACATGCCCTGGACTAGCCTTACAACCAATGGTCATAATTGCAACATAGTTTATTTTATTCACACATGTCCACACATGTCCACACTCACCCATACATACTGGCACTCACTCAGCCACACATTATCACACTTTTTCATACAGCACATGCTGTTTTGTCCGGTAACCTGGCGGTTGGTGGATAACCGTGATAAATGCCGCCAGTGGTGCGCCGGTGGCCTGATGGACAAACTGCTATTGCCCACTGCTGGCAACTTTTGGGAGACTGACAATGTGCTGCTACCTTGTGAAGGGCAACATCACACTGTTGCTATTTATGCAAAATGCAATATTAAAATACAAAGGATTGCCAATTATTGTCATCGTTGTATTGCACTTTAATAGCCGGGGCATGTTCGAACGGTACTGGTCGGACATGCCCCGCCTCTGGTTGTAATCACATTTTGCGATATATTTTTTAAAATATATACAAGACAACTAACTATACATTTTAGTGGGGCATCATACTTGTGGAAGCACTATATGTATGCAATAATGAGTGATTCAGGTAAATAGCTAGTGAACAGGTATGCATTATGTCTTAGGGGTTCGAACATGCCCCGTCCTCCCCTATACACCTGCCGTGATTTCGGCTTATTTAAGGTGGTGAGACCTTGTGAACTCATTATCTCAAGGACCGCTAGTCCAAATCGCTTGTGATTTTGTATGTACACACACTTTCCAGGTCACAAAATTAGAATGTTTTGGTTGCAGTTTACTTTGAAAGAAAAAAAATTGCGGCCATTTAAATTTTCAATTTAATTTTATTTTTATTTTTATAGACTCGTTATATTGATCAGTGAGTCCGGATCAGTTGTGATATTGTATATACGAAAGTTTACCAGCTGGCTTGCCACAAAAACAAAATGTTTTGGTCACCTGTCAATAATTTGGTAAAAAAATGGCAGCCATTTTAAAAAAAGTGTTTCTTCTTTCTATTTGAATTTTTTTTACTTGGGGCAAGTTGGGACATGGCAAGTCTAAGCCATGTTCAACTTGCCCCATAAAAGTGGCCAAACTTGCCTCATCCGGCGCCATTTGCAAAAAATATTTTATCCTGTATTTTTAAATTATGGCCTCATTATAGTCTATTAGTCAAAACATAAACTACCTGTATATGCATCAAAATTGGTCACAATCTAAATTATATCTTGAAGCATTGATAAATGATCAGCATGAAATGCACATCAAAAATATTTTCAAAACTACATTAAAAAAATATTTTATCCATAGATTTATTTGTATCTTTGAAAAAGTTTATTACCGAAGATGGTAAGTAAATAATGTAATTTATATTCACTAGATGGCACTAAACATGCCGCTGGGAAATCAGATTTGGCTATACAAGGGGTGGCCAGCCTTGCCTCGTGGCCCAACTTACCTCACTCTCCCCTACCCGGCATGTAGGTGCCAGCACCCCTCTCACATTCACATTTTTAAAAAAAAATAGCAGAATAAAAAGTACCAACTTTGTTTAGTCTTGGCCAATAATTCGAACATTAACCCAGACTTGAAACAACGTTGTTCCAAAGTAAATATGCCAAGATTAATCATGTTAATATGGTAATCATTACACACCATTATCACAATCCACAGCGGTAGTCTTAAATTAGGTAGATTCAAACAGTCATTATGATGGGGTTTTTCGTGTTTTTTTTAGGATTCATGTAAATTTGTGATACACTGCAATAAAAGACATATTTTTGTCTGTTTGTTTGCTCTTTTTTCTCACTATTAATTCCATAATTGTTGCAACAAGTGCTTGAATAGGTAAGTGGAACAGGCATGCTGTGGCTCCTTCTGATATTTTTTTTACGCAGGTGCCATTTTGTGTTTCTTGTAAAAAATGCAAAAAATGAAAATAGACTATGTCCACTGCCCTATGAGGAAGTTCTGGAGGACATCATTAAGACCGGTTGGACATCTCGAAGAATTGAGATGCCTGGGGAAGGCTGCACTAGTTTGCCCATTTTAAAACCTGGTTGAGGTTTTGTTTGCCTTCCCTGCACTTCCTCATGGGGCGCACCGAGGGTAAAAATGGAAGTTTCATGGCTATAAGGATGATAATCCATCAAAAATTTTCTTCTTTCATGACCCCCTCGTGGAATGAAAAAAAACCTGGGGCCGGAGGATATATGCACAAATTTCTGATTGTTATGTGATATATTTGCTCTGTTACAGTATTGCGGGGCACTCATTGGGTGCCCTGATGTATCTTAAAGCCTGATATATACGGATAGCACATCTCAGTAGATTTATTCAGCTGCTTCAAAAAGTTCAATTGTCTGGGTGATGTTTTGACTTCTGTATCCCTGCCGGAATTTGCAAAATTAAGGTCACAGCTTTTGGATGTGTTTATCATTAGCTCAGATTTTGATCTGCATTTTTCTTGCTCAGTGAAAACTGTGAAATGTGGTCAAATATTTATTCTAGCATGTCGGCAGTTACGAAAAAAGGCTCAGCATAATTTTATTAAACAATTTTAAAATTTATTGAATCCACCTACCTAAATACAGAAAGCCACTTGATATACCGAAAACCACTTTTTAAACACCGAAAACTACGCACGAGGCACTTTCCTTACGGATCGGCACGGCCAGTGGCTACCAGTACAGGCGTGAGCGCGTGGGCGCAGGGGGGGGGGGCATAGGTGTTAGCGGGGTGGGGTCCGGCACAGAGCCACTGACCACTCCATCCTTCTCCATAGGCCATGGAGGGGGGTAGCCCGCAGGATGCAACGGCGATCGCGAGCCAATTATAGAAAATATATTTTCAATATGGTAATAGGTCAAGGGAATGCAAGTTCGTTAACGTTTTAACCACTACCTGATCGAGATATAGGCCTACACTGGTACAAATTAATGTGTTTATATTTGTATTATACGAACTAGTTCTATAACAGATAATTACAGAGATAAAGATAGATATTTATTGACATAAAGAAAAGTCATTACTGACTTATTTGTCATAAAAATGATAGAATATAATGTACATGTATATACAATATGGTTAATTTGCTAAAATCACACGACAATTTACATGGTATCACATACAGAGTTAAAATCATGTTAAAGAGCATTGCCATAGTAAAACACTGGATATTGCGATAAAAAAACAGATAATTGATTACTACTTGAATTACTTAGTCACGGAAGTAATGAAGAAGGGGAAAAGTTTTCGAATATGCAAACTCATTAACCCTTTAACCGCCAAATTATTTAATTTGAATTTTCACCCACTATAGGTTGTGTCTCGCTGACGCGATCCATAACTTCAAGTGAGTGAAAAAATATTCAGAAATGGAGGTCAACGATTTTCAAGTCTTACTGATTGATGTCACGTTTCATCTTTAACGTGTTTACAATGTGGTTATTAATGTGCTAATAAAAAATGAGAATAAGAATATGATCGACACCGGCGGATAAAGGGTTAATAGATGTTGGACTTTTTAGTAAACACACACATTGTGGTACTCCGGCATTTATGAAACAGTTGTTACAGCCCTACACTATCACACTTTTAAGTGTGCTTGTAGCACATTACAGGATGTAATAACAGACGATGATCAAGTATGCTGTAGCTCCAACATTTAATATTTGCTAGGTTTCAATTTTCGCGAATCTCACGAAAATTATTATCATAATATAGCGCTGCTAAATAAAAATGAAAATTCGCGAATTCTAAACTTCGTGAAAAGTCCCAAAAGCAAAAATGCGCGGAAATTTTAACACTCGAAATTACCAGATCTACAGTATATTATAAAAATATAAAGGTGTTCTATGGGTGGATACAAAGTATTTTGAATAACAACACAGAACATGCATTTTACAAAATCGTGCATTATCACATTTAATTGATATATTCACTGAAACAGGTATTGACATTTACTGTTTTCGTCCATGTTTTCGTCCATATCCAACGTTTGTGCAGATGGGTGTTATATTGTCATCGTTATAACAAATATTCGTTTATTGGAAAAATCGTGTTGTTTGTGATAGAGTGTACAACCTTGTAGAACTATAAGTTAAATTTTTATCACAATTAAGCTGTGTGTTAATTTCGAGGAGTATACAAATTGCAATATTGCGAGATATGCCCTCAAAGTAGGTGATGTGATGAACATTTTAATATTTTTTAAACCAACCATCATGCCGTAACGTGCTACGTCCTGCGCTTATATTTAATCACCTTTTGACATTGTAAGTACCAGAGCGCCGGCACACAGAGTCAATCATTTGTAATGCGCCTGTATACTACATTGATCTGAATCACTGTTATTGTATATACTTTCAAAAGGAAAGAGTTCATGTATTTAAAATTATATGAGTCATTAACACTTCAATAATATTCAATTCAATTCCCCGTTTAAGCCATGTTGATAATAATTGTTTCTCAAGTGCTAAATGGTCACATGATTGCCTCGCACCATCGCAATCATCGTGACGTAACGTACCGATTAAGAATAACAACACATTTCTTTTGATGACCGTTAGACGTTTAGGTACCAGACGGACATATATTTGTCAAAATGAGGCGTAATTCGCACTTTAAGAAACAATGATAAGCCCTTAAAAGCTAATATGATTTTAATTTTAAAATTAGATTTATTACATTAAGTCGTGAGGTCAGGATTTCTTTTATTAACCCAATTTCGGTGTCCTGGATCAAAAACTACTGTTTTCTAAGCTCTGTTTTGACCCTTTAGTCCCTAGGTCGTGATTGAAAAGCAGAAACAAACATAAACCTGTTCGTTGTATATTAATGGCATTATATGTATGTAATACACCTATCTCAACACGTGTTTACAAGGAAAGGCCAGTAAAATACCATATTTAAAACAATTCATATAACCCGCCACAACATTTAAATAGTGTATATTTTGATAGTTTTGTAAGCAAAAGCAACAACCCTGGGTAGTTGCTTAAATCCTGGTACGTGAAGTGTTAAGTGAAATTAACCTTTCAAAATCAATTCACCAATTGATGATCATCTGGTTAGGGTGTATTAATGATAAGCAAATTGAAAACTTAATGATTTTACAGTCCAGCTTTGTTTTACTTGTAATTTAGCAGCTACTTATAAAGTGAAAATGTAGTGTCTCAACGTATTGTTAATATCTGCTTATAAAAGTAGTATTTTTCATGATTAGTTGTGCTTAGTTTATATACGCTTAAAACATACTTCGCTCACTTATTTTTTGAACATGTCCAAATTTTCTCTGTGGACCCCACATATAAGACAAAATAGGTCTCACTAAATTAATGTTAATGGTATTCCAGCGATGAAAGGGTGCCATTTTAGCTATAATTTTCTGTCAGCAATAAAAACAAACATCCACTTTTATGTTGTTTAATAACGGTATTGTAAGTAATACAAATGTATTTAATAGGCCTACATGTTTATAAGAGGACAGGCAGTAACGTACCTTATTTAAATCAATCCATATAAATGCCCTAGTATTTAAACGGTACATATAATTATTAGTATAAGTTTGAAAAGCAAATGCAAACGCAACAGCCCTAAACAGTTATAACTTACTACACATAATTTAAAAGAATAAACAAAACGTTTAGACTATGACAAAAAAACATTTTAAAATTAATTCATCAATACTTGTCTGGTACCTAAAAGGTGTATTATTAATAAAAATAAATAAAATAGCTGATGGTTGTACAGTCTTGCCTTGCTTTGATAGAAATTTAACATAACTTGACAGTTTCAATTATTGTGGCGTGGAAATGAATAGTTGTGTCACAACGTACTGTTATTATCTGGTCGCAAAAGCAGTATTTTTTTGATAATCAGACGCGGTTCTTTTAAATATGTTTAAAACATACTCAGTGCCACTTTTTTTCTTGGGAACATGTCTAAATCTTCCCTCTGGGTCACACAGATGATAAAAAAATATGTCTCGGTGAATCCCGAGGAGGGTGCATGGGGGGTTATTCTGCCCCCCAGACTTATATATTTTACTGTGTGGAACGAATGTATTCTTGTTTTATCATGTCTTGGAATAAAATATTTAGTCATAATACTTAATAAATGTTATTTTCACATGTTGATGTTCAGAGTTGATGACCACGCCCATAATTATGCTGACCATGCCCACTGCGACCACCGCTAGAGCTGGGCCTATCGGATAACGATAACTATGTTTTAATTCATGCAAGTTCCTTGATTGGATAATTAGAACTGAGGCCTGGTGTTGAACAAGCCGATGTGCTACCCCCCCCCCCCCCCTCCTGTAGTAGGCGCTGGGTGCCAGTACTACGCCCGTGGAGCGAAGGGGTAGGGTTGAGCATAGTACCCCTCCCACTCAGTACTAGCGGGAGGCTCTCAAACCTATGGAGGGGGGTCTCACACCTCTGGCCAGCCGGCCTAAGGCCTGCCTGGCCCGCCGGCCTACCGACTGCTTATACCTGACTAAGGGTGGCCGTTCCGGTTAGTAAGGTTGTACGGTTTTGCGAAAACTACCCGATACCCACCGAGAACTGCACATATATAGAGACAGTAACTCTTATTTCTTCTTACATACCCCCAAAAGACACAACATTTGTTTGTCATTCCTGTTCAAATGACTACTATGATCAGCTATTGGTTCTGACAGCCAAATACAGAAACCAAAACCTGCTCATTGTAGGAGATCTGAATGCACGCACTGGGGCCCTATCTGATCATCATGTTAAATGCGAAGGTACTGATTGTGAAGTTGAATTACTTATTCCAAAAGATGAATGTGATGATGTTTTCCTACAATCGAGAGTTAATTCAGATAAGAAAGTAAATGAATATGGTAAACACCTGATTGATTTGTGTGTAAGTTCTGGAATGTCAATTGTAAATGGGCGAAGTGTTGATGACAATAATGGTATGTTTACCAGAGTGCATACAACTGGTAAAAGTGTTGTAGATTATGTTATTTCTCCTTCTGATAATTTCAATCTTGTTGAAAAAATGAAAGTAGGTAAACAATGGCTATATTCGGACCACAGACCATTAGAATTTGACATCAACTGTAATACCATTAATAACCAAAATTCTAATAACCCTGTGATATCTTCAGCTCCTAGACCAATTATGAAAAGGACATACTTTAAATGGTCAGAGCCTGACAAAGATAAATATATTAAATGTCTGTCTGATCATATAGGCTCAGGTTTCTTGGGAAATATATATAAGAAATTATCTGAGTGTGAATCTGTTAATTCTGTGGCAGAATCACTCCAGGCTTTTATAAGACAAGCTTTATCTAGGTCAATGAAATTAAAAACATGTAATTCAAAACCTTCATTTCCAAGAAATAACTGGTTTGACAGTGAATGTAAAGAGATTAAAAGGGAGTTACATGCTATGGACCCACTTGTAGATGGATCAAATGATTATTTTCATAAATATTCAGAATATAAGAAAGTAACACAAAAAAAGAAAAGAGATCATCAGGTTGAGATGCTCTCTGAAATTCAGAATTCTAATGACTCCACCAAAATGTGGAAAATTCTTCAAAGTAATACAAATAGCCAATCTCATAATTGTCCCATTGATTCAAACTTATTGTTTGACAAGTTTCAAAATAACCGTAGTAACTTCAAATGTGATTATTTTAATGATTGTAATGAAGAGAAAATTGACAAATTCATAAAAGGACACTTTATCTCTGATAATTGTAATGTACAAAATAGTATAATCTCTGATATTATGAACTAACACTTTACCGAAAGTGAAATCATACATGCAGTCAAACAAATGAAATGTAAAAAGGCATGTGGTTCAGATGGTATACCATCTGAAGCCTTGCATTCATCATTAGAAGTTATTTTGCCTGTTATTACGTTGACATTGAACTATATGCTTGACATGGGTAATTTTCCGGACTGTTGGATAGAAGGTCTTATATTTCCTATTCACAAAGGTGGAGATAAGAAAGACCCTAGTAATTATAGACGTATAACCGTACTACCATCTATGGGCAAATTATTTGAAACTCTGGTTAATAATAGACTTGTATTCATGAAAGATGAATTCAACATGGAGGACAAATTTAATGGTGGTTTCAAGAAAAACAGTTCCACCTCAGATAACATGTTTTTATTAGTAGGAGCAATTCAGAGAGCAGAGTTTCTTAAGCAGCCATTGTATGTTGCTTTCGTAGATTTTAAGAGGGCCTTTGATACTGTGAATCGAAACATGTTATTCTATAAATTAGTAAAAAAGCAAATTGATGGAAATCTTATTAGGCTATTGTATAACATGTATAACAAAACAAAGTCTAAAATATGTACTGGCGGTTTACTATCTGAGTTGTTACATGACACTCTCGGAGTTAATCAGGGTGGACCAAATAGTCCAGACATGTTTAAAGGTTTTCTCGATGACATTGGTGATTACTTAAACAAGAAATGTGGGATTGTAATAAGTAATGAACTACTTTTATTACACCTCTTGTGGGCAGATGACCTCATTCTAATGTCAAACACACCTGAGGGTCTTCAGACACAATTGGATCAACTGTTACAGTATTGTTCTGACTGGCAAATGATTGTTAATATTCTAAAGACTAAAGTGATGATTTTTGGATCTAAGAAAGCCTCAAATCAACCACATATTTTTCATTTTAACCATCAGGTTATTGAAGTAACCAAGCAATACAAATATTTAGGTGCTATTTTTAGCAGTGAATCTTGTCTTTTTAACAAACACTTGGATGGATCTCTCTCTAGTGCTCTTAAAGCTTCTTTCAAAATACTAAAATTTTGCAAATGTTTAGGTCAAGTACCACCCATAGTAGCAATGAAATTGTTTAATTCTCTAGTATTACCCATTATCTTATATGGATGTGAGATATGGTTTCCACTGATAAATCAAACTCTTAGAACCAAACTAAATGTCTTTCAAATGAAGAATATGAAATCCATTCTTAAAGTTAAACAGTCAACAGCAAACTTGTGTGTTTATGGTGATTTAGGAGAATATCCAATAGATCAAAAAATAATATGTAAAACAATTAAATATTGGATAAGAATTGTAAATCTACCGAAAGATAATATTGTTAAGCAAATGTATACAGTCCTAGAGGGCCTGCATCACATTGGTCATAAAACATGGGTATCTCAAGTAAAAGATATTATGGAAAAGGCTGAACTTGCAGAACTGTGGACAGATGTTCCTCCAAAAAAAACTCTTTCTAAATATATACGTCATCATCTTGAATCTATATTCAGACAGCATTGGCTAGATGAGATCAATAATTCTGTTAAGAATTCTAAGCTTAGACTTTATAAAGAAATTAAATACACATTCATGCCAGAACCCTATCTTTTCTTTAACATTCCAAAATTTCGCTATGCAATTTCAAGGCTACGCCTTAGTTCCCATCACTTAGAAATTGAAACCGGTAGATATACCCGGCCTTTAACACCAGCCAATCAGCGATTTTGTGCTGCGTGTCCTGGAAAAGTGGGTGATGAATATCATTTTCTTACAGAATGTGTGTCTCATTCAGAAAACCGTAACATTTTATTTGATGAAATTACGAGAGATAAACCAAATTTCCTGACTCAGGCAAATAAGGAAAAATTTATCTCAATCCTCACCTCGCAAAATATGAATGTATTGCTTTCATTAGCAAAATTTATTGTTAAGGCATGGGGCTAAATATTAATTGTATGAAGTTAGATATGAAACAGATGTAAATGCTGTAATATATATTGTTCTTTAACATATTCCATTTAGTACAAGTTTGCATTCCTGACATAAGTACAAGCCTGAATCAAATTTAAAATATATATCTGTTTAAACTAGACTTCTCCGAATTTTTTTTTGTGATGTTAAAGAATTTCGATCAATATTCCTGTGGGGAATACTGATCACTTCAAAATGTGCTTATAAGTGCTCCTACTGAAATGAAAGGAGATGTATTTTTATTATAGGCCTAGGTCTACATAAAATCTATACATATTTTTTGTCTAATGTGTAAAAGGTATATTTTCATAACCATATACTTCTATGCATTTTTTATTATGAATATTATTTGATACCATAGACTACTTTTTATTTTTATAACACTGACATTTGTATCATACTGATTCTCTTTGTCAATAAAAGTATTATTATTATTATTATTATATATGTAGTACTAGATCTTAGGAGTATTTTCCCCAAATTAGAGAAAGATTGGACGCATATTGGCGATGATATCGTATTATCTAATATTGTATGCGTAATACGTAGTGTAGACATCGGCCATATTGATACTCATCGTAGTACAAACTTAGTCACCAGGGGTCCTTACCGTCAACAAGTGTATCGAGCGAGGGGGGGGGGGGGGGTGTGGAAGCACAATGGGACATAGGCCTCTATTAAACATTACCATTAAAAAACAATTGTAACCATTTCAATGATTGTTTTATTCACAGCACAAGTTATGAACATTTACAGTATTTATATGACAATTAATAAAATTGTATAATAATTACAATATACAATTAGTGAAATGATACACAGCATATAATATAATAATTACAATATACATGGCATTTCAATTAACAATTGTTCATACAATAGTGATTATATGGTATCAATTTTATCAATAAGTTGTACGCTTCATGACGGTGTTATAATGTATGTCGTAACCTTCACGTGCTGAGTTGTGGTTGGGTAAGCCCTATATGTCATCACCTTCAATGGGTTGAGTTGTGGATTTAGGCCTACACCCACCATCCGCGCATCAACACATCACTATAATAATTATTGAGCTAAGCAACGAGAATAAATTAAGTTAAATCTATAGAACTGTAATAGGCCAAATTTTAATAGACATACACATTATTGAATTTCATAAAATATTTTTATCAATATTAAAGGTATGGTCAACTGTCAAAATTCGCAGGACAAGGTTCCCCCAGAATGAAATAGGGCCCGTGAGTAGGCAAAGGCCCTATTCCATAATAATACTAAATATGCGCTTCATACCCAAAGCCTCATTAAGAGCAAGTTCTCAAATCACAGCAAGTTCATATATACTTGAGCGACATCTATGAGTTACAAATTCAAAGCCCTTTGCCCTTACCCCTACTTGGTCGCTGGCTTGCAAACAAACTGACTGTATTACTGCGGGTATGTGAAAACTGCCTGACAGTGAACACAAAACATTTGTATGACTTTATGCAATGTTGGACCAGCGTCGAAGACGTTGGGCGGACGTTGTATAAATGCCATACAAATGTCTTGTGTTTGCTGGGCAGGAGGACTTTCTCTCAAACATTGTACATTTATCCAATGTTGGTTTAATGCTCGGCCAGCGTCGCAGACGTTGGCCTAACATTAATACAGCATTGGATCAATGTCTTGTTTGAGTGGTATCTTGTAATCAGTTCAGTGGGTATATTATTGCCGTCAATCTGTACTCAATAGGCTACTGTTGGCCTACACTTGACCGTCCCAGGCATGCGCATTTTGCAGTTGAATGATTCTTCAAAATATACTATATTTCATAGGGCTGTTAGTGTATATTGCTCATAAATAATTATGTTATCCTTGTGATAACTGAATGTGACTCCTCACCCACAGCAAACACAAAATATTTTGAACATTATGAAATTTTTAAAAAGTTTCATGTAAATATCATGAATATTATAAACTATTATTTCTTATATGTTTTTTATATAGATTCGAGACACTACGAAATAATGTTGTGTGATATTAAGATTAACATTGTGTTTACTGGTGAGTGGGATAGCCTCGGTGTGAGGTTTAATAATGGTAACACAACGTGAGTTGTGATCCAGAATCGTGACAATTACATGTGGGGATGTTAGTTTCTGTCATCACTACTGATGTGTTGAGTTGTGAAACATGTTGGGAGCGACGACCCGCTTAACAATGGTAACACGACCTGAGTTGTGATCCAGGACAGTGACAATTACATGTGGGAATGTTAGCTTCTGTCATCACAACTGATGTGTTGAGTTGTGAAACGTGCTGGCAGGAATTTAGGTATATTAGGTGGTGACATTTTTTCTCATAATCATTCGATCTTTGAATACCACTTTGTTCGAGCATTGTATTATCATTGTACTATCATTGTACTATCATTGTATTATCATTGTATTATCATTGTATTATCATTCCATTATATAGGCCTATATGTAATATGTAGTAATAATCTAATATTAAAATCATTATTATTGAAGGTAATGTTTCAATGCAAGAGGTCAATCTGTCATACAAAATTCAACAGAGTAGGCCTAATCAACTGTTTTAAAAACAGCATGCATTACGGTTTAATAATATATTTAGACAAAAGATTGTGAAGGTTTCATTCTGAGATTTTACATGTATGTAGGCCTATAACGCTGCTTGAGTTGATGATTTGTGAGCCACTGTCATGTCAGAAACAACTAGCTAGAAATAAGACCGCCACAGCACAGCACGATCATAAACATCAGTATAGATGTATGGTGACCGTACATCTATACTGAGGTACAGTACCTGAAAAAAATATTATATATAAGTAGAAGCCTATCATTTTTTGTCCTCAGCCGCTCGATACACTTGTTGACTGTAAGGACCCCTGGTGACTAAGTTTGTAGGCCTACTACGATGGTATCAATATGGCCGATGTACTACAATAGGGATGAGGCCTACTACTCATCCACATGTATAGCTGGGGGAGTCGTTTACAACGTGCTCTCCCAAGAACTTGACGTTGCATTAAATAAAGAGAATAAGAACGAAATAAAGATTTTTTTCTCAATTACCATTATTTTTTCACCTGCGTGATGACTAATTTATTTCTCAGGCTATCATCTCAGAGTTATAGGCCTACAATTATACATTCTCCACACATAGATGTCGCTCAGGTGAACCCCCGCTGCATATAATCTCTGAGGTCAGAATAACAATTATACAGGGTTTGGTTTTTCAATGTTTAAAATGTAATTTTTGTATTGTCGTATATGCGGGTTTGGGGATTTCATTCTAGTAGGCGATCCGATAGACGGACTGCTGTCCCTGAAACTCCAGCGACCCAACTGCTTCGGGCTGGCAGATCACGGCCGGGTTCTGTTGGAGGAAGATTTATCTGCTGCTCCCACGATGCATAGGTGACAGGGAGATTGGGGCACCTTGAGACATGGGATACCTCGATACAGGCCTCTTTGACACAGAAATAATTTTGCGATTTGTGCGCTATCTGATCAATGGTACCAAAACTAACCAATTTCCTTTTTCCACCCTATTGCTATAAATGGCTGTTGGACATCCTTGGCATGTATGTAAGCTTAGGCCCATTTTTCACACAAAAATTACTTTTTTGGGATGATCAATGTTTGTTTCTATAGATCACGTAATACTTGATTTCCCTATTTTTTTGGTGGTATCTTACACCTGTGCTATCACTTTATAACTTATGTATAATGTTTTGCTTCAAATACACCCCCCACAGAAAATATGATATCAGATGTGAGGTCAGTCAGGGTGAGGCACCTTGAGACGCTGTCTCAATGTGCCCCAAAACTGTGTCAAGGTGCCCCAAGTCTGTCTCAAGGTGCCCCGAAAGTGTCTTGAGGTGCCCCCACTTTTTTCAGGCACATATTGTTACCGCAACATCTAGCATTAGCCAACTGCAAGCTATAGCTACAGGTAGATATGTAGTATTCAAATCGTGATTTTTGTTGGATCAACGTTGTCTTCAGGTACCTGATATGGTGTCCCAAGGTACCCCAGGTGGTGTCTCAAGGTGCCCGAGTACGGGGTACATTGAGAATTTTTTTTGAAAATATGTTTTGTTAAAAAATTTAAGGTTACACATTTCTAAAAATTCAAATATACCCGGCCACTGGATGCTGTATCCATATGTGTTGTCAAAATGTTTCATTACGAAATTTAAATATATGCTTCGGGGGTTTGAATTTTCCCGTCTCAATTTACCCCAGTCTCCCCTAAATACGCGGTGGTTGTCTTTCGGGATTATCATGCTGATTTAAATCTAAATCCAGTCTATTGTTTGATGTCTATGATAATCGTATCGTGGTGTACGTGCGTGTTTGACCTACCATCTAATGTTCCAATTAACTTAAATTGCTCTGTGACGTTTTATTTCAATATTTGGATCACGCTCACGTGGGTACTTACCCGTCTTTTGATTGGTTGGCCATTGGCGCTCGCATGATGAAGATCTGACCAGTGCGCGTTTCTGGGCAGTAGAACTAAATATACTGAGGTGGAAGCACGTCGCTAGTCTTGGCGAGATTTAAGTGTAAAATGGACGAAGGGCTTCGGCCCGTCACCATCCATGACGTTTTGAATTAAAATGAAGCCGCCAGGCAATGGATTATACCGAGTTTATGTTTTCCTTGGTTTGAAATGTCCACTTAGTTTATAAGTTTCTGACGGGACGTATACAACCGTCACTAGATTTGCCAATCTTTCAGACATGAGTTTGCTGTGAATGAAATAGTATGTATGACAGTATGGTATTGAACTATGGTGTCTCAAGTTAACACAGACTTTATTGTGCCTAAAAGAGGTCATTCATAAAAATGAATTGAGCCCAAAAAGAATAATATTGAGAACTGATAATAAAAGCGTAACTAGGCTAAAGCCTAAAGGGTTAAACTCATACTAGTAAAGGTTAAAAACCTATAGAAAAGATTGAAGTCTACAAAAAGTTAAGAGTAAAAGTCTAGTACAGGCCAAATACTAGACTAATAACATAATTAACTATGTCTAAATAAAATTTAAACATGTGATTCTATAGAATGATTGTAATGGATCAGATAGATGGCTATATTGTATATGATGTTCCAGACGATTGGCTACTACATTATCTAAGATTTTGGAATTGAAACACAAGTTGCAGGGGTAGAATTAAACGTTGAGGGCATGCCAATCCACAGGACTGGCAAGTCAAGGAAACTGCCATTCCTGAGTAAAAACTTTCATTCCTAGAAATGGCCTTTGTCCTAGGATGGCCTTAAATTTGCCAGTTCATCGGAATGGCTAATAATTTTTTTTGCCATTCCTGCACATTTTTTGGCAGTACCGGACAGGAGGAATGGCCTTATTTCGAGCCCTGAGTGGGATACATAAACTTGTGTTATTTTTCAGTTTGTTTTTAGGAAGAGATGCTTTTAACTGGTGGTCTTATATGCGCATCTGTGAAATTTTGAGGAAATGTACTAGTTTCCATTGAAATGTTGATTCTATAAGTGATGGGAAGTGATGGGAATTATTAGTATGTCAAGAAAATTTTTCAACACCCTTCTAGGAATGGAGTTCAGATCACATGATTTTGACGATGAGCCCAAAAAAGGCTTTTTAATTTCATCTTCTGTCGCACATTCAAAGTCTTTCATTTTGGATTCGATTTCAGGTTTTTTGCACTGCTGCAATATTTATACTTTATACACAAATTTGGAACGAATAGTTTCAATTTTATGTAAAAAATATTTCGATAAATGGTCACAAAGTGATTTTACTGATGTGAATTCTGGCAGAGCAGTAGGTGGAATTCTACGCAGAATGTTATTTATAAAGGTGACGCGTATTGTCTGAATTGTCTGAAATAACATCAGCTAAATATTCAATTTCGTTTTAGGCATTATTCTATTATGCATGTGGCACTGGTCGTACTTTAACTCCTCTTTGTCGCCCTTTAACGCCTCCTCATTGTCCGCTAATATTCCTCCTCATTGCTCCACAACACCTCCTCATTGTCCTTTAACGCTTTCTCATTGCACTTTCACGCCTCCTAGTCTACCGTTAGAACATTTACTTCAGACTTAAACACATAAATAACTTGTAGCATATATAGTACGAATCATATTTGATCCTGAAATTAACCTTCTCACCTTGAGGATGACCTCAAATCACCAAAATAATAGAAGATATGGATTTTTCAGTCTAAAGCCCACGAAAAAGAGTTATTACACACCTTCATATAGCTTTATATGTAAAATAATATTCTCCTATACTTTATCTTGAAATTAACCTTTTGACCTTGACTATGATCTTTAATAATCAAAATAGTACCAGAAATGGATTATTCAGTCAAAATTACGCAAAAAGACGTACACTGCTTCCTACATGTATTTTTGTTACTTAAAAATCATATTTTTACATTTTTAACCTTGGAATTGACTTTTTGATCTTGAAGATAACCTTGAATCACCAAAATAATACCATAAATAGATTTGCATCCTACGAAAAAGAGGTATGTATCACATGTTCCTAGTTTTATTTGGTAAAAATGTCATTTTTGCTTACTTGACCTTGAAATTGATCTTTTGACCTTGAAGATGACTTTGGGTTCATGAAAATAATATAACAAATATATTACCCAGTCAAAATCACATGAAAATGAGGTTTAATAGCTAGATCTCACCTATGGTCAAGTTCTCTCGGTCAGTTAATTGCGGCTAAATAATGACTGTTTCTTTACGTTTTTTTCTCATTTCTTTACGGCCAGATTGAAGTTGCTGTAATTGTATAAGGTTACCTCACGGGCAGCACGAGTTTAACAGACGGTCAAGCTTACTTTTACCTACAAAACATATGTTCTGCGCCGCTTCCATGAGGTTACCATGAGGTTGTTTAACGTTCACTTTACGGGTGCCACGGTCAGTGTGTACTGAGGTCATTGTTCAGTTATGATACGGCTACTAGGGTCATAATTATGCGGTTTATGTAAGGTCTGTGTACTGTCTTTGTACGGACCCCTATTTTTTATAAAAATGGACTGCTCCATTTGTGTAAATAGATCTTGAGAAAAATTAATTTTACAGTAGTGTTTCTAATAAGACTCTGGCTTGGCTGCTACATTTTCAAGGAAAAACTATTTCTCAGAGCTGCAGCTGCTACAGCTGAGTTGGCTTTTATTCAAGAGGAAGGAGAGACAAAGAAAAAGTGGTGTGCAGAATAGCTACCTGAAAAACACAAGGGTTCTTAAAGTCAATTAATGCCAGATTTTCTTGCATGTAATAATAGTAACTCTTACAAAAACTTTCTACGTCTGGACCTCTTGCAACAAATTGTGAGACATCGCATTGAAAAAAAGACACACAGCTTCGTGAGGTTATTTCACCAGATTTAAGGCTGGCCATATATAATCATCTATAACCACTGGGGAAACATATCAATCTCTCTTATGTGGCTTTCGCGTTGCCGGTAACACAATCGTCAGCATCATACCAACCACGTGCGATGCCATAATTGAGGAGTTCGTAGAAGAGTTCATAAAATGTTCATCATCAGCTGAAGAATGAAAATATGTATCAGAAGGTTTCCTGAAAAAATTGGTACTTTTATGATACATTAGGAGCCCTAGATTGGAAGCATATTGCTATGAAATGCCCAGCAAATGGTGGATGCATCAATTACATTTCTGAAGTGTTTCATAGCTTGGTGTATATGACTTTCGTTAATTCAAATGATAAATTCTTATATGTAAATATTGGGGCTGAAGGTTGCGGTTCGGATGGAGGCGCCTTCCGCGATACAAGCTTATTCAAGGCAATTAAGAACGATAGAAGCTGACCAGAAGCTGACACACTACCTGGAGGGACACAGTCTATACATTATTGTTCCGTTACAGGTGATGGTATTGAAATACACTCGATGCACGATTTTGCGCGTAAACAGGAGTCCCAACTAAATAGTGAAGCTTTTGTTCACTGTGTGCCGTGTTGTTATTGAAAAGGGTGTATAAAGAAATGGCTGCTAAACATGATAAAACCATCTCCACACAGGAATATGACTCACAAAGAAACTTAGACTTAGTAAAGTGAGAAGAGCAGTTGAAAATGCCTCAGTATACTTTCTCATCGCTTTCTGATTCTGAAGTCGGATAACGTAATCAAAGGTGTACTGTCTTGCTGCGTGGGAAGATGCGCTTTAAACACGTGTTCCCCAAGCTTCATTTGTTGAAAAATCATAATTAACCTTGAAATTGATCTTTGACCTTGAATTTACAGAAATGCCCAAACTTTCAAGCTGGCACTTATCATGCTTATCGGATTTAAATTCAGCACACACAAAAAAAAAAATATTAGAACCATCAAGATGATGACCTTGAATCACCAAAATGATACTATAAATGGATTTTTCCGTCAAAATTCCACGAAAAAGAGGTATTACACATGTTCCTAGTTTTGCGTATCTGTCACCTGATCATTTAACTTACAGCATATTTAACCAATAAACTTGAAGATGACCTAGAATCACCATAATTATATTATTAATGGATTTTTGTGTCAAAATCCCATGAAAAAGATGTATTATTACACGCGCTCGTAGCTGTACTTGTTAAAAAGGATATCTCTTAAATGACCTTGAAATTGACCTTTTGACCTTAAAGGTGACTTTGAAGAATTAAAATAATTTTACAAATGGTTCGCCCAGTCAAAATCAAATAAAGTTGAGGTATTACACTTGTTCCTCGCTCCATTTGTTGAAAAATCATATTTGACATTGAAATTGACCTTTGACCGTGAATTTAAAAAAATGCCCAAACTTTTCAAGCTAGCACTCATCGGATTTGACTTCAGCAGAAAAAGGGGTATTACACATGTTCCTAGCCTTTCTTTGTAAAAATGAAATTTCCTTTCACTTGACATTAAAATTGACCTTTTGACCTTGAAGATGACCTTGAATAGTTAAAATATTTTCAAAAATGGATAGCAGAGTCAAAATCACATAAAATTGAGTTATTACACTTGTTCCTAGCTTCATTTGTTCAAAAACCATATTTGACCTTGAAATTGACCTTTGACCTTGAATTTAAAAAAATGTCCAAACTTTTCAAGCTAGCACTCGTCGGATTTGAATTCAGCAGAAACAATCTATAAGAAACATTAAGAAAACATTGTATATGTAACAAAACAAGATTAGGCTCGGGCTAAAGCGATTATTTTTTTAAATGAATAATTTTCCAATATGCTCAAAATAGCAAAAAATGTACAGAAAAAGGGGTATTACACATGTTCCTAGCCTTTCCTAGTAAAAATGGAATTTCCTTTCACTTGACTTTAAAATTGACATTTTGACCTTGAAGATGACCTCAAATGATTAAAATAACTTCAAAAATGGATATCACAGTCAAAATCACATGCAATTGAGGTATTACACTTGTTCCTAGCTTCATTTGTTGAAAGATCATATTTGACCTTGAAATTGACCTTTGACCTTGAATTAAAAAAAAATGCCCGAATATTTCAAGCTAGCACTCATCGGATTTAAATTCAGCAGAAAAAAATCGATAAGAAACATAAAAAAAACATTGTATATGTAACAAAACAAGGTAAGGCTCGCACTAAAGCGATTATTTAAAAAAAAAAATAATCTCCCCCATATTATGCTCAAAATGGCAAAAAATGTACAGATTGGCGGCCATCTTGGATTCCACATTCTGATTCTTTGCAACCGCAAGTCATGTGACTAACATGGCTTTTCTAGACCTCCAGAAATCCTAGTATGTGAAAAAAATGGTGGCAGGTATAAAGAGGGGGGGTGAGGTATTCGACTCTGAGCCCTTGGACTATAAATACACACATTTTCAAAAAAGGCTGCAATATTCTCGCATTTAAAAATATATGCCATTTACAAATCTAAAGAGCACCCAGTTTTAAGCATATACACATCTGGATTCAGAAAACATAGGTCAAATATAGATTTGGCCAATAATTATGTTTTATTAAGCCGTTTCCATTGACCATGTTAACTAGCTTCTTTTGTTGTCAATTTTGAATATTTAGTAAAAAAAAAATGTTCTCATTACCTTTTATATGGTATATTGCATGTGAAGATTGATGAAGAATAGCAACGACAGACGTTTTCGTAACCCTACCCCCTAATTTTAGACAGGTTTGGGGGTACCCCCCTATAAGGGGTCAAAATATAGAGTTTCTCCCTATTTTTTTGCTTTTAACATCTCATTTCATGTTTTGGACATAGCAAGGTTTAAAAAAAGCTGGTGTGAATGAGTTGTGGAGGGGGGGGGGGGGTGCGCGCAGGATGGTTCTAGCCCACGGGCTAATCAGTGCTAATATATAGGGCCTTATACATGTGTCTGCCAATCTAATGCGCAGCTAAATAACATTAGAAAATGGTTGCCCATGCAGCGTTATATTTAATTGCTGAATCAGATTCCCACAAGAAGACATGTTATGTGTTGGTAAGATATGTATTTTTTGTCTACATTAATTTTATTGACAGCATTTCATACAATAGGCCTACCGGTATTCGATCTGAATATACTTGGGTAGCATGTTAGATACTCATGCGGAACAAACAAAGTGTACCAAAAGTAGACATTTTCGACACAACGGTCATTTTTAAAACATGCAAATTAAGCAGAAAGTCAGTGAGCATTTCAATCACTATAATTGTGCGGTTGCACAGTTAAATGCTGAAGGAATACTGGTCACGCCTCTGTAACACTGCACTTTATAAAATACTGTTGAGATCATTTGGCACCATGCACTGTGTGTAGATCCATTAAAACCTAAACATTCAGACACACATTAAATTAATCATTAGGTGATTCCGGGCGTAGTAGGTAGTAATATATAGTCCCATATTGAACATGCATTTCAACCACTTTCAGCAGGTTGAATAAATGGGAATCACTACCTCAGTGCTGAAGCATTTACGTGTTTTTCCCAATTACTCTGTACGTTTTTGTGGAGGGCATTATCACCATGCAGAGTGAAGTGGTCGCACCCGTTGACAACCTTAAACAAAGGAAAAAACAACATATTATATTTTTAAATACAGTTTTATGTTCTACTGACCACTGAGTTACATAGTATACATTGCCCAGGTCAGGTAAATCATTGTTAGTATTATCACACGTGGTATTAAAAACACGGCTGTTGGAGAATTGTAACGCTTCTCGGAGCAAAATTAGCACCTTTTGCAGAAAGATGTCACAATATCGCTGTATAAAAGGCAAACAACTTAAATTTATCTATAAAAAAGGTGGGTACGGAACAATAGTAGCCTATGTATCTTACCAACCCTCAGACTAGTGAAAACAGTTTTGGTACCCTTCCTCAAAACTGGACAAGATTCCATTTATATGTTTAATTTGTTATTTGTTTTATATTATCTGATTTAGTCCTGTACGATTTGTAATGTGATAGATTATGTTACACTATAAGTTTGTTCTACGCCACCGATATCTTATTTGCTTCTTTAATGGCCTGTGTAGACAATAAACATTTGAAAGGTTGTAAAATCATTCTTGGATGCCTATGCCTATTGAAGATGCGTATCGCAGCAACTAGGACTTGTTTTAAAATGTAAGCCTACGGCAATTTTATTAGCCTTCAGCTTTGGTGTGTGATGTAGCCCTAGGTCATTAACCTACGGCTAGAAATTACATTTAAACTAACATGAACAGGTAAATATATTTATGTTATAATAATTTAACCCAAATTTGCGTCACTTGCAAAGCATATAAAGTCCAAGGCTTTTTTAAACGTGTTACATAGTACATAACCTTCTGAGCCTATCACTGTTCTGACAGCTTACTATTGGCCGTATACATAATTGTATAATGCACCTGGTTTATTTTATATGGCAATATAGAAATTGGAAATTATACTTGCTTAGTAGTCGAGTTGCCACTCCATTGCCCTCTATTACGAACCTGAATGTCTTATAGTAAAATGTTGTTTGGTGGTACTGGTGTCTATATAGTTGTGCCTTTTATGGATATGACATTTGAACTACTTTTTGACCTACATCCTTCGGCAAAAAGTTATTTTAATATTGCTGATTATTGTAGTGAAGATAGCTATAACATTACTATAAAACGACTTACAGCCATTACTGCCTTTAATATGCGTAATATCTGGAAAACTGTGATAGACAACTAAACTATTACCATAAACAGATAAAACAATATGTAAGACTTCATGGGAGGATGCACCCCGAAAAAAGCCAGATTGATCGAGTTCACAATGGCCGACTACCTGCCATTATTTATGTTGCCTGATATTTCGCAAGCCGTGCCAAATAACTAGACAATTAATGCAAATACTAAAAACAATATGTGCAGTTTCGAAGAGGGATACCTGAGTGATTTCAACTGTTCATAGATCTGCTTTGAATCAAATTCATATTGACCGATTTGCCGTCATTATTGTCTTTAATATGCGTAATATCTGTATAACCGTGCCAATCTACTAGTTAAATTGTTTTCAAATGTGGAAGTCATGATCAACAGGCTACATATATTTATAATATCAAAATTGACATGTCCGTTCATACAGATGTTTTAAAGTGTTGGTTTAATGTTGAACTAGCTTTGTGGACGATGAGCCAACATTAAGCTGACTGTCTGACTCACTTCGCGACAGGCCCGGCTACAGTGACCGCCATTTTATTTACACAGCAAGCTGTGTAAAAACGACACTAGCGCCGCCTACCGAAGAACTCGGATGCCATAAAACTGAGACTTCTATTTCGAGTGCCTATTAAAATTAGGCTATATTTTTATCTGGCAAAATTTAGGGATCGTATAAGAACAATTCCTTTTAAAAATGGAGCCTTGTGATGTCATCTACCAGGGTAATGCTTATTATGTAGGACTACCAGTATAATATCCTGCCAAGAGAAATAGCCTATTACTCAAATATCAAATAAATATCCACAGTAAGATTTCTGCTATCGTTTTTTTTGTTTTTAATAATAACTTGTCTTTTTCAAGCAAAATTGCGGGGGTTTAAAAATCGACCAATTAAATGTGTTAATATAGGCCTATCATCAGAAAGTGACATAGAACTAGTAGGCCTACTGCATTTATCGATGCTCCATGATAAATTAACAATGTGTGCGCAGTGGTACCGTTGTAAGCTATAATTTCTTCAATCATTGATTGTAAGTTAGAATTTTAAAACAAACGCGGATGAAGGGGGCGTGGATGGCGTACGCCCTCCTATTTCTAGCAAAATAATTTTAAAAAGCCCATAAATAGACCTGAATATAACAATCGTGGGGAAGTGGTTGCCAAACCCCCTGCACCCCCTTCATTCAGAACCTGGATCCGCCCATGAAAAATATGCTAAATCTTTCCTACTCGTCTGAAAATAACTGTACATACTGTCTTTTTCGGAAAATCTTCAATACACGTGTTTACATAGCTCCATATTATGAGGTTTATAGAGCTGTTTACAAGCAAAATAAGTTGGAAAGCAATTATAAGCCTACCTCCGGAGTTTCAGGATGGAAAACCAGCTGTTTTCATTTCTCCGAACAAACTACAGTAGCTGTAGGCCTGCGAAATTATACACCAGCGGTGTCTTTATAGGGTCTACAATCTAGTTTTCCGTGGATGGGTTCATTATGCTAAGTAATTGAAATTTCAGTGCTCTAAATTGACATTTTTACTTTGAGAAGCGTTCATTTTTCGCCAAGAAGCGGTAACGTTACTCCAATAGGCCTGTTTTGGGTACCCTGGTCCCTGTGTGATTATTTGCCCAGGACAGGTTAATCACAGTTAGTATAATTAATTAATTAATTAATTAATTAATTAAAATTAAAGCATGAATTCATTCATTTATTCATTCATTCATACATTGACGATAATGATACCAATCGGAATCATTATATACATAAATGGTGTGCTATAGAATGTCAAAATCGATCACTGCTTATTAAATTAATAAATTATTGAATTAATAAATAAAAAATTTAGTACATAAATGGAAAAAATTAAAAAAAAAAAAAAATTAATTAATTAATTAATTAATTAATTAATTAATTAATTAATTAATTAATTAATTAATTAATTAATTAATTAATTAATTAATTAATTAATTTTAATTAATTAATTGATTAATTAATTAATTAATTAATTGTATGTATACATTAATTAATTAATTAATTAATTATTTAATTAATTAATTAATTAATTAATTAATTAATTAATTAATTAATTAATTAATTAATTTTAATTAATTAATTAATTAATTAATTAATTAATTAATTAATTAATTAATTAATTAATTAATTAATTAATTAATTAATTAATTAATTAATTAATTAATTAATTAATTAATTAATTAATTAATTAATTAATTTATTAATTAATTAATTAATTAATTAATTAATTAATTAATTAATAATTAATTAATTAATTAATTAATTAATTAATTAATTAATTAATTAATTAATTAAATATTAATCACTGCTCAATAGAGAAAAATAACAACAAACCGTAATGCTTGAAAAAATACTTCGTCGTTTTTAAGTGGAAATGCCAGGGATCCTCCTATCAGAATTATCTGTAGTGTGGTATTAATCTGAAGTACGGGTAACAAAATATATAAGTACATTGCAAACAAAGTGACCGAAGCTCATTCTGTGTTTTTATTCAATTGTTCTGAAACTTTGCCCATGTATGCACCATACAGGACGAGTTAAAAATAACAATGCATATATATATATAAACACTAGTTTTTATAAGTACAGTCTATCAATAACACAATGTATAATTAAAGCTGCATAACTGTTTTGTTTATTTCATTCAAACGATTAATCCACGGAGAATGGTGTTTTATTTTTTTATTTTACTGCTCCGGTTACTGTGTTATTAAGGATTTAAGTTTGTTGTTTTTTAATATTGTTGCCCCACCATAACAAGGACCTGATCACAGCGGAGTAAGACAGACTCTGTATAATCGGGACATTAAAAGTACCAAGTGGCAGATAACGGTCATCATAGAAAAAAAGAGAGGAAGACTTTTAAAATTATTGTTATTTTTTAAGTGATCATAGATACATTTCACAGTACAACGTGTATTGTCTCATATAAGTTAGATATATCTAGAAGTTGTTACTTTGTGTGATATGGATGGTATCTGCATGTAATGTCATGTTTAATATCGGTACCGGTATAGAGAATGTCACTCACTTGAAAAAATAGAACTCTATTTCAGTATGGTGCTTTTAAGTGTGGGCCAGCATCAGAGCCTTTGACCCGCCATTAAGACGCTCTCCCCAGACCGTGAGGAATTGTACTCGGAATAACCATCAAATTCAGTGATGTAAATCATCGTTTTCGCTCTTTGGATTTTCGTGATTTTATTGAAAAACATTTGCATTTTTTTATTAGGTATCTCATGGACATTTCAAAATATAGTCAAAATGCTACTAGACAATATCAGACTTTATTTTATTTTATCGTAAATCATCACATACAGTGATATACAACGCGCTATGCGGTAAAATAAAATAATATTTAAAAACATCAGACTTTACTGTAACCGATTTGACCCAGCGTCGACATCTAACCCAGTATCTCAGCTAACACGAGGCATTGATCCAATGGCAGAATAATGCCGCCCATCGTCTGCGCTATTGGCCCAACATTATGCCGATTCAGTTCAACGTATGTGTTTGCTATTAAGGAGGTGGTTTCATGATGGCCAATGTAACATTATATTGGCCCATAACCTTACAGCTATCACATGAATATTGTACACACACCGAATCACTACTTAATAATACTTGATGGTGTACCGCATGGTGAACTAATTCCGCTACATTTACCCAGTTTTAGTGCATTTATAAGGCCTCTAAAACAATAACAATGATTGTTTTGTACGTTTTAGGTTATTTTAATCGAAATAAACAAAACAGTTATGCAGCTTTAAGTTGATATTAAATAAAACAGGTAGGTATATCGTTGGAGATAGAATCAAACCTTATATCAGCTTATATTGCTTATATCAGTATTCGCCCGAGGCAATCATCTTATTGGTTCCTTCAGCGGTCGTTTGGCCTCCCTTCAATTTTCTAGATATTATGCACCTGACTGTCCAGTGTTACGGTAGCGCCCCCCCCCCCCCGTAGGCCTCACTCAAAGCCACAGAATACGCTTTAATTTGGTGGGAGATTTTCGCTGACGCTCGCCCCCCCCCCTTCTCCCGGTGTAGGTACCTGCTTTGGATCCGCCACTGAGTGTCAACGTTAAATAAATGTAGAATCAACATTGGCCAATGTCTAGTATTTATCCCTCTGCTTTAGTCATCATACTTACCTTACTAATAAGGATCGGTTGCAATTGTATGGTTGGTATTGACAAGTCAAAGTACCTGTGAATATTTTTCTGAAAAAAAAAGTTATCGAGTATCATGTTTCATGAAGTATCGTGTGATATGTTATTTGCATAATATTTGCCATTTAGGTAACAAAGGATATCACATTTGACATTATTAATTTGGATCTGATAGATTGACCTGACATTACCCAATGCTTTCGGGGATAAGCCTATACATAATTTGTCATAATTATCCAGTTCATGGCTTCCGCCGGGAATGTTTGATCGGGGTGTCCAACAGTGGTGGGGGTGTGTTGGTCCCCCACCAGGAGAACAAAAACAGAGTTTTAAATTTTAGTGCTTATAGATAGCCTATTTTAACTGAAATGACAGCAAAATATGGAATATAATTTCATTTTCTTTGCCAACATTTTCTTCGCATAACACAATACCGGTAATATGCTATGCGAATCTCATAGCATTATGGATAGATCAAAACCGCATAGCACAACTCCGGGTACATGTTTTGTAACTGCTAAATATTAAATATTGATCATGTTATACATCTGGTTTACAAAAAATGGTGGGATAGGTGAGTGAATTAATTGCGAAAGCATATAATCAAAGACGCTTTCAGAAGTGTACCAATTCAAGCAAGTCTCGTTGTAAAAATTTTATGGCATTAAGTTCCCAGCAAAACGTATTCCTGCTATCGCTTCCTCTTCAAATTAATCTCCAAGTAAGCTTACAATCCCTGCTACCATTCCATATATTTTGTGTGTTTATTAAGGTGCTAAGAATCTGGCTGCCTTTTTAGATATAAGGTTGCCAATGACAATTTAATTTCTCTGACAGATGTGATCACAGATGTCTCAAGCTGCTGGCCCAGTTTAGCATATATGTGCATAAAGGTGACCTAAAAATCTCATTCATTCATTCATTCATTCATTCATTCATTCATTCATTCATTCATTCATTCATTCATTCATTCATTCATTCATTCATTCATTCATTCATTTATTCATTCATTCATTCATTCATTCATTTCTTCATTCATTCATTCATTCATTCATTCATTCATTCATTCATTCATTCATTCATTCATTCATTCATTCATTCAATGATTCTCAAGCTGCCGAAACCATTTAGGCATACATTCAGAAAATGTTGGGCAGTATATTTTATACCTTTATCATTTTAAGCTTTTGTGCGTGTTGGCGAAATTACATTGAAGAGTAGAAAGGGTAACAAATTTGTTAATCAATTGTTCTACATATACACTATGTAAGCGTTTTCAATCAGTGTAAGTAAGTAATTTAGGCAATAGGCAATAGGCAAGTGGCCCTTGTGCAAAGACAAAAAAAAAACAGTACAATACATTGTCAAAAACACATTTGAAACTAAACAAAATAGTTCAAGTTGAGATGGACATATGAGACTTCCGAATTAAAAAGCTTTAAAAACAAAATTTGCATGGTTACATACAGTTTTAGTATCGTCATTCGACATGAGCTCTATCAATTTATGCTTTTTAGGTCATTTAAAGTGATATTCAGGTATGTATCTCATTCTCAGTTGTTTATATAATTGACAAATACAAATAAAGTGATATTCATCATCAATATCATCACATAACATACACTTACTTTCAGGAGTCGGTTGTGGTTTATGCCATCGACCACTCTCAATAGTCAGCCTATGATTACTTGAGCGTAGTCTACCTAGGGCAATTCTATATGTGACTCTGTTTTTACAATTTCAAGGTATTTTGAAGCAACTTGCAGTTATAGTCTTTGGACATGTTTACATCATATGGTCATATTAAGAACCCAAAATAAAATCACCGATTTTTTAATGATTTTAGCCTGGGCCAGTCCCTTTAACCTCTTTTATATGAGCAAAGTGGATATAGCTGGTGTGGCCAAGGTTTCAAAACTGTGGCGATATTTTTTCAAAGCTGTGGCGAGATTAGCCTGAATAACCTTGCATCACAGGATTACCGGAGGAATCTTTTTTTGTTGTTGTGTGTTGTATTTACATGTACCGTATCCCCGCGCATTAACGTGCATGCAATTATATTTGAAGATGCACTTAATTTTCGAAAATAAGTGCATGCACTTATATTCGAACATAAAAATCAATTTTAAATTTCCTAAATTTCGTTAAAATAATTAATTATTTAATTTAGTCCAATTCAAAGTAAACTAAGCTAACGCTAGTACTCACTGGTAATCACTGACCGTTTTTTGAAGTTAACTTTTATTGCGGGAGTGAATCCTGGCAATAGGTGCTGACACTACCTGAACTGTCATATCACACCTCATTTATCTATGCTTTTCAGCTATCACACCCATACACTATCGCCTTGATGGCTTGAACTGTCGGCGCATATCTATAATATTATGGAGCAATTCTCTCCTGATATCTACCCGTTTACAAATAAAAATAATAATGTAGTTTGTGCTTACGATCAACAAAATATTTTATATTATTATTATGGACATAATTATACTGGTATTGTTTTTTATAAGTCAATACATATCGATATTATTCTCACATGTGGTATAATCATTTTATGTCTTGACTTACACAGTGGTACGCATAGTAATTTTCGAATAGGGCCTATAAGTACATGCGCGTAGTATTCGAATATAAGTGCATGCACTTATAAACGACCAAGAATATTGTTAGAGCCATGCCTAAAACAGTCGTTTTTCACCTATAAGTGTATGCAGGTTTATGCGCGAGGATACGGTATTTACATATAAGCTCATATAGTCTCTACAGCTAGCTACTTAGCTATCACATGATGATATGATTGGTTAGTATAAGGAGATGTTACAAACCAGCATCCCAACTTCAACGTATATGACACAGGGCGGTAATTTATCCCGGGAATTCAACGATATTTCGTCATATTTTCTTTCATACTAGAAACATATATACATTACATGTTAAATAAGCGCCCTGTGGCTGAAGTTGGGATGTTAGTTTGTAACATCTCCTTACTGCCTTCCAGCTAGGTAATTTACTAGGATGAATGATCCAGATTAAAAAAAAATGACTTCAGATTATTATAAGGTGAATGGTCAGACGTATTTCTAGATTTTTAGGATAACATGACAGCACCACTGAATATGGTGAGGAGTGTGATGGACTAAGTCAAGTTGCAACGTTTCACTCTCCTAAAAAGTCAGAAATCGTCTTATTTGTAGCAGTAGATCGACTGGTAAAATTAAAAACCCTACCACTGGAAATCACTCCGATTCAGATGCTACATAAACTGAATAATACAAGTCTTACAATTAAAAAATGTTTAATGACCTTCGAAAGCTGTTAGTATATGCAAGGCTGATCATCCAAATATAGTTAATGGAAGCTTTAGGTACGGTACTATGAGAAGGGTAATTTTGCTGTAAATAACTCAAAATAATCAACTGAATAACGTGTGTCTTTCAATTTGGCATAAACCTGTTCCTTATCAATGCTTTTATATTTATTTTTCATTCAAAATAATGCGAAAACAGTTCAATTTTCTCTTTTTTTAACATCGGCCATCTTTAAATAGCCGCCATCTTGGATTTAGGGGTGATCGCAAGAAAATTGTGATTAGCACACCAAGCTACAACTGTGGACTATCATTGTAGGCACCAAAAAATCATAAATAGTGGCTAGGGTTGGTAGAATGGGAGCACAAAACTAAACATGGCATGATGAGAGATAGACCTTCACTTATATAACACACAGAATAAATCTATTTCTTTTTCGTACCGAAAGTTAAACACGAATTTGCCAAAAACAAGTATCTAAAGTTATAAATTTAACTGCTGCTGCTACTGCTGATGTTGGTGTTGCTGCTGCTACTGCTGTTCCTACTGCTGTTCCTACTGCCGCTGCTGCTGCTGCTGCTGCTGCTGCTGCTGCTGCTGCTGCTTATGATGATGATAACTCTCATTATTTTACTGTTACTTGCATAAAGAACTCACTGAACTGGCCAGGAGGACTATATTATATGGGGTTTTTTTTATGGCGGTTTAATACTCACTGGTAACGGCAGAGAGGTGTAGCGAAGGTAAAATACAGCCACAGTTATTATGACGTCTTTAAGCACCATCATTGCCGTCAGGGGAGCTACAACAAAAATATATCAAACAGTTATAATTTATAGGCCTAGGCCTACTGTGTTACGGGTATGCTGGAAAAAAATCACTAGAGCCTGACGGCACTGAAGTAATATATTGTGGTATGGATATGCAGCAAAAAAACCTAGATCCTGACGACATTGAAGTAGAGATTGCATCGGCCTTCAGGGTCATTATGCAACAAATGTGTTAACTTATATCACATGACTATTCTGATAAAATATCATGTATTATACTAGATGTCAATTTAAACTACTGTGCTAATAATATTCTCATGTAATTAATGTTCATCGACAGCTGATGTACGATACTATTTTTGTCTTATTCAGCTCAGGCAAGAATTCATTGATTAATTGGTTCTGAAGGTATTAATGGAAAACCAATAAAACAATAAAGTTGAAATTTCGTCTTTTTTATTTTATTATACCACCGACCCGCTATTTAATCGATATAAACTAATATATATTTTAATAATAATGTAAATTATGCATATTTCTTTATTAAAATAAATTAAAATTAAAATAAATCGACACATAAGAAAACGTTTTTTTTTGTATTGGCCTCCTATCTCGAATTGTTGCATGCATAAGTTTAGTTACCGCCACAAAATACAATAAAAAGGTTTTTAAAAAAATTCAAACGCTCGCTCTGAATCTTGAATAAATATTCTTGCTGTCTAATTAATAAAAAACATTGTGGCATCATGATTCACTGTAAACATAGTCAGCTGGTGAAGCTGTGATACTCCAGGTCACCCATCAAACATGAAGAACAGACACATTAAATGCTGAACCATTGCCCACAAAGCTGGCCCATCATTGCAACTACCCTACTGGAAATATTCTCCCTGGGTGTACTCTGGATAAGAGCCATAACAGCAAATAAGTTATCCTTGAGTAGACATCCTGGGAGCTATAGCTGCAATCATAATTGTTGTCATGTGAATCGCACACACATATTTTTAGCCATTGTTTAAAAATAGTATGATCATGTGATTAGGGGATTTCCTTATCTTGTACAGCAAGCAGAAGACATTGTAATTAATCACACTTGTCATCATGCTTGTGGGAGATCGTTCTTTAATTGCACCAAAAATATGTGAAACTGCTAACTGGGTCGTTATATTACAGCATAGGTCATAACTTATGTTTTTTATTCTTCCAGTTACTGGTAAACTTCAATAATAAAGACAGGGGACAGGCATGCGCGTGGATGAAACATGCAAACAAACTTAATAGTGTGTATTTTGACTATAAAGGTGTCATATGCGCTTGTGTGGGGTATTTAAAGGGACTGGCCCAGGCTAAAATCATAAAAAAATCGGTGATTTTATTTTGGGTTCTTAATATGACCATATGATGTAAACATGTCCAAAGACTATTTAACTGCAAATTTTTATAATTTTTGTGCTGCGCATTCACCAGTTAGGCTAGATATAGAGAAGAAATTCCTGATTTCTAATTATTGACAACCATGTCAAAAATAGGAAATACGATATTTTCGTCTCTATATCTAGCCTAACCACTGCTAACTGGTTAATGCGCAGCACAAAAATTATAAAAAAATGCAGTTCTAGTCTATGTAGGGCCTACATGTTTACATCATATGGTCATATTAAGAACCCAAAATAAAATCACCGATTTTTTAATGATTTTAGCCTGGGCCAGTCCCTTTAAGGGAAGAAAGGCGATTTATGCCGGCTTTGAAAGCATCAACACTATGCAGCTCTTTGCTGCACTTAGGTCACATTGGGGGTGAGGGTGGGTTATGTAGTATGCACGCAAACTTTATGGGGTATACATTACACTATTGTAGATGTTGCTCACACCATCCTACATGTACAGCAATATTAGCGCTCAGGTCAACCCCTGTGGTAGGGGAGGGACGGGAGAAATGGCACACTGAAGTTATAATGACTTCACAATTAAAACTAGCGCGTGTAGACAAAAAAACTTAGTCCCACTTGATGACGACATCCCATTGCGTGATACCCGAATGGGGTTTTTGCTGTGTAATATATACAGATACAGATACAGATACATCTGCAATACATTCAAAGAACAAAATTTGCATGGTCTAACGACAAGGTATGTGACCTATGAAATGTATCTTTTGGTCATTTTATTTATCAAAAATCACTTTTAGTAATGATTAAACGCGTCAACTATGTACTATACTAATTCGTCAGAAGCTTGTTTTATCATGACTAAGATCCTTTCCCCGGGTTTACAGCATTTTTTTAAGGGTTGGTCCCCTTAGCCCTGTCAACTGGAGCAATGTAGATTTCTTTCTACCTTGTGGGCGAAGTGAGACAGGGCAAAGAGGGACACAGTCCACTTTGCCCAAGCATAGTCTCACTTTGCCCTTTGTTATCTTTTTGTATATATTTCAAATGAAAAACAGTCATTATATTATTTAGGGGACCACCATTCAATCTCCGAGGAGGGGGGTGGAGTTTTTTTCTCGATCAAACTATTTGATTCAACTCAGCTCGGAGGCGCGCTGAAAATTTCAAATTGCATTACATTCAAATTGTATTACATGTTTATAAAGAACATTTCTTGGAGTAAATTATTAATTTCACGCAGGGTCCGCCCGAAATTATTTATTTTAAAACTACTCCAGCCCCCCCCCCCCCCTGGAGATTCAATGGTGGCCCCCTTATGATTGTAAATTTCTGCTTTCACTATTCATGGGAAAACTTTAATAAACTACTATTGAGAGTGCGCCCCCCATAAAAAGAGGAATTAGATAATGTTATCATGTGTTTGAATGTGCCAACGGTAATTTATCAGGGGTGAAACATCTTTGATAAATTATTTGACTGTCAGTTGATTGACTTTTTTTGGGGGGAGTAGGTCTACATATTTCGTATTTATAGTGCAGGATCATGTGTAATCTCGTGGGAATTCAGTGGTTAAAATATGTAACTGTTCTGAATAGATCACAGAATAAGAACAAGTTTAATGGAGTTCGCAAATGGGTGTCAAAAACCCTCTTATCAGTCAAAATCACTAAAGTTATCATATCTTCATCAATGATTTAGGTAGAGACAAGACTATTTCGCCAAACCATATATTTTCGGTATCAAAGAAGGCAATAAAACAAGCGATACATTTATTGACATCATTATCATGCAAAATTCAAAATGGCCGCCATGAAATTACTAAAGTGTTTATATCGTTGACCATTAATAATTGAGATAAAGTTTATTTCACCAAACCGTAGGTTTTCGCTAGCAATAAATGCAATAAAACAATACATTTATTCGACATAATTACCATGCAAATTAAAAATGGCCGCCATGGAATCACTGACGTTAGCATGTATTCGTCAATAATTGAGATAGAGTCGAGATTATTTCACCAAACATGTTTTCGGTATCAAGGGATGCGATAGACACACAATATCTCTACACAACATCATTACATGTATCATACAGAATTCAAAATTACCGCCATAACGTCATCACTAAAGTTATCATATCTTTCTAACATTTCTCGCTTTAGAAATCAGGTGCGTGCCTGAAATACTACATGAGATAAAAAAATGCTTATGCTGAATGTTATCTTCCATCCCTAAAAAACCCCACAAAAATGTTACATCAAACAATATAGGCCTAATAGATCCGTCCCACGCTTTAGTATGATGGTTTAAAATTATTTCCCCCTCACAAACTCAAAAAATTGGGTGAATAATCCTAATTCAGTGTAGTTTGTATGTCCGCATAGTTATTGTCCAGAGGCTCATTAATTCATTCGCAGAGCTAAGAATTGCCATATATCAATACATTATCAATACATTTCTGAAAATAAAATGTAATCACCTCTAAGACCGAAGCAGTACGTACTTGAAACAGCTTGGTTTCTTTAGTTAATCATGTTTCAGTGGCAGCTCTAGAATCTAAAGAGGAGGAGCTGGTTTTTGTGCATATTAAGGCATTTGGTAAAAGTTAAGAAGGCGTCGTCTTATACATGAGTGAGTGAAAATATTTTGACTTCGATTTTTGCTGATATCGTGAGAGAATGAAGTCCTCTTCCTGTAGGGCCTATCGGGGGAGAAGGCCGCTGGTATCGTGATGCATCCTGTTGAATACTTGATGTTTGTTAATTTATAAACAGTGCAAACAATGCAAAGATAATATCATATTTATTATAATTATATTTATATATAACTATTATATAATTAAATATCTGATATCACATAATAATTATACAGGGCTCCCACGGAAATCTGGAAATGAAATTCCATCTCTTTTCCATGACTTTTCCATGACATTTTTAAAGAATTCCATGACTCGTAAACAAATATGAAAATGTATATATAGCCTCCATCACCACGGCGGTCCAATTAAAAGCAGAATTTGGTGTCACGGGTTTCTTACTTTTTGCATGTAAAATATTTTACAGCTATAGATGGACTGTGAGTGTTTTTGTGTGTCAAAAGTGTAGGTAATCAACACATTTTTTTAAAAAGAAATGCGATAGATATAAAAACAAAATTCCGTGACTTTTCCATGAATTTTTGCCAAATGTTCATTTCCCAAAACATGCCTGGATTTTTTTTTCCATTCCAATGGTTTTCCATGATCTTCCATGACCGTGGGAACCCTGTTCTATTTCTTGTAAGTCATTATCACATTTTCAACAAATCATCCGTTCCTGACCTGAAGGCTATAATGAAATATCACAACAAAATCACCGTAGCGATAAAAGTTATTTAACCCTTTAACACCTGGCTGATTTGCACCTTGCATGGCTGATTTCCCTGGGATTTGTTGAAAAATACAGAATTTGCAAATGATTTTGTTGTTTACGCCTAATAAGTTCAATGACAACATGGCTTTGTTTTTATGTGAAATGGAAGGGGGAAATATTCCGGTTAGTCGGGCATGCTCTGATTTGAGATGTGACATTAGCGGACAGGATGTTGTAAACAAGTCTGAGGCTGTTCAGACAAATCAGCCACGGGCTGATTCGGGTGGTTTGGGCGCTAAAGGGTTAAATCATTGTTTGCTACAAAATTTATAAAACAAAAAAATCATGACTTGTATTGACTTTTAATGATCAAAATGTGTTGGGAGCTTGACCGTTTGTTTTTTCCGCATAAAAGTCAAGTCATGGGATCTTGAAAGCAAAATTGTTCACTTTTCCCTGACTTTACCTAATTTATATGTGTTAACGTAATGTGTTTTCCTTGACAAGTCATAAACAATTCTTACTTTTCGGGTTATAAAGGTATCGTGGCAACCTTGAGTAATGTCCTGTCATTTTATATTACCTTTACAGTTTAAAGTATATAATGTAGGCCTACTTTATTGCTATATAGGCCTAATTCTACATTTTTTCTAATTATAAGAATACAATAATACAATGCAGAATGGAAAATAACCTGTTATTTACCATATAACATATTTTATCCAGCTGTAATTTAGTTGTGAATGTTTGTATTGTGGAATATACGTTTATTGCATGACAAATGAACGGTACAAATACAGGTAGGGCCTTCATAATATTAAATCTAGCTGGTGATTGTTTATTCATATAATCATCGAAGTAGCCTATACGATGGATGTTGACACTCAAAGACAAGACATTGTGAAAGACAGTCTATGCAATTTGCGGGTAATGTGGGCCCCTGGTGAGGGCAAAGTGAGCCCCCGACGCAGGCAAAGTGGGCCCAGGCCGACTTTGCCCTATCTTCTGTCTCACTTTGCCTGAGCCTTGGGCAAAGTGGGCCATTGTGTTTATTTCTATTTATTTAACCTGCTTAATATATATTACCCGTTACCGATTAAAAACAGCTAGCAATGCATACCACATGCATATTTCACGTCATTCGTGCAGATATTTATTCTATGGACTTTAATTTATATATCTTATGTGCCAAACAGTTGCACGGCCCGCTTTGCCCGTCCTATAGCCAGGTCAAGTCAAACTACTGTCTGTAAGGTACAGATCAAGATGGCTGACATTGTATTACAGCAGGTGAATTGAGATGTTTAACAGTGTTTATCTGACCATCTAAGCACAAGACGAAGTCCTACCAAACGATCTTGCAAAAAAGTTATTTTTACCACACACATGACGCTAGATATATTCTCAGTTCAACGAATTTTAACTTATTGTTGTGAAATCAAAATAACCCAGAAAGACAGTAAGACACCCCTACTGTAATAGTAGAGTTCGCTAGAGCAAATTCTACTAAAAATACTCATGAAAAATAGTCTGGTGATATTTAATATATAGCATGAGCACGTCATAATAATCCAGGAGGGGCACGCAACACTACTGTCTCAGCCAGCTACTTTTATGCTTGGAGGGGTCTTGGGGCATGCTCCCATGGATTTTTTTTAATTTTAGGCTTGAAATGGTGCATTCTAAAAGTCCTAAAACATGGCTTAATTGTTTTGGGCCACTGGATGGGGGAGGGTGCGTCCTGGTGTAGCCCCATCTTGATAGCCTATCATAGACCTATTTTTTATAGGTCTAGAACATGATCATGATGTGACTTATTGTAATAGACCTAATAGACTTATATTCCTAATATATAGCCACCAGAGTGAACGTTGGTGGACGAGTAGGCTATCCCTAGATTTAGAACACCCACAACTGAAAAGACACGCCAATTTCATTGTCATGTAGCTAGGCCTATGAAACTATTAACATTTTAGCCATTTGCGTGTCCGCATCTATAGCCCTACATGTCCAGTCTAATGTGTTACGTCTACAAAATTTATTATAATTATGTCAATTCATGTTCATTTCTTTCTTCAAAGTCATGTTGACTTGTGATTTGAGTGTGCCCTACATAGTGCACTTATGTTTTAAGCGTTTCGGGTGGCATTTTGCACTTAACAAAATGCACTATATTTAGTAACGTTAGTGCATTTTGGTAAGTGCAAAATGCCACCCGAAACGCAAAATTAGTGCACTTGATAATTAGAGCACTAACTCAAAATTGAGTGCACTCATTAAGATTTTAGTGTAAAAATGCACTTGAAAAGAGAGCCTGAAAGTGACCTTTAAGTTTATTTTTATAGCATGAATAAACTCCGTATATTACCTAATTGCAGCATATTTAGCATAAAACAGATAGTCCATCATTATTTGTTCAAACCATGTCAAGCAAGCTGTGTTACTTCTTATAGGTAGGGCCTAGGCCTACTCTTTACATTTTACAATGTTGAATACCGCACATAGGCTGAATGGTATTCATTTTAATTGATTTTGAATATTGGAGATCCATCCAATCAGCATATATTAGCATAATTATTAATAAAAAATATATTGAGATGAACGGGGCTCAGCGTAACAGAGGCACCATACCGTTTGTCCTAAATAATTATCCAATCAATTTTTTAAACAATTTGATGGATGGACGGTTGCCTTTGGATGCATCGAACAGGTGGACATTCGGTCCCATTTTTTCAAAATCAAATTTTAAGCAGACCTATAGTTATTTCCCTAACAGCTCGATTAAATCAATAGTAATTAGTCATACAATTAAAAGAGAAGCTTGAATTTGGAAATTGGTCATAAATTGGTATTTTCCGGACACCATGTGCGACCGCTGGGAATTCTATTGTTGGTGTTAGGCCATGGGCTAGAACCACCCACCATGCACCCCCTCCCCCTCACATTTCACCCACACCAACTTTTTTTTAAACCTTGATATGTCTAAAACATGAAATAAGATGTTAACATAAAAAAAATAGGAATGAACTTTATATTTTGACCCCTTATAGGTGGGTACCCCCAAACCCGTCTAAAATTAGGGGGTACGGCTACGCGAACGTCTGTCGTAGATATTCTTGTTTAGCAATCTACACATGCAATATACCATATGAAAGGTAAGTAAATTCCCGTTCTAATGATGTATTGCATGATGCAGTGGATTGAAGTTTTTTTTACAAATACGTTGAAACATAATCAAAACATAATCAGAATCGACAACAAAACAAGCTAGTTAAAATGGTCAATGAAAATGACTTAATAAAACATAATTGTTGGCCATATCTATATTTAACTCATGTTTTCTGAACCCAGATGTGTATTTGCTTGAAACTGAGTGTCATTTAGATTTGTACATGGCATATATATTTTTAAATGAGAGAATATTGCAGCCTTTTTATGAAAATGTGTGTATTTAGGTGGGCTGAAATATAAAACATTGAACTTTGCTCGACATTTGAGTGCTAATTTTTTTTGCGCTTGTTTTTACATAATTTGGGTGTGCTGAATTCGAATATGTAGTATATGGAGCAAAAAAATTTTTGTCTATTTTTAAATACACAGTCAGAATTATTGCAGATCTTCCCCTATTTTGTTCTTGAACTGAAACAATCATAAAATATTATATATATTTAACTGTTATTTTAAAGTTACATCGAGTTAATCTGGCTTATGAGATGGTAATAATACTTCATTTAGTAAAATAAAATGACAATTTTAACCACTTTAATGATGACCTATATATACAAATGTATTATTTAAACCATAGTACTAGTCTTTTCTAAGGCTCGAATCATAACGTTTTAGACTAGACATTAAGTTTATAGACTGAGAACATTAGACCTATGCAAGAACGGGAGTAGGCCCCCATGCTCCTTTTGAGCTTACATATGCTGTTCACAACACCAGACACGTACATTATGTGACTCACGATCTTTAGTTTTCTAGAGTGCGAACATTAGTATTCTAGAGTGCGAACATCTGAGCGTTTGAGATTTCATAATTATACTGTTGACAACACCAGACACTATTAGTACATTATATGACTCACCAGGCAATATCTCCTCCATACTCAGAGTTATCAACGCGGTACAAATGAGCAGTTTATCTGCCAGGGGATCAAGTATCGATCCAGCAACTGACATCTGGTTTGGGACATTTCTTGCTATCCACCCATCCATCTGAAGTGCGAAAATGCATGGTTAGTAGACGCTTGTATATTTTTATTGGATCTTTGAAATTCAGTGTCGAGAATTTTAAATGAGATCATGGAAGTTTTAATCATTTAAAGCTGCAACCTACACTGTAGCGGAAAAATGCATGGTATTAGAGGTAGACGTTCGTATTTGACCTGGCATATTCGAGATTAAATAGAATCATGAATGCTTTTAACATTTAAAGCTGGAAACTATTAATCAGGTGGCACATCAAGTTAGATACTGGTAATTGGTGAGTCATACATTTTGGAAGATGGTCAAGAAATCAACCTGAATTATTGTTGGGGATTCAATTTCGAAGTGAACTAATTTTCTTTCATTTGAAGCTGGATATTTCGCTAACAATCGCAATATTACATGGATGGAAAATGAACGAAATACTTTACAATTATAATATAGCAGAGCATCTAAATGACGCATGATAATTAAAACACATCGCCCAAGACTTGTGAATAATATACTGCGTCACTAAAGTAAATGCAATAAATTAAAGTGCAATTGTAATGGAAAAGAGAAGAGTTTTAAAATTGTTAATGTATTGAAATAAATCAGTCGTACATGATTCACTTTCTTGAAATTAATTATTCTACACGTAGGCCTATGTTTCATGAAACATGAATAAAAATAATTTTATGGTATAGGTTTTTGGGCTGACTTCTGAAAATTTGTATATGCTGAACTGTCATACATACACTTTATTATTTTCCCCAATGTCGTAATCACAATAATGCTAACAACTATTGTCATGCAATCTTCAAATAGCCACTGTGGTCCCACATAGCCCATTCAAATTTCGCCCCAGCAACATCCCTGCATATTAAGTAGACCTAATGCTAGACAGTGTCTCACTACCTCTTTAGTCCGCATGCTCTACATGCCTGTCAGGTAGTTAGCAAAAGCCACCCTCTAAAAGGTGGTCTGAAACATGGTGGGCGAGACCAGTCCCCGATATGGTGATTCCAGGATTCCTCTAATCATACACTCATGAAATCATCCATGCTGTCGGGGGATCACCGCTGTGGTACCAGCGACTGGTGCGGCTGGTGATTCCTCTTATCATACACTCATGAAATCATCCATGCTGTCGGGGGATCACCACTGTGGTACCAGCGACTGGTGCGGCTGGTGATTCCTCTAATCATCCACTCATGAAATCATCCATGTTGTCGGGGGATCACCACTTTGGTACCAGCGACTGGTGCGGCTGGTGACTCCTCTAATAATCCACTCATGAAATCATCCTTGCTGTCGGGGGATCACCACTGTGGTACCAGCGACTGGTGCGGCTGGTGATTCCTCTAATCATCCACTCATGAAATCATCCATGTTGTCGGGGGATCACCACTGTGGTACCAGCGACTGGTGCGGCTGGTGATTCCTCTAATCATCCACTCATGAAATCATCCTTGCTGTCTGGGGATCACCACTGTGGTATCAGCGACTGGTGCGGCTGGTGATTCCTCTAATCATCTTGGTGTTTCGAGCTGACGTCAGTCAATGCATTTTTTAGATTGTTTTTTACATGTTAAATGTAACTAATATTATTATTTTCTTCTTTATACATACTCTCACTCATTATGTAATTACTCTGTTTCTACGCTTGCCAGAGGGTTTTTTTGCTATATGCAATAGCTATTTTATCTCTGGTTTTGGTGCGGGAAACTTAAAAATATCATGCCAATGCTGTTTAACTGTAGGTTATTTTAAATAGTTCTGATGCATATTATATTTAACCTGTGCTTGTTTTAGTATATAATGTCGTTTGATTTTAACATTTTTAAGTTAACTTAGCATGCATATTTTACCGAACTAATCCTGTTGTATATAGTCTTGTACATACGTTCATTTTTAATGACGCATAAGTCTGCATAGACTTACCGTCGTCAATACCTATCTATCTATCTATCTATCTATCTATCTATCTATCTATCTATCTATCTATCTATCTATCTATCTATCTATCTATCTATCTATCTATCTATCTATCTATCTATCTATCTATCTATCTATCTATCTATCTATCTATCTATCTATCTATCTATCTATCTATCTATCTATCTATCTATCTATCTATCTATCTATCTATCTATCTATCTATCTATCTATCTATCTATCTATCTATCTATCTATCTATCTATCTATCTATCCATCCATCCATCCATCCATCCATCCATCCATCCATCCATCCATCCATCCATCCATCCATCCATCCATCCATCCATCCATCCATCCATCCATCCATCCATCCATCCATCCATCCATCCATCCTACCATCCATCCATCCATCCATCCATCCACCCACCCACCCATCCATCCATCCATCCATCCATCCATCCATCCATCTATCTATCTATCTATCTATCTATGGGATTGATTACTTAAGATAACTATGACTTTATCAATTATTCTGGTCTCAGCATGAGTGCAGCAGTAATTCATTCTTGTAGTCAATGGGTTACCATCAGTTATATTTTAACTAAATTATAGACGCTTTCGGATACATTTGAATTGATGTGTGAAAGGTGTGAAGGACAAATGTCTCTAGCCATCACCAGAACCTGGTGCTGCCTGTGTCATATCAGTGATCAGCCCAAAAGCGAGGGTGAAGTGCCGGTGTAAAGTCTGAAAATATACCCCCTCCCAGATTATAACCGGGTAGATTGTGGGCGCCCCAGAATCTAGCCCGGGGTAGATGTTGAACTATACCCCCGGGGTAGATTACGGCGGCTTCCAGAATCTACCCCTCCCTCTCAGGATCTACTCCCCTTTATTGTGATTATGTGAAGTGTATGCGGCTCCCAGAATCTACCCCTCTCTCCAGAATATGCTCCCTTTTCAACAACTATATGCGACCCTCCCAGAATCTACTCCCCCCTCCCTGAATATACCCCTCTTTTCAACAACTATATGCGACCCTCCTAGAATCTACCCCTCTTTTCCAGAATATACCCCCTCTTTTCAACAACTATATGCGACTCTCTTAGAATCTACCCCTCCCACCTAGAATATTGGCCTGCCCCCCTTTTCAACAACGCTATGCGACGCTCCCAGAATTTACCCCTCCTTCCAGAATATACCCCCCTTTTCAACAAATGCACATGTGCGACCCTCCCAAAATCTACCCCTCCCTCCCAGACTATACCATCCTTTTCAACAACTATATGCAACCCTCCCAGAATCTACCCCTCCCTCCCAGAATATACCTCCATTCTCAACAGCTATATGCGACCCTCCCAGAATCTACCCCTCCCTACCAGAATATATCCCCTTTTCCACAACTATAGTATTATGCGATCCTCCCAGAATCTATCCCTCCCTCTCAGAATATACTCCCCTTTTCAACCAATTTATATGTGCGACCCTTCCAGAATCTACCCCTGCCTCCCAGAATCAACCCCCCCCCCCCCCGTTTTCAAGAACTATAAGATTTTGCCACCCTCCCAAAATCTGCCCCTCACTCCCAGAATATTTTTCAGTTCTGGGAGCGAGTGGTAGATTATCTCACAGCTGCATGTAGTTTCTAGAAAAGGGGGCATATTCAGTGACTGAGGGGTAGATTCTTGGAATATTGTAGAAAGGGGACGAGGGATATATTTCGAGAGGGAGGGAGGGGGGAGGCATATAGTTGTCAAAAAAGAGTGGTGTATTCTCTGAGGGAAGAGTAGTTTCTGGGGAGTGTCGAATACAGTTGTTGAAAGGGGGTATATTCTGGGAGGGAGGGATAGATTCTGGGAGCGTCGAATAATAAAATAGTTGTTGAAAATGGGGGTATATTCTGGGAGGGAGGGGTAGATCCTGAGAGGGTCGCATAAAGTTGTTGAAAGGGGGGTATATTCTGAGAGATGGGGTATATTCTGGGAGAGTCACACGCATAAATTTGGTGAAAAGAGAGGTATATTCTGGGAGGAAGGGGTAGATTTTGGGAGGGTCGCATAGTATTGTAGTTGTTGAAAAAGGGAGGGGGTATATTCTGTGAGGGAGGGGTAGATTCTTTGAGGGTCGCATAATATTATAGTTGTTGAAAAGGGGTGTATATTCTGGGAGAGAGGGGTAGATTCTGGGAGGGTCGCACAGATAAATTTGGTAAAAAGGGGGGGGTTATTCTGGGAGGGAGGGGTTGATTCTGGGAGGGTCGCATGAGATTATAGTTGTTGAAAAGGGGGTATATTCTGTGAGGGAGGGGTAGATTCTGGGAGGGTCGCATATAGTTGTTGAAAAGGAGGGTATATTCTGGGAGGCAGGGGTAGATTCTGGAAGGGTCGCATACAGTTGTTGAAAAAGGGGGTATATTCTGGGAGGGAGGGGTAGATTCTAGGAGGGTCGCACATATAAATTTGTTGAAAAGGGGGGTTTATTCTGGGAGTCTGAGAGGCAGGGGTAGTTTCTAGGAGGGTCGCACATATAAATTTGTTGAAAAGGGGGGTATATTCTGGGAAGGAGGGGTATATTCTGGGAGGGTCGCATATAGTTGTTGAAAGAGGGGTATATAGGCCTATATTCTGGGAGGGAGGGGTAGATTCTGGGAAGGTCGCATAATATTATAGTTGTTGAAAAGGGGGGTATATTCTGGGAGGGAGGGGTAGATTCTGGGAGGGTCGCATATAGTTGTTGAAAAGGGGGGTAGATTCTGGGAGGGAGGGGTAGATTCTGGGAGGGTCACACATATACATTTGTTGAAAAGGGGATATATTCTGGGAGAGAGGGGTAGATTCTGGGATCCGAAGACACTTCAGCAAATCACGAAAAGGGGATAGATCCTGGGAGGGGGGGTGGGGTAGATTCTGGGAGCCCCCAGGATCTACCCCGGGGTATATTCTAGAATCTACCCCGGGGTAGATTCTGGTAGATCCCAAAATCTACCCGGGTAAAGTTTCAAGGGGGTTATAATCTGGGGTGTTAGACCGGCATTCAGGGAACGTGGATCATTTGGAGGCCTGAGACCAGGTACCAAAGCAGCAGTATACTATTTGGCATTACACACAACAATGTAATTTGAATATGTTTACAACCTTATACAACAAGACAAATATACAGAGTTACTCTGGATAAACCAGTGAGCTATTAAAAAAAATGATGGAATAACTGCTCAAACTGCTCACCCGGCGAAACAGGCTAGAAACCAGAGAGAGATAAAACTTGGTTTATAAATCCATTTTTCAGAATTTATCAAATCTTAGCAAAACATAGGCCTACATGTATATCCAGCGTCAAGGCCATGGGCCTCCTGTTTTGTATTCAAATATCGTTTCTATGCAATTATCTTTTTTTCAGTTTATCACTGTTTATCCCCAGTTTTAAATTACCTCAGACCCATTTGTTGACATACTGAAGCCACTTATGACCGAGCATACTATTTGTTATCATTTGAATGTGCTAATTGCGAAATGACATCCCTTTTTCAAAGAGCAGGAACTATTTTACAAAATAACCTGAAAATGGATCTGCTAACGTTTCTAATGTGTTACACTTCCGCCCCCCCCCCCCCCCCAGGAATGGGGTGGTTGTTCGGAAGTCTTTTTGAGGTCTTTGCGTGCACATGACTGGTTTGGGTGTTCGCTTTTTGGTATGATTAAGTTACCATCCCCAAAGTTAGCGCAATGCCAACAAAACTGAAAATACTTGAAATGTGTATGTGAAAACAAATCAAGAAAAAAACTTGAACTAAAAATAAAATCCCGGTCCACCACATGAATGGTGGTCCTGGCAACTGGACTATTATGATGCGCTGGCCAAGATAAATATTGCGAGTCTTCAAGGGTCAAATACACTTGAGCAAATACAAATCATCGTAGGATTTTTCAAATACAAATACAAAAAGCACAAATCAGGCCAAAATCATCAGCAAATCAGGATTTTTATTTTGGCTCCTTGATATGTCCATAACCTGATAACATACCAACATGTCCATAGACTATAGAATTGCGTAATTTTTTTAAATTTCGTGTTGCGCATTTCCCAGTTAAGCGAGGAATAAGGACGAAATCTAATTTCGGACATGCATGTCCAAAAAAATACGAGAATAACTGATAAATGTGGCTTTCGGCATACTTGATACGCTGCCACAGTAGCCCAAAATTGAAAGTGCTTCCGCATTTCGAGAATTCTTCTTCTTTGTACAGCTCATACCTTATGGCCATATAAAGAAGCCAAAATAAAAATACTGCTTTTCTGATGATTTTAGCCTGATTGTGTCGCTTCAAAAAGACCAATGATCCTCCAAATAACTCCATTTACTTATTTTTTAAATCCTAAAATTAACAATGCTAGATATGATCACACCTTTCCGCTAAACTATCTGTACACATTTTTCATGTTGAAGCTATCAGCTAATTAAGGTCTTTATGTTTTGTTGTATTTTTGTTGGTAATTTTATGAATATGGTAATAATACATACTAAGACATGATCACAAAATTACTGGGTTTTTTTATCTTAAAATTTAAAACGCTAGACATGATTATGCCTTTACGCTAAACTAGCTCCACACATTTTTCTGGTTGAAGTTATCAGTTACCGTCTTTATTTTTATTAGTTTTTTTATCGGTAATTTTTTTATATGGTATTTACACAAATTATAAAGGACCACTAAATGACGTCTTATTTCCTGACGACAAAATAACTTAATTTGAGAACCTAATAATTAACTATTTCACATATGATTTTGACTTTACACATCGCGAACACCTTACATATTCGAAATGAAGTCTTTAGCTATAATTAAAAAAAATCCATTGCATTAGTAATTTTATGGTATGGTCATTGGTTTTGACGTTAAAAAGACGTGGTTCTGACGTCTTCAGCAATGATCCTTACAACCATTAGTGGCGGGGGGGGGGGGAGGGTACTAATATCCCGACAGACTGCGCAGTTAACATTTTTTGTTTATTATGTACTCACAAAATCTGTTATGCCTGCTACGGTGAAGACTGCACAGGCCCAGCTGTAAGAACCACTCAACACCATACACGCCATGGCTGGTGTCAATGCCATCCTACTCAGACTCAGTGCGTTGGGTATCGTCCATACACGATCAGTTGTCTGCTGAAAAAAAATATAGACCAATATTCGACATTAAGTGCCTACTCACACACGACATTGATAGACGCATGAATATATAAACTATTTAGCACAAAATAAACACAATAATTCAATTTTTAATATTTTTAGTTAAATTTATTTAGAAAGGCTTTGCTGGATTTAGAGGTTCTGTCAATCCAAAAATCCGAGAAAAATTCGGAAGTGTGTGGGTGGGTCAAGTTCCAACTCTTTTTTGGAAATTTTGTGTTTTTGTGTGTTTTTTGTGTGTTTTGTTGTTGTACATGTTTCATAAAAAGGGATAGGGGTGGGTGGGTGTGTTCTGGTGCATCCTAGTTTTTCTCGGATTTTTTTATTTTTTTAAACTTGACAAGATCCCTTAGATAATCTTTATTTTTAGTGCCACAACGCTCATTTATTGTTCTGGCATTAACGAAAATCCACTTTTGGGGGTCATGAGCCGGTTCACCATGTTCGCATTGCTCGGGAAATCTGAAAATAAAAAAATGCTGCAATAATGAGTGTTGGGGTCCGTTTTGAGATTCATTTTAAGTTGTTCCAAAATGATAAATGATGTGTTGATCAAGATGCCTCGTTTGAAAGCTGTGCACTGTGAGCGTGTTACTTCATGTGTTGGTATGGTGGAAGGTGGTTTGGCTACGGCTTGAGTGACAAGAGAACAGGTTAACCCTTTAACCGCCAAATTATTCAATTTGAATTTTCACCAAAACGATCCACAACTTCAAGTGAGTGAAAATTATTCAGATTTGACAAAATGGATGTCAACTCTTTTTAAATCTTGCTGGTTTATGTCACATTTTATCTTTTAACATATTTAAAATGTGCCACTGAATGTGCTGATAAAAATAGAAAACCCGAATATATGCGGCACCGGCGGTTAAAGGGTCAACAATGCTGATTGGGGCCTAATTAACACCAGATTTTAAGACATCGAATAACCTCTGATAGGCCACCACAGGGAAGACCATGGATATAATAACCCACTGAAGATCCCTGGGCGGTACAAAAACATGATCTCCCCACACCACACCTGTGCCCCTCGCACAGTGATGTTAAGCATTCGGGCCAGGCGCCACAAGTGATTGACAGCAGTCAGCATCAATGTCTGCGTCAACTCCTTTTGGCAGTCTTACATGCAAATATGAGTCATAAAATCATATGCACTACCATGGGTGACCCACTACAAAAAATGGCAGATATACAACTTTAATGGACAATTAATAAGTAGCATATATTTCAGTTTTTACACACGTCTACATATTATCTGCAGTGACGGATATCCAGAATATGAAGAAAGGGAGATGCCGTGAGTTTGAATTATTGTGGCATATTTAGACCAATTTAAGGGATTTTTAAAAGCATTTTGTAATCGTCAATAACGATGCAAAATGTTGACTGTACAATATTAGCTTGAGTGAAAAATGTGCCCACCATTATGTCACCCTGCTGTGCTAGAGAAGATGTCATATCATTTAAATTGAAGCCACATTACAGTTCTTATTTCAATGTCATCAAAGTTCCTAAATATAGACAAGCTATGGTTAAATTTATTACAAAAAACAATAACATACATGTATTTTCTGGTAAATGGCAACGGCCACGCCCCTATCACCAACGTCTATGTGAAGAATGTGAAATATTGGGTGACGAGTAGGCCCCTATCATTTTTTGTTTTTGTGTAGACGTTTAAAAGCTTTGAGATTAAAATACATTTCACGTTATTTTTGGACCAAACCATCAATGAATACATTTGTCGAACTATTATCCTCAGAACACAGTAAAACTATTAATAATCTAGCTATATTTGTTTATTTTGGACTTGTAGTGTTTGCAAATTTATGAAAAAAACTGTCATTATCTGCAGATGTTACACATTATTGTATTGAAATGAAAATGTCATCCTGTCTCCTCGCTCAGACACAGCTCATATTGTATATATTGCATTATGTATTTGCACTGAGATGAAATAAACCATCTATCTAACAATCTATCTTACAGGCCTACCTGTTGTCTAAATTCTTCACTTTTGTTATTGACCATTTTAAAACTTTTTTTGATGGTTTCCTGCTCAATTCTTTATTCCTTATCTTCGCTGTTATTTCACTGCCACGAGATGTCAATCACTTCTCACCTAAAAATCAACATTAAATGAATATTGAATAGAAATATCATTTCTTTTATTATACTGATATAAACAATAAATTACATGAACCTATTTGGTTACATGTAATGTAAATGTAATGTAAATCACAGCAAACACGACCCATCAACCCGATATCGGTTGAATGACGGGTCATCATCTACTGCGTCGGCTCAGCACTAAACTAATAACGGGCCAACGTCTAAGGCCACTATGATTTTTTTCTCTGTTTTAGATGAGCGCGCGCATTAGATTTAGGCCGCGCATTACCAAAGAAAAGATTGTTGCCGATTTCCGGAAAAAAACATTTTATTTCGGGAGATAAAAAAACATTTTTACAGATATGTTTTTTTTGCTTCTTCTTTTCGTGGCCCTCATTAACTTTTTTTCTAAATAGGTCAAAAGCTTTTTTTTTATATTGTCGCCCTAATTAACTTTTATAGAAATTTGTCAAATGTTTTTTTTATTTGGTCGCCTTCATTAACTTTTCCAAAAATAGGTTCAATGTTTTTTTCTCTTAGATGTTTTTTTTTCGCCCTCCCTCATTAGATTTTGGATATTTTCTGATCTAAAACAGATAAATAAAACGTAGTGGCCTAATGTGTCAGGAACGCGACACTATTATACAAGTCTATCGCGTTAAGAGTCATATTATACCATACCATACGAGAATCAATGAAAGATCCAGCGCCGGTTAACTGCTGAATCAATCAGTAACAACAGTAACGTTAGCAGAAATATAAAAAAACGATTATTTAAGGTAGGCTTATATTTGTTAAAAAATTATTGTCCTATCAAATATAAGATATATATTCTCTTGTGACTTTTTGTGAGCCGTAAGTCAATCACTCATTTGTGTGTAGCTTGTCTACAACCGTCATCTAAAATTCACGTTTAAATATTTAGTTTAAACTAACCAATTATTGTCTTATATGTGCTCCACAAATATAAGCCCCTAACACGAGAACATGTAGTTTAAGCTGTTGGGTAGGACACGAGCAATATAATCTTGGTAATACTCATATCAGTTGTAAATGTATATATAACTGCCTACTAACCATCATATAATGCCTGTATCCCCATAACTCCAACGAAATTAACCGGGTGATATCGATGTTGTTGCTCGATGATCGATGATATATATTTCTTTATGACTTTTTGTGATGCAATAAATCAATAGCACGTATTAATGGCATTATGCTACGGTCCCACGAGACTTTTTACGCCTCCCGATGCTTTCGCGATGCACAAATTTGGACATCGCCAGGGCAGCGCCACTATGCATGCATCAATAACTGCTATTCGTAAGTGCAATGCGGCATTATCAATAACAGTTGTAAAAACTACTTTATGACATTGCTTCTAAGTTAAGTGACAAATAAGAGGCGAGATTAACTTTTTTGAAATATTTACGAATCGCATTATATTTCATACGAAAATGGTTTTCTATTCATAATTGTTAGGCCCTATAGAGGATTGTCATAGTAGGCCCATATTGTTTGTGTGAAGTAAATGAAATGAAATGAAATGAATCGGGCTTTAGGCCACCTTTGTGCACATATAGGCTAAACTGGGCCAGGAGAACCTCCTGAGGATGGTGAGATGATTGAGATGACACTGTCCTCCAGACACAGGATTCGAAATTCGAGCCCTGGCGGTCTGAGGCCGAGCACGCTACCTCTCGGTCACGGAGGCTCCCCACAATACTAACTTTCACACGTGGATGGGGAAGAAACAATTTTGTTTCTTTCAAACCGCCGAGACCGGGAACCGAACCCCGGACTCTGGCGTGAAAGGCAGCGGTGCTAACCACTACCCTAGGGCCCCCGCCCTGTTTGTGTGAAGTACGTGAATATACTGTCATATAGGCCTATAGTTATACATGTTATAAAAGAATTGCGCATATATAATATATGCAACTAATAATAATAGGGTAGCCTACTTGTCTGTCGTCTCCTGGGAGTGGCTCTGGATTTGAGAGTAACCATATGAAAATAAAAACGAATGTAACAATTAGAAATAGGTGAAATCAATGTCATTTTGGCTTTCAAAACTGTTATTTTATTATTTGTCAAGCTGTGACTTAAGTATCTCTGCTTCAACTGCTGTGCTGCCTTCAAAGGAGAGACAACACAGTCGCTAGTAGATCCATGAGCTCCAACACTACACCACATACATTTTAGTCACTGTCCACAATGGAGAGTAAAATGGAGAGAAAAATAATGGAGAGAAAAATCCTTTGTATTTGTGAAATTGTGATACAGTGTTCCAGAGGTTTTTTGGCCTTGATTGTCAAATGTTTGTCACCCAGGGCCCTATCGTATTGGGGGAGTTCCATCTGGAGCCAAATTATGCGGTCACCTCTCTCCATCCTTTGGCTGTGTCTGGCATGGTGATGATTTCTTCTTGGAATTCATCTATTATAGCCTGGCAAATTTCTGGCGCTAACTATTTCTTCTCTGTACCCATATACACCAATAGAGCAACCGTAATCTCTTCTTCACGCATGATCTCATTCGGCAGCCACAAGGTATGTGGTTCCAAGTGAGGAGCGCGCAGCGCGGGGCCCTGTGCGAAATTGACGTCAATACACTGGTCTCAGTCTTAACTCGACGAGGCCGCCATCAACGTGATCGCCTAGTCGAATTGAGAAGGGAAAAACAATGCTGTTTCTTTTAAAACCCCACACGGGAACAGCGGGGTTCGAGCCTGGGACCCATGCATAACTGGCGAGGCAGTCAGGCGCTCTAACGTCCCATTCACCATGTGACATCTCTCCACCTTGTATGCTCTCCCCAAGGCTCTATACCATCGCCATGACGTCGTTAAGACATTGCCACGACATCGTCAAGAGATCACCATTGTACCCCGACGCATCGCCGGGAAGAGCGGGTTCCAACCAGAAAAAAATCAAACAATTTAGAGCTTTTCATGTATCTAACCCTGTAATTTGATAGATTTGAAAATGCTGACAGGGTTCCGGAAACAAGTCAACCCGGTCTAAATCCACCCCTGTACATTTGTCGACCGATCTGCCAAAAAGAGTCGTAAGTCACAGCTTGACAAATAATAAAATAACAGCTTTGAAAACCAAATGACATTGATTTGACCTATTTCTAATTGTTACATTCGTTTTATTTTCATATGATTACTCTTAAATCCTAAAATGGTGTGGCATAGAAATACATTATTATTATGTTGTAAAACATAATTTAAAATATATATGTTATTCTATTAATAGTCTCATTTATACTCCAATCAGTGACATTTGTTTCTATGTACATGTTACCATTAAAAAATGGGGTCGAAAAGAATTGTCATTTTATTTAATCAATTTTAATCAGATTGTGTGTTATATTTAAAAACAAATTGCGTTTTTTCAAAATCATGCAATTTCAGACTTCATGTTTCCCTGATCTTGCAGAGTTATATATTTGGAGATAACCACACGAGAGCGTTGTGTGATAATTATACCATTTTAATGTAGTGTTGTGCAGATTCAGGATCTGTTAATATCCACAATAATTTTGGCCAGATTAGGTTACCTATGAGGCATTTTCGTCATTTTGAGCTTGATAATGATTTGTCATTTTGATCAGATGGTGAGGTGGTGAACGAACCTCATGAAAGAACAGATGATCTTCATTTACCAAAAATAGAATAGAGGGTCAACTATCATCAACAGCTTAGCTACCTCCTATATTGTGGACACTAACAGCCCAAATGCATAGAATGTCTACGTGGTTCGTGTGTGAAAAACTATATTAAATTAAATTCTGTCGAGAGCAAACTAATAGTCTGTGGGATGAATGATCAAAACTAATTTTCCGTTGAAATTTACTCATAATTAGATATCTTGGTACCAAAACAAAGATAAACATCTCAGCTAAAAATCTAGAGCGGGGTACCTTTATCAAAATGATCCAAAAATGGGGCAAAATGTTCCGCTATTAACGAAAATTATATTTTGTATCATATATCGGCCATTATCAGTGATATCTGCACATATGGGCAAAGCCCGCCACTTCAAGACTTTTCCACAAGCTAGTATCAAAAATTCAACTTCTCACTAGACCTCTTTTAACAACTTTATTTTAAAATATAAAAAATATTTTCCCTTGTCCTAAAAAAATGAGATACTAAGTATAAAACATCAATTTTATTCATTTTTTTAATGAACAATTAAAATCATCAAAAAACACACACAGAATACGTTACATTTTTTTATAGTTTAAACATTTACCAAAATATCTAATATATATTGGGCATTTTTGTACAAATACTATGCAAAATAAAAAACATGCACAATTAAATATAATAATGTAATTTCAATGTTTCTAAGTGTCAATAGTCTTGATACATTGGAGTATACGAGATATAAAGGTTTTCAAAGTAGTAGTGTATTTTTATTTCAGTTTTTTCCTGATAAGAACAGTAGTGTGTACATGCTCAATACCCTTTCAATATTGTTTTAAATAAACCTAGGCAATACAATAAATTATGCGTGTCATTGCCACCAGAATTATTGTATCTACTATTTCACTATACTTCACCAGGCACAAAATCATTATCAGAATTAAAAGTAACGTATTCTGTATTTGTGTGTATAATGGACGTTATTACACACTGCCACATTGAATAATCGAGGTGTTTTTTGTCTAAGCACATTTTTGATTATTTCTATAACGATATATACTGAGTTTCTGTCATTTCGTGCATGCTAATTAATTTTTCCAATAAAAATGCAAAATACGTTACCAAAATACGTTACATAACTAACATAATTAATGTTAAGATAAAGTAATGATTACTAAATGTCACTATATCCAGTAAATAGTTGTATCATGCAAAGTGTGAGTGTTTTGTACTTTTGTTACGAAACAGAATGCACTATTACAACATTGTTTAGTGAAGAGCAAAATACGTTACCAAAATACGTTACCAAAATACGTTACAAAATGTAACGTATTTTGTGTAACGTATTCTGGATTGTTTTTACTTTTTGCACAATTGTAAAGCTGGGTTCAGTGGCCAGGCTAAATTTTTACTTGCTGCGTGGAGACATACCTAGTGAGTAACTAAAGGGCCATTTGTTGTTAAGTGTGCATATCACTATATCTTCAGAGTCCATGTAACGTAGGCCCCTATTCTGTTTTTTTTTTAAATAAATAGCGTCTGCTTGTTTCTATTGATTATTGCAAGAGTAGTACTGTTAGTATCACATAATTTTTTTATGTCTTTTCATATACATACCTTAGATTACATATTCATCACACAGCAAGGAACTTTAGTTGATCTTAGAATTTTTCGCAGAAAAAAAACAACTAACTAACTCAAATGTAACGTATTCTGTTATTTTGTGGCGACATGAACATTAATTCAATTTTGCAAGGGACAATATACTACATTTGGTTATTATTTTTATAAATACAATTACTACTATATGTTCGTCAAATTCTAACAATTTATCTTCGAAAAACTGCACCCACTCATGAGCAGTGCCCTGTCTAAGACCAAAATTCAAGCTGGCGACATGCCAAAAATGTCATTTTTAAGGCATTACAGTGGTCAAAAGCACATTTTTTCTTGTCTAGGCTATGGATAACTATACATTTTCTGAAAGGTCTATGCATGAATTCAGTGATAAAACTGGTTAAACAAAAGTGGATGTCACTACAAACGAGAACACTGCTGGGGTCACATGATTCTTGAAGTCGCGGGCTTTGCCCATATGAGGTGTGTAAACCCACGTTTTGATGGTCAAATAACATTATAAAGCCGGTTATAGGAGGGTACCTTTGACAGAATTGTCCAAAAAGGGTGAACTGGGACAAAATGACCCGCCATTACCGAAAATTATATTTTGTGTCATATCTCGGCCGATATTATAGATATCTGCACATATGAGGTGTCGATACCCAGGTTTTGATGGCTAAATATCATTCCAAAGCCAGTTATAAATTGATTAGGTGACTTTTTGCTGCCATTACCTGATGCTCCGTGTTTTTTGGTTGTCAAATATTTAGTCGCAGCCGCCTTTTAGTTTATCTGATTCCATTATAACGTCTTCCAAGTAAGTATATTATTCAACATGAAGACAGTGGAATATTTTGTCTGACTTTAAATGACCTTCACTGACAAAACCTGGCGTTAAGCACCATTTTTACATGCCCATTAATTTACCTTTTCAATCTGATATGGCCACATTCCGCCAGGGAACAAGATCTCACCTACTGTTTGACAATCAAAAAACACGGAGCATCAGGCAATGGCAGCAGGGAGTCACTTGATCAATCTAAAACTTGTTTTAAACTTATATTTGACCATCAAAACCTGGGTATAGCCACTTCATGTGTGAAGATATTCGTCATATTGGCTGAGATCTTACACGAAATAGAATTTTCGGTAATGGCGGGACGTTTTGTCCCAGTTTGCCCTTTTGTACAATTCTGTCAAAGCTACCCGCCTATAACTGGCTCATGATGCTATTTTGCCATCAAAACCTGGTTATAAACACCTCATATGTGGAGATATCTGAAATATTGGTCAAGCAATGATGCGAAATATGATATTCGGTAATGGCGGAACATTTTACCCCGATTTACCCAGTTTCGGATAATTTTGACAAAGGTACCTCCTCTAGATTTTTTGCTTTTATCTTTGTTTTCGTACCAAGAAACCTAATTATGAGTGGAGTTCGACCAGATTCTATTTTAAGCCCTTTTTGGAGATTATCCCACATACTATAACAAGATACTACCGGGATATAACAAGATACTACCGGGAGTTATTAGATTAAAAAACACATAACTTTGCACACCGTAACCCTTTAAATAGCTGGCAACAAGTTTAATTCTGTTCTTTGGAATGATCGATTATAAAAAAGTAAAGAAAAACTAGAGTTGGCAAAATGGGCACAGTAGATCAGCTGCCTGACTATTAGCTGATGTAGATTAATCCCCGAATCCCCCGATGCATCGCCGAATATTCGTGTGTTTTCTCGTGGAAACACACGTTCGACATCGGCACCCATCGCCACCAGAGCACATCTTTTGCATCGCCAGTACATCGCCAGACATTTTGGCCCTCGTGGGACCGTAGCATTACAAATTTGTGTGTAGCTTGTCTACACTTCGTCATCTAGAATTTACGTTTGATTATTTTTACACTTACCAATTATTGTCTTTTATAAATATGTGCTCCACAGATATAAGCCCATGCACACGGGAATATGTAGTTTGAGCTGTCGAAACACGACCGTTATAATCTTCGTAATACTTAGTTGTAAAAAGTAGGCCTATATAACTGCACTAACCATCATACAGTGCCTATACCTCCCTAACACTAACAAAATTAACTGGGTGAGATCGATATTGCGATTTTTGCATGATAATTCCGTCAATGATCTGAAAGATATAATTATATATATGTATTTCATATATATATCAGGAATCCGGTCAAATTCATGTATGTTGAGACACCTCTGTCCCTTGATAATCAAAATCCCAATACGGCCGATCCACCTCATGAGTACCGAAAAAATAATGTTTAATACATTTAACGTTTATATTCAGTACAATATTTCGCTAAGCTTGCTATTAATATTTGGCACATGCGGCATATAATATGTGTATATATATATATATATATATCTGGTTGAGCTGCCAAATTGATTTGTGTAGGCCCTACTAATATTTTGTTTTAACATAGTTTTATAATCAATCACATAAGCCTTAAAGGGTGGTAATTAGATGGTGCGCCCGTGTAAGGCATGTGTTTCCAAATCAGTGAGGCGTGACTTTTAATTAATCGTCAGCAGTTTCAGGGGGTTTAATTTTTAAAGATAAAAGCCTGATCTAATTGATAGCCTATCCATCTATAAATAAAAATAAAAATAATTATTTAATATTAAGAATTCATTTTCTAATATTAGAAAATAGGTCTATTTGGGCCAATTAATATTAGAAAATCATTTATTAATATTAGAAAATGAATGGGAATGGGGAATAAAGTCCACTTTTGCGTTCCATAGAATCATGCATAGGCCTGATACATGTATATCATCCTAAACTCAGTTCTTTAAATACTTCTTTATATAAACCTCCCCATATAGCATCCTAAACTATGCGCCAATATTGATATAATTATATTATATGTTAATGCGCATATTTTACTATACCTAACACAAGCAAACTCTTATATGGGAACCATCACATAACATGTTTGCTTAAGCTCATTAATAATATCAAAATAAAACGATGTGAATATCTAAAGCTAAGCAATCACAATTACCTTTCTATTTAATTGTTCATATTCGGGTGACATTGAATGCGTGTACCCTTGACGCCAAACTATGGTCACTGGCTTACACAGATATACATAATCTACTTCTGTGGTTATTTTTTCCAATAATAATTAGCAACACTTTATAAAATCTGAAAATAGTAATCTTATTATCTAACGCTACTGGCAACGCCCACGATCATGCATTATCTTACTTAGTTATGATATACTAACAGTGTTATGCGTAAAAATCGTTTGGACAAATTCGAGTTGTAAAAAAATATATATAGCTATCTATCATGGTTTGTCAGATATAATGCATTTTAAAGAAATCATGCACTTGAAAAAATAATGACCATGAGTTGGCCATATTAAAAGTAAATAATGACTGCCAGGCGACTATAATCCATGGACAACCCCCCCCCCCGGAAGCACATTGCATTGTTTATCTTACTTGTCTAGTTATCTAGTAAATAATGGCCACTAGTCAGCCATTTTAAACTCGTTCAGGTTGAGACTTTTCAGGGCGTATCCTTCTACGACACCTCACATTTTGTTGTATTTTATTCGTTATCAGATTGTAAGTAAATAATGACCGCCAGCCTGCTATTTTAAATTTGAGTTTATTCTGTTTCTCTCTGAAACATATATTTTTTTTTTGTAAAGTAATGGTCTAGCTATTGTATCTTGAAAATTGTCATTACATGCCACAAAATAATTATATTGTAATATCTTGTAATCTTCTATAAATAAATATTTCAAACCAAAATATTTAAAGGTATAGTTAACTGTTAAAACTTGCAGGACATGGGTCCCCCAAAATGCAATAGTGACCGTGGGTAGGCCTAAGCCCTACATCATAGTAATACTAAAATATGCGTTACATACCGCCGCTTTAAGAACAAGTTCCCAAATCATAGCAAGTCCATATATACTTGAGCGACATCTATGAGGTAATAATTCCACCAAAGCTCAAAGCTCTTAGCTCTGGCTCCTTAGCTGGGCGTCGGGCTTGCAAGCTAACTGATTTTATTACTGCAGGGATCCCGAAACAGTTGACCTCGCGAATGTGTATTGAAAGGACAGCCTCTCCTCAAGCATTGTACACTAGCCAATGTTGGTTCAATGTTGGGCCAGCGTCGCAGACGTTGGTCTAACATTAAAACAGCATTGGGTCGATGTGTCGTTTGAGTAGTATATTGTAATGAATTTAGTTGCTGATATTAATGCCGTCAAAGTGTACTCTATAGGCTACTGTAGGCCTACACGTGACCATCCCACGCATGCCCGTTTTGCAGTTGAATGAATCTTTAAATTGAATTACCTATCTAAGCAAGCAAGCAATTTATTTCGTATATCAAGGTCCCAGGCCTAAAGTACACAATCAATATTCATCTATTCCATCAAATTTAAACATATTTACATATTCTGCTCTTCAATCAATGTAGAACGCAGCTTTAATGCGTGATATGTGTATGGGGCTATATATATATGCTTTGTACAGTTTTTGTATCAATTGAAATATAATATTAACACATATTATAATTTTCTCAATCTAATGATAAATAATAATGTTGTGATTACACTGCATGTTGGACAGAAGCACACACAAAATATAATTAATCTTTATCGTGCTGTCTCTCCATTCACAAAATAAAAAAGTTATTTCGGCAATTGGTACATTATCGTGCCAGCTTTTTCGATAGCCAAACAATGATTTAATAGGCGGAACTTGCTTAAGGCTATATGGTGTTTTACAACAGTTACCAATTTTAAATAAACTTTACATTCATAATTTATATACATGTTTTAAAAAGTACAATAAATAGCCATCTTACTCGATTTTTCGCGTTTTTCGGATATCTAGCATTTGGAATTTTAAAAGTTTGGCAACCAATACTTTAAACAAGTGGTGTGGACAGCAAGAGAATGTCTTCCAAGCGCCATTAGTACAGCCGCATTTGCTGGGCAAGAATTTTTTTACACAAAGAATACGTTTACAAAATGCCTGGAATATGTAACGTTACATTTTTGATGACATCGCTCCAACCTATTTCATCATATCTGTGAACCGTACAGTATTATAGTCAGTGCATTTCAGTTTAGGGTGAGTGAATATTGCTTTACGTCGCTTTCTGCACAATCATGGCGATATCACGACAGAAAGAAGCACGAAGCCGGGACTATGCCCTACTCTTATTTCAAATGACTTCAAGTGTTCTTTATAGTGCACAATACCATAGGCAGTACTGTACACTCCATGCCTTTGAACAGTTTGCATCACTGCATATGCACAACTACGATGAAAATATCCGGCACAACAAATATATTGTCATTGGTTGAATACCCGTTGTTATACCCAGCCTGCTTCTCATATAAACGTTTGCAGATTATTTCAATAACCTCTTATTTCAAAGTAATAACATCATCCCACCCACACAGACAGTAAGAAAATCCCTCTATGATTCTGAGGATTTGATCTAGCGCCATATTTATGCTGAGGGTATAATCTTGACTGATACCATTGTAGAGGGTAATCTACACTGCATAATATCCTGTTAAAAAGCGAATGTGTATGACATTATGAAGTTTGTCGAGGCTTTGCTCATTTCTATGTTTATTCCATCTACTCCAGTAGATTTACTAATAGCAAATGCAAATTACTTCTATTTCTTGTCTGGTTATTCTACTACTATTTAATATATTCAGTTCAGAATGTTCATTTTATTTGACACTGTATGTTGTGTCTATAAAATTGTCAGCATCTTCCATGAATTCTTTATTTATACACGTCTCTGGATTCAATGAAGTTTTGAAGTGTTCAAACCATTGATTCACATTTGAATCACTTGTATTCCGAGATGGTACACAAAGACGTTTTAAATTTATCCAGAAAATATAAGGATTATTTAAACTTTGCTATATTTTATATTTATTGCTCTGTTGTGTTTAAACGTGTTTCTTTTTAAACAATTCTCTAAAATCTTTTTTGCGTGTTCTATATAAAATTAAATTCAATAAGATACCACTTCTCCTGTATATATTCAAGGTAACACTTTTGTTGTGTTTTGCTATAGCACATTTCTCATCCCACCATATTTGTTGATCATGTTTTTTACGTCCTATTCTGTTTCATATCTACTACTTTGCTAATAAATCTACTGAGTCTGTTGTGTTATCATTTAAGTTATTAATAAATTATTGTAGCATCGATAATGACGTAGGATGTTGCAACAAGTCTGAGAAATGTCTTTTTAAATTTTCTAACATTACTTTCTTTTTTTAAGTGTTCACTTCGAGTTTCATCGACGCTATCAATTTTGTGTAGGCACTTAATATCAATAACAAGTGGAAAAAAGATTACTATTATCACAAGGCAAAATTTCAAAGTTTTTCATTATGTAAAATAAAGAGTGGCCGGTAATACTATAGGCTATAGTACTGGCCGCTTGAGTGCAAATATATGTATATTCACCAGCACAGCTCTACAATTTAACACACACATTTTCATAATATTACACATTTCTATAATCGATTTACCAAATACGTGTACAATTGTATCTCTTGCCCTTCTAGGTTTAATAAACTTTGAGCTTTCATGCCATTCATGTTTGGTAGGCCCTATGTTAATAACAGTTAAGTTCGTTTCCTATACGCTCGCTGAAAGTTTCAAAAAATAGTAACTTATATTGATCATAACATTCTTCAATATCCAGTTATTTTTTTATTAATATTTCAATACCATCACACTCATCTGTGAATCGTGTCTACCCCTCTGGTGAATAAACAAGAAGAGAGCAATAATACAATGATCCAAATCAAAATTTCCTCAACTGTATAATGATTCCATTAAAGAAAGTCTTGACAAATACGCATTATACCATGATTAATTTTGTTATTTGTTATCAGACTTACCCTATGCCTGTTAGTTTTAACATCCTTTCAGTTCTTAAGTGTATAACCACTGACACTATTTACAATGCTTCTGACTTTATCTCCAGTATTGTCCCATATTTTATAGAGCGTCGTAGCGTGATATGACTTAATGTAATATAGTATTTGGTGTTCATTATTATTTTGTAGCGATCCATCAACATTCCATGAACAAACAGAGATGACCCGACGTCACCAAACAAAAATTGGTCAATGGCCTCCAATTAGTTTATTGTTAATGAGTTTAGGTCTGGATATATACAAGATCTGTCCACCATCAGCTACTATAGAGCAGTAGTTATAAAATTATGATGCAATAGGTGCGGATTGTGGCCATTTTAGATTTCTGCAAAAGGGGAGTAATAATAGCTGAAATAACTTCATAACCGTAATTTTTATGTAAAAATTAGTGGGAAAAGACATCTAAAACAATATTCCGCGGCAAAATGGTTCTAAAGTTATGGGGCGATATGTGCCGATGGCGGCCATTTTGGATTTTCTGTAATAAAGCATTTTCTCCAACCCCTATCCCACCTTATTTTTTTGGTAGGCCTAATACCCACCCAAATCAGTTGAAATTAGCTTCCTAAAAATTATTTTACAAATTGGCTAAAATATGGGCTAATATCGGGTTACTATTATTAGAGATCGCTTTTAAACACTGTTATCTAGTTCTTAATAAGCAATAGTGACATCACCTAACCCTCGGATTACAACGGAAGTATGGGCGATTGATTTTGGATTTGTGGATATCCATAGTAAATTTTACAAAATATACAAATAGTTTTAAAATGAATTTGTCATTTTAAAATTGAGATTATAAAATCCAAATGTAACACCAGCAAACCTTTCCAAATGTTAAAGTTAGAGTGTCTAGAAATTAGATTTAACAGCATAAAAACATGTGCAGTTCAGAGGGGTTTGTCTAACGTACTATAGTCCCCTCATGTTTATATAGACTAGGCCTACTATAATCACTATGGCGTACGTCAGTCAGTAAAGTAGAAATGTTTTCTGTCTGGAGGTTATGAAACTTCTAAAATGACCGTCGATTACATATTAGATGCTCAATTTCATTGAAAATGTATAGGCCTACCATTCCTTAGCCTACACTGCAATAACACACTCGTAACAATAGTCATAGAATTGCATTTTTTATTCAATGAAGATACACGCATAGTAAGCCTACTGACATGTTTTCAAACTAATGTTTCAAAACATAATTATGATCATTGCTTTTTTATTAATATAGAAACAAATCACAAACGAATAACCAAATTAATTTATTCCATTTACCAACTCTCGTAATACAACATCGCTCCACCAATAATAAATATATGACTCTTACACATCTGTAGAAAGATATTGCCCATAGTTGTAGGCTACACTTATAAATCTCGTTGGAATTTGTTATGTATTCCATTTCGCAACGAGTAAATACGTATGTCGAACTTAAATACTCAGTAACGTCTTCCAATGTTGATATTCGACATGTTCCTATAAAGTCTGTTAGTTTTTACAATTCTTATTTTGTCACGAACATAAACCACTGAGAGGATACTGAATCAAATAAGGTTATAATCATGTGGTCAAGCAAAAATATCTCTACCTCTTAGAATAAAACAGCAATTCTGATGACCTTGAATAATGTAAGGCCATTTTTTATTTTAAAATGGCCACATTAGAACTCAATCATTTGTGATGGTGTATGCTTTTAAACATGTTAAATGTGATATATGTTTTTTTTAATAATATGATAATATGTTTGTATAGTATATGTGCATTTATATTAATATGTAGACATATTTAAATAACCATATTATTTGAGTATTCAGTAAAACAACAACACATCGTTCACATGTGATTGAACATTCCAGAAAAATGTATTGAAGAGCCGATAACAATATTATTGCTCATGGGGTCGACAACTGCTCAACTCGGACAGAACAAACATTTTTGTCAAATGTGACGGAGCAGCTATGTAATGTGAAGGAGCAACTATACCCACTGACATTAGAGAGATAGAGTGATACTACCTTTTGTCTGCAAGATCAGAAAGAGACAACTGGTGGAAATGTGCATTCCATATATAGCAGTGTTTGAAGTCTTAATGCAGCGGGCAGATGTATACAACTGTCAACAAATATGTGCAAGATGGGGTCGTATGTCCACCAAGGAGAGCTATTGCTATATGGTCAACATAGCTATTCAAGAACTATAATAATGAAGACATAATATAATGAGATATGGCTTTACCCGTGAAACAATACTGGTGTTTTAAAGGGGTAAAAACGATTTGACCACATATTCTGGTTCATCAAGACCTCTTGTTTGCGAGATGATTTATTTTGATTTTTTTTGTTTTAAAGTGACCCTTTTATTTTTTATCAATCAGCAGTAGGCCTACCAATATGTCCGAAACGTTTGTATTATTTGGCAGAAAGAAGTGTAGTACCACTTTCCCTTTTCGACAAAAAAATATGTGCAATGCCACGTTTCTAAGTAAATTTCGCATGAGAACATCATTTCTGACATTATTTTTTTATTTGGAGGTCTTGTTCATGAAAACGATGTGTAATACCACCAAATCAAAATGGGCCGGCCCTATTTAAATAACAACGTAGTGACGGGCAGTGACTAGCTGATGCCGTCATCCGTAAAAATGTAAATGTGAAATATCGCATTACATATATATATATATTTATTAAATATGTATTTTTCCATGCTTTCAACTAGTTTATCTAATTAATTCCCTTATGTATTTCTACGTGTTGACCGCCAAGTGAGATGGGTGAAATTTAACTAATTTTCATGCGATAGTGAAAAACAAATTTGAAATGGGTGAAAAATAGTTATATTTGACCAATTTCTGACAAACGAGTTGTAAATCTTGCTTATTAAACACGATTTTCACATTTGATTTGGCAATAAGGTAACAAACGGGTCAATTAGATATAATCAATTTACACACATCAATAGCTGAGAAAATCTAAGGTAATGAGTAGTAATTGTAAAAAGGGAGATTTCTTGGGATGCCGACAGTTATGTATCTAATTTGTCTGGGACAAAGTATTTGTATTTGATCATGTGTATTTGGCGCCATTGAACATACTTGATGTGTTTTCATAGCATGCATCAGCACTCAGGCAAGTAAACAGATATCAAGTGTCCGGGATGAGAATTTTGTATATAATAATTACAAAATTATTCAATTACATAAATTATTCTCAGGCCATGTGGATTGGTAGAGGGATGGTCATATATTCATACGAAATAAAAATAACATTCATTCTTTCACGTTTATATTTCATGGCTTAAAACAAACTTCATCACACACTAAAATAATTATAACAGCGTTTCGTCCCTTTAAAAAAACATCGAAAGTTTACTTCACTTAAGTGGCACATACGACACATAGGTTCAAGCCTTTGCTAACATTTTGCCTGTATACCATAGACACATCTACGCATATTAAAGCATCCGACTTTTCAAGATTACCTAATTACAAGTACTGACATTTATCAGTGAATTATTATAAAAAAATTGTATTACGATTTTTTAGGTAACTGAGTTAAAAGGACAAAAAGTCTGTTTTATACACCAAATATTAAATTGTGGCATAATGTTAACCTTTACGTTAACGTGTACGTATCTTAATCCGTCTGTTGTCTTCCCGAAAGATTGAAAAGAGTGTTGTTGGTAAATGATTGAGCCAGTTGCTGGGATATACAGATCGACGACTTTGTTGCTCTCTATTCTGTAAATAAAAAACCTCAGATATAATATAAAGCACAACATTTTGTATTTGTTTTATATATGTGTATTATTTATTTATATATCATATCAAGTAAGCTATCTATTTGATCATATCAATATGATTGTAGCCAGCTTTAAACTCAAATGCAATTAATCAATTGTCAGAAACTCTACAAAAAAAGACATGCCAAACGTAACATTTCTTTCAATTTAAGGCTTAGAGTGGAAATAACAGATGGATATCAAAATATAAATGGAACATTTTGTTTAAATCAACAGTTCATATCATTTGTTCCTGTAATTTTTCCATAGTTTTTTTAAGTGTATTCGTACGGCTACGAATTGACATTTTATATAACTATAAGGCTAATCATTAACATAAACATAAAAAAGCAACAATTCTCTGCTTTTCCGATGAGCTTGATTTAGTAGACCATCATTTTTTGCATAATAAGGACCCCACGTGGCACCCCTAAGCTTACTGTTACGTAGCTCAGTGACGTACATTTTTAGATGATGTTGGTTTGAGCATTTTATAATGCATGATTATCTGATTAAAACAACCGAGTCGTTCCGCTTCACCAAGCAATAATATTCACATGACAGATCCCACTCATTGGAACGTTGACGATGCTGCGCATGCAGGTGGGCCTACAACGTGTGTTCAGCGAATTGTGCGACCCATCCACTTTGGCGTATTTCTCTTAATAAATTCACTGTACAAAAACGTATTATTCCGCCAGTTTTCATGCTTCTCTCGTGTTAAGCACACGCGTTTCCCACATTGAACATGCAATTCCGTGATTTTCCCATGATATTTCCGTGGGGTTGTGTTCTGAGACGATCTGAATAGGTCAATTATTAGCTCCTAATTTACTATATGAATGTAGGCTACTGGTTATGATGGACTTAAATATCAGCATAAATTTTAAGATTGTCTCAGAATTTGTCTCATAGATTTGTTCATCGTGAGATTTGTTCATCGTGAACACAAATCCGAAATAAACGTTTTTGCACGTGCGACAGAAGATAAAATTGAAAAGCTTATTTTTAGCTCATCGTCAAAATCATGTGATCTGGACCCCATTCGTGTAGAAAAATTGTCTTGACATATTAATAACTCCCATCACTGATATAATAAACATTTCAATGAAAGCTGGTACACTGCCTCAAAATTTCAAAGAAGCTTATGTAGGACCACTACTTAAAAAAACATCTCTCCATAAAAAAAAGGAAAAATTACAGGCCTGTATTCAACTTGGGTTTCATTCCTAAAATCATACAAATAAGCTAGTAATTATAATAAATAACCATCTATCTAATCCATTTTAACCAGCCTGCAGGAAACATCATTGTACAGAATCGTCTGTACTGAAAGTAGCCTACATAGCGATATCATTATTAGTATGGAAGTTACAGGGTGAAGGGTGAAGTTACAGCTCTGATCTTGCTTGACTTGTCGGCCGCTTTCGATACCATTGACCATGCTATATTAACAGATATATTTTCCGTTTGGTATGGAATATCTGGCCGGGCTCAAATTTGGTTTTCTCCTTATTTAAAAAAACGGGCTCCAATCCGTAAAAAACACTGTGAGATAAAGTCACACTCTCATATATATGGAGTTCCACGGGGCTCTGTGCTGGGAGACTGGGACCACTGCGTTTTATCTTATAGACTACACCACTCAGCGCTATTATCTCTAGTTTTGACATAAACCACCATCTTTATACCGATAATTCACATGTCTCTATCAGCGCTAAGGAATCTCTTGAGAAGTTGCAACATTGTTGGCCTGGATGACAGGGTATAATCTGAAGCCTAATCCAAGCAAGACAGAATTTCTTCTTATAGGGACCAAACTTTAGCCAGAAAAATTCTTACATAATTTTCAATTTTTAATTCTAGGCCAAGACACAAATCCATCTGCATCATTACTAGTACTACATGGGCCCAATATTGGAAAATTAATAATAAAAGGACCTCGTGGGATGACATAAACTTTGGTATTTAGTTTTGTTTGCATCTCGCAGATCAGGATTTTTTTTAAAATTTGAACAAACATTTTTATCAACATTTCGAAGAATCCAGAGAAACAAGCAAATTGCATAACTAAAGGACGGTCTGAGACGGTGAGTATTTGTAGTATAAAGTGTTGTATACTGCACATTGTTTTGTTTACATGGCAGTATACTTGGACATAGAAGTAGTTTAGTCTTTTTTAGTGCTTTTGTATTTTTTGACGATTTAAAAATATTTTTTAGTCAAGTTCAGTAGGCTATATAACTTCATATATATTTATTTTTCAAATTGACATGTCAACATATGCAGTCCCTTTAACATGGACTGTCCTATGCATTTTTGTATAATTAATAAATTCTCAACTTAGCACACTTAACCTACCATTATATGATTCATTAACGTCATTTTGAATCTGATGTTTATTTGTGGGGTTTCCTCTTTTATAATTCACCATGAATTATGATGCTATATGATATGGCTTGCTATAATGTTTGCTGATTTTTCATGTACGTAGCTTCTAGAAACTCACTGTTACGTTTAACTCTTTGCAGAGAGGACATACGTCATTAATATGTAGGCCTACATGTACTTGGAAGCTTCATGACCTAGAATTGTCCTTTAAAATCTAACCTCAGTCAAGACAAATTGTTCAAAATTACTGGTGAGTAGGCCTATACTACGCATAGAAACTGATGATGATGATGATGATGATGATGATGATGATGATGATGATGATGATGATGATGATGATGATGATGATGATGATGATGATGATGATGCGTGATTCGAATGAATATATTACAATTGAAAATTATACGTAAAATAGACCATTTACATATTTTTCAAGTTATAAAATATTTAAGTGTGATGGACATCTGCTAGCCAACTCAAAAGGGTGTGTCTTTGGTGGAGTTTCCTATAGTGAGTGATGCAACTGTAGCAATATTTTTAGAGATATAAAATACTCAAGTGACTGTGTGATTGACCTCTGTTTGAAAAGTGAATGTCACGGAAAGTCAAACATTTATAAACAAACATAGATATATGTCACTGGATGGTGATTTAAACCCACTGTTGAGTTTATGTTTGGCCAATGTCGTAGACGGCAGACCAACATCAAATAAAGATTGGACAAATACTTTGTTTGTTGCTGCTGCTGCAGTAAAGACAATACACCGACCCGATATTGCCTCAATGCTGAACCAGAGTCGCAGACGATGGTCCAACATTAAAACAACATTGTGTCAGTGTATCGTGTTGACTGGGCACTGCACACACAGTAAGAACGATGACCCAGCGCTTGGTTCGTGTCGATCCACAGTCTGAGACGCAGTCCCAACATTAAACAGCGATAGATATCGTCACTATGCTTCTGCTGGTATATTACCCTGTTCTATTAAATCCAAACTAGAGGGGAATTGTGACTTTTCAAGTAACAATAATGTTTGGACTAGGTCTTACGAGTTTTTTGGCGGCCATTTTGAGTTTTTTTTATTATGACAGATTGATTGGAGTTTTGTTAATGGGTTTTTGGTAGCCACTTGGAATTGGAAATTTAGACTTCAGAATTCAGACTTCAAATTTTAGAGATGGAAGTCTCCACTCAAGTTTTGTACTTTTATATAGATATATATTTGTATATATTTGTTTGAAACACATCCAGAAGGTCCCCAGTAAACACATTGATTTGTCTCCCGGCTGGCTGATTGTTGAATGTTATTTTAATTGTCAAATCTAGCACGTAAAAGGTTACTACTGACCATTGTAAACACTCAAGTTTGATTCAATGGTGGGCATACGTCTGCAAAACTGGTCCTACATTGAAACAGCATTAGGCAAATGCAATTTAATTATCAAATCTTGCATTTAAAGGGTTAACATGGCGACCCAGCCTCTCAGCAAACAAGAGACATTAACCCAATGTTGGTTTAATGTTGGGTCACCGTCCTCGTGTTGGCTTAGCTGGACACACTGTCCGCATTTCCGCCTGAGTCTATTGATGCATTGAATTGATATCAGCCGACATGTAATGCTTTCACCCGCCATTCAAAAAACATGCAAATTAAACCCCCCCCTAGCATTCAAATGTAATTAGTACAGAATCTATAATGGGTAAACAAATAATACAAACATGTAGTTAAAGTGGTTGTGTGTATGATTATGATACAACAAACAGATTTTAAAAATATGGAAAACTTGAGGAATGATCAGCCTCTGAAAATGGCGGAGGAACTAAAAAGCCAAAATGACAATCCCTCATTCAATAAAGATACCTCTTTTTTGAGTTACCTCTCTTTGGAGACACTAAAATCCGGATTTAATCCAGTCCGGATTTAATCCAGTTGAAATCCCCCGATCTCTTAAAAAAGTCATAGCATAAAACCCCAATACCCAAGTATCATTGTGCCAAGGTTTGAAATCGATTGGATGAAAACTCCGGATAAATAGCACTCCGAAATTTGGACACAGAGGAATACAAATAAGATAGAACCGTTACAAACTCGGCATGTTTGGGCATAGCCCAAACATAACAAGCCTACAAAAACACAAATAAAAGACGCAGATCCAATGTTGCTTTATATATACTGGGCCGACGTATTGCATAGGATAATTGAAATACAACACAGGTTGACTGTGTGTGTTTGCTGAGAATAATAGTACTAATTAAGCCTACTTGTCAACCATAACTACATAAACTAGTCTCTTAAACTAGTCCCTTATTGGCACACGAAAACGTCGAACTTGACGTAGTTTTCATGGTCAGGTGTGGGTCACCGTAATGTTGTTTGAAGCACCTTGAATTTGATCAAGTTGAAAATTTCCAGGACATATCCCTTCTTGAAAGCGCACATTTTGTTTGACAGTAATGGTAGATACCTGGCACGGTTTTCCAGATATTAGGCCTACGCATATTGAAGTAAAAAATAGCCACAAATCATACATTTTGAATTTTATCGCGTTCATTTTTCTCAGGGCTTATCCCTCCCTGATGTCGCACATTTTGCTATATTGTATTGGTCTTACTCTAGCTATCTGGCACAGTTTTCCAGCTATCACGCATATTAAAGTCAAAAATGGCCGATATAGTCAGCCATTTTGGTAACTGTGACCTAGCTTTTGCACGACGTGCATGCGCCCATTTTTCTTCCGAGCTATGATGTATTATTGCAGACGAGAAAAGACAATATCACTAATAGCCTACCAATTGCGACAAATGGAGAAATACAAAATATATCTGCAATCTGCTGACTACTACCGTAATTAGCATCTCAAAATTAGGCGACGTGAAATTTGTGATGAGAAATTAGTAGCCATGACATCAAACTTCCTTTCATTTCAGCCTTAGATAATTTACTGCCAATCGGCAGGCTTTCCAAAGAAAACAGTTTCTGTGTAGAAATTAACGAGCACATGGGGAGGATATAAATGAGATCTAAACTTTGTGCTTAGATAGATAAATTATCGAAAGCAGCCTATTGAACAAAATGATGTAGATGTGGAAACTAGTAGTTGATCTATCCCTTGGGATTAAAGGGACATTTGCCATATCTGAGACTTGTGTTCTAGAAGGGTCCAGGGGCATTATGCACTCCCGGAAATTTTTGTAATCTGAGATCTCAAATGCGCCCCCCTCTGGATCCGCCACTGTCATAGCATCGTCCCCTAGAATATGAAAAGGTGTATCTGCCACTTTGTGAATTGGCAGATACACTCCTTCATATACAAGGGGACAACATGACCATAATATATTACAAAACATGTCATTAAATAACAAGTGCCAGTTAAGCGAGATATAAAGACGAAATTCGCACATTTCTTATTTTTGGACATGCATGTCCTAAAAAAGAAATCGGAATTTCGTCATTATATCTCGCTTAGCTGGTAAATGCGCGACACAATTTTTTTTTTAAATCTAGTCTATGGACATGTTTACATCATATGGTCATATTAAGAAGCCAAAATAAAAATACATATTTTTTGGTGAGTTTAGCCTGATTTTAGCGCTTTGAATTATATTGGCATATTTGAATTTCGATGTAGGCATTGCTCTCAGTGAAAACTATGTTGAAACGGGCTATCTACAGGGCTGAATCAATGGCTCGACACACAGCTCAACATTCTCCGATGTCGCAACTTAATGTCGATCAAAGCCCGTCGGCGACGGAATTAGGCTTCAACCTCTAATCATTTTTTAAAAGGGATTATAATTTGAAAATATTTTTTTAAACTATAAGTTGCTTATAATGTTGACCCCGCTATACATTATTATCATTTATTTCAAATTAGTCATGTTAGACAGATATTTCCAGATATTATCAATATTAAAGTAAATTATAGACGCAAGTCGACCATTTTCGATTTGATCGAGTTGAAATTTTTCAGGGCATATCTGTCCATGAAAAAATACATTTTATTCCATAGTAATAGCCATCTGGCACGGTCTTCCAGATATTATCAAATTATTATCATAATTAACGTTATTCCAGATATTATCAATTTTTTGAGATATTACGCATAATAAAGTCAATAATGGCCGCAAGTCGGCCATTTTGAATTTTATCGAGTTGAAAATTTTCAGGGCATATTCCTTCATGGAGCAGCACATTTTATTTTATAGTAATGGTGTAGCTATCTGGCACGGTTTTCCAGATATAAACCATATTAAAGTCATTTATTGAACGCAAGTCGGCCATTTTGAATTTGATCAGGTTGAAATTTTCCACGGCATATCCCTGAAACCGCACATTTTGTTTTATAGTAATGGTTTAGCTATCTCGTACGATTTTCCAGATATTACACATGTATATTAAAGTCAATAGTAGCTACAAGTCGGCCATTTCGCACAAAAATTAAAAAAAATTGCAGTTCTAGTCTACGGACATGTTTACATCATATGGTCATATTAGGAAGCCAAAATAAAATCGCCGATTTTTTTTATGATTTTAGCCTGATTGAGCCCCTTTTAGTCAATAATGGCCGCAAGTCAGCCGGTCCGATTTTACTTCTTTTTGCCCTCCCCCCCTATCTAGTGCCGCATATCATGATTAAGCCTGGACTGTGCATTTGCAAAAACAGCTCCGATAAGGGGTTGCTACCCAGACAGATGTCGAGCTAGGCCCCCTAGTGTGCAAAAAGCCACTATAGTTCAAATTACGCTTAAATTCATACCCTCTTTCACAGACCAGACACACATCCTTTTAACCCACTGTATCCCTGTCAGATTATCACGAAACAGTTATATCTGATATCCGGGATGAAGAACACATCATGAACTTATTAAATATTCACAGAAATATAACTTCTTTGTATTTGTTTTGAAACAGGTTGAAACAGCATCATTAAAAATATTTTGTGTGATGATCCCATCATTAGTATACACCTGCCGTGATTTCGGCTTATTTAGGGTGGCAAGACTACATAGCGATGGTCTAGCTATCTCGCACGGTTTACCAGATATTACACATAATATAGTCAATAATAGCTGCAAGTCGGTCCATACTGAATTTTTTACAGTTGAAATTTGTGAGGGCATATCCTTACCTGAAGCCGCACATTTTGTTTGATAGTAATAATTATTGTCTAGCTATCTGGCACGGTTTTCCAGATATCACCCATAATAAAATCAATTAATGACTGAAGTCGGCCATTTTAAATAAAAAGGTGGGCTATTGCAATTGAAGTTCAGCGTCGTCGGCGTTAACTTATACTTGTGGGCACGATAACTTGGAAAAGTTGTTCATGTATCCTTCCCAAATTTGTTATGCATGTTACAAATGACCAGTTCTCGTTCAAGTTCAATAATGGCTGGAAAAAATTAAAAATGGCCGACTTATTGCGATTTTTCGCATTTTACGTCAATAATTTGACCTCGTGGGCGCGATAATTTGAAAATTTTTTCATGTATTCTGTTCAAATTTGTTATGCATGTTACTATAATGGCTGAAACAAATTCAAAATGGCCAATTTATTGTGATTTTTCGCATTTTACGTCAATAATTTGACCTTGTGGGCGGAATAACTAAGTTTAATAATGGCATATCCCTGCCTGAAACCGCACATTTTGTTCTATAGTAACGATTTAGCTATCTCGCACAGATATTACGCATATTAAAATATACTTAGTATTAGGTGATAGTCGGTGAAATTGATATATGGTATAAATTTTGAAGCGATACATAGAAAATTGTTGAGTAGATTAAGTTAACGACAAAATTTGCGGATCGGAAAAAACAAGGTCATAGAGGTCACAGAAAGGTCAAATATGAACTCAATCAAAGTTTAGTCATAATTGACCTGTATATGAAGTTTAATGTACATTCCGGTAACGTGAATAAAGTTATAGCGCTAGAAGTGGCGGACTGACGCGCCTGGTGACGACAATATTATGCCTAAAACGCGTAATAATTGAACAAATACAGACCTGTATGCTTATTTAAAAACACAATTTTGATGGGAATACTGGGTGAATTTTTATTTATTTTGTAGCTCATTTTGTATTTTTGGAAAAGTTGTTTTTCGAATATGGTTAGTAAATAATGTAATTTATATTCACTAGATTGCACTAAACATCCCGGCGGGTAATCAGATTTGGCTATAGAAGGGGTGGCCCAACTTGCTTCGCGGCCCAACTTCCCTCACTCTGCCCTATATGCGATGTGAGAACAGAAAACTGAATCTATGTGTGTTGCCGTTTTTGACTAGATATCCTTGAAACTGCAAGCCATTTGGGACGCACACTAGCAGTGCCCAGAATGAGTTCAAATAATGTAAAAACATACCGGCTGTAAAAAATACAGACATGATTGCGGTTTTCTATAGCAATTTTTTTAAAACAAATAAACAGCGTGAAGAGAGAGAAAACTCACAGAACTGATAACAAAACATTCATTGAGAAGTGGTCAAACATGTTTATAGTATATATAAATTACAGTAGCAGTCAGCCACATAAGAGTAGAGACACATAATAACAAATAGTACACATTGTCAACAAGAATACAGAATACTGTTGATATATGGCATTGCGAGGTTTTTACGGGTGAATTATCAGGGCATCCCAACAGCTGACGAGTAACGTTGACACTATTTTAGAATAATGCTGGGCCACCATCCGCGACGCTGGAGCAGCATTAAAACACCACAGGGTCAACATGTCTTGTCAACTGGGTCACAAACAATTCACCAGAAAAACTGTGAACACATTTTCATCCCATTTCGATTGCTTGTGTGATTCTGTAATGGTTTCCGACACATTGTGATTTGGACTTGATGGTACCTATCAAACAACGAGACGCTCAACCAATGTTGTTCTGGTGTTGGGCCAACGTCGCAGACGATGGGACAACATCAAAACTACATTGGGTCAACGCCATGTCGGCATCTGTCCATAACGCTGAGACAACAGCAAACAGGGAAGGAAACATTGTCTCAGTGGTGGCACGATATTTAAGATATCGATCCAACACAAGAAACCAATTCTCGAGATCTGGCGGCATTCCCTAATATAATGCATGCCAGAGAACGATACACAATGCTATCATCCAATAATAGTTTTATAAACTGCACAGTTCAAAACAAGATTTTAAATGTGTGGTGTGGGTGACCATTGCTGAACCTATCATAACAAAAATATTTCATTCAAGCGATATTTCCAATGGTTAATTTTTTTTACGTGAATACTAGAATAGCAAACATTACATAGAGAATTAAAAAAATCATAAATTTGCAAGTTGTTATTTTAATTAAGTAAAACTACTGATATTTGTGGAATTTGAAACATTTGCAATTCTTGATTTAACAGAAAGAAACATTGCTTGATATGATATTATAATCGTGATTGGCGCTCAAAGGGTTAATATAACTGAATCGTCGGAACAATATTAGAAAAGAGCACACTGTCAGGCACTAACGGTCACTCAGTAAACACAAAACGTTTGTATAACATTCATACAATGTTGGACCAACGTCGATGACGTTGGGCCGACGTTGTATAAATGCTATACAAATGTTTTGTGCCTACTGGGCACTCTTCCCATTATCTTATAAATCACCACTGCATGCATAAACACACAAGTCTTAGTTTCAAATGAATGATTTGAGGGTGCAATTGTTTTGTTTATATCCAATACATTTCACATAATATATGAATTTAGAACTAATGAATTATGAGAACATTCACTCGTTATTTTTCTCTAAATTATTTTCAATGTGGTTTTCATGGTATTTCCGTGGAATAATGGGACCCAAACCATTCCCTACATTGGAGGAGTTATCACTCACAAGACAAATAGCATGGACATTAGGTTTAAGCAAGGAAAATACAATCATATTGGTTTAAGGCAGAATGGGAACATGTTGCATGTTGGAACCATAGAGACATACATGTACATCCCAGCAAACACGAGAGGTTGAACCACTGTTGGTTCAAAGCTGGGCTAGTGTGGCAGACGGTGACCCATCATTGAACCAACATCGGTTCAGCGTCTTATGTTTTCTGGCACCTCAGGCGGGTAACACAAGTGTCCATGTGATTCACTTAGAAAACTGACATGGCTGATGCGACATTTTTTTTCCTGGATTCTTTTCACCTAAATTTTAGACCTCTGATTGGCAGAGTTTATAGTAAAAAATAAGAAAATGAAAATATGCTTGCAATAATAAATTAAAAATATAACTGAGTAGAGGGAACGTAAACATTCCAAATTCTTCATGTGTCCGCCAGACAAGATTTAAACATACAAAATTCAGTTAATGAACACACTGTAAAAATTTACCTATTACGTACATTCTTATACATTAACATTCACCTCAGTGTATGACTTACGTTTTTACTGAGTACTTAAGCTGTTACGAACAGGCGCCGTGGGGAACACCAATTTTTATTCTTTGAATTTCAGAATTACAAATTTTAAAGATGTCATAAAGTAAGAGAAACAAATTAAACACATTTTCGAATGTATGTCTACATACACGACCCATCTCTATGGTTGTAAATCGTAAGCGATGAGGCACAAGCTACGGAACTAGATACAATGGGTTTAGCACTACCTTAACCCTTGTCCTGCTAGATCCGGATATATACGATTTTAAGCATATTTTAAGCCAAATAATATGTCACTGAAATGGATAATATAGTTGGTGGTAGATGTTCAGTTAGTCTAATAACTCAATTAAGAAGATGCATATTTTCAAAAAATAAAAATATTTTTCGTCATTTGACGAAAAATACAATTCAAACAATTCAGCATGACAAGGGTTAATTTGATAATATAAAGTCAGAAAAAAATCCAAATACCTGTGCCATAACATCAAGACGCCCAATTGGCTTCATGGATTTAACTTACGATGATTTAACATGTTTAGGCAAGCTGCAATCATTTCGTTTATGGAAAATCCGGATATTTTTTAGTGATTTAAGTTGTTTTAAGAAATATTGTTAATATTTACACTGCTTCATCTACATGTTCTATAGAACATAGTAGTTTTGAGAAAATTATTTTCACTATTCTATCGTCATGCTTGTCATCAATACACAATACATTCTACCGAATATTATCATTAGATTTCTTGAAAAAAAAACGAGTTGATTTTCTTATTCAGCAACAGAAGTTAAGTTGGTAGGTCAAGTAAACATGACGTACCTAAATTAAACACGCTAATTCTCCCTTCTGATCTACATATTTTATTGTACTTAGCCTAGATTTATAGCAGCTGACACAACTTATGGTCATAAATAAAATAGACACATTTTCAGCAGAAAAAGAATTTTAGACAAATGTGCTTTCCTCTGAATTAACATTAATTGCACGGTCATGCATCCAGCAGTAATAAATACACTTGTATTTTTATCATTTCTTGTACATTTAAATTGATGCTGTCAACTTTATTAGGCCAATTACACACTTGTAGGTGTAATTTAATAAACATGCTAGGAGCTTTTTACCAATTATAACAATGTGTTATTCACCAATGTTTGACCAATGTTGGTCCACCGTCTACGAAGTTGGCCCAACATTGGTAAAACATTGGATATCGCACATTGAAAATAAATTCAGACCAAACCATGTCAGTCGAAAGACAAATATATTAGGTGCAGATATACCTGTCAACACTACCAGCATGTACATCAATGAGATATACTACTGATGGATGTGTAGTCATAATGACCGATTGACAACACATCACAAAAGATAAAATTGCACATACGTTCATGACAATGTCACCATACTGTACAATATTTACATACCTGTAGACAGAAATGTCTACATATGGTAGTTAAGTAGTGTAAAATCACGTGACTAAACACCTCGCAGCATCATTACCCAGCAAACACAAAACATTTGTATGACATTTGTACAATGCTGGACCAACGTCGAAGACGTTGGGCCGACGTTGTACAAATGTTATACAACTTATTTGTGTTTGCTGAGTGAAGACCAGATTGCTGCGGTCTTCATAAGCTGTGCTTATAACGCCAACCCACAGTACCACCATAGCAACCAAAATATAGTGACTGCTCACACGAAAAGTAAGCAGTTACTGCCTTTTGGCTTGGCACGGCAGAATAGTACGTCGTGTCACGTTAACTTAACAGAGGTGTCATACACCGCCTGCGTGTTCACAACGATAATTAAGTAGTCAGTAGTATCAAAAGCACCACGAGTAAGGCCATGAAAGATGATCAAGTATGCTGTACATTTATATTACACACGTATATATATAATTTATATGTATATTACACTGTTTGTATATTTAACAATTTACATCTCTCATGGTACAAGTGTTTAGTAGGTTCAATTATACATAGAGTTATTATAGAGTGTTATTTTATTAGTAAATTGCGCAATTCTATATCGGAATAACCGTGTCGAAGTCGTCCATCGAAAAATTGTGATATACGGACTTAAATACATCCATATGTTATTGTACATGTTTAAAAAATCGCCAAATCATGGTTTATACAGCCGATCCACCCTTTGTCAGCGGATTAGACCAAAGAATATGTAAATTAAAATAATTCTATTTTGCATACATGTATAATTAATTAGGTTCTTGTAAACAGAATAAGTTAAAACATGTATATGTGCATCTCGGATATAAAGTTGAACGATTGGTTCACTCAAACGCCAGTTATACTTCATAGTTATTAAAATGTCATAAATTGATCAGGTGGCGTATTCTCGTCCAAGTTACGATATATCGTAAGCTTTGGATTGGTAGAGATGGCCATCTCGACCAATTCAAAGCCTACGGTAGATCGTACCTTGCACGGGAATACCCCAGCAAACACAAGATGTCGAACCAATGTCTTCGACGCCGGACCAACATTGAACCAACATTGGTTCAACGGCTTATGTTTGCTGAGAGGGGCCCAGGTGGCGCTTCTCCTGTTATTCTATGATCGACGCGATGCTATCTATATCCATTTATGGTGAAAAATGGAGCACACTAGACCACTACCGTAATATGGAAATTTCTCAAGCATTTAATTTGATTAAATCTATCAAAACCCACTTTTCATTGTGCACGAAGTATTGGATTGTAGACGTCCTGCTATGTTTATTTAATACCGTGTACATAAATTATGGATTAGTTAAAACTTGAATTAGTTAAAAGACATAAGATAATTAATAAATCCGGATTTTTTGATTGAAATAGGGAAATGCTGTTTCTAAAGTTATCGTTATAGAGTGTCATGCATGTTTGTCATGTCCCAAATTTCACAGTAAAGCCTCTCTCACCTACTCTTTTGACTGTACTTTTTTATACAAATTCATCACGTCATTCATACGTTGAATGGGCAGCTTCTAAACGTTAATATTTAGCTGTCTATATAACCCTTTCAAGTCTGAGTTCGCCATTGTCATTTTCATTGACTACAAGCCGCGAATTGCTGTCGCAATTCTCGACTTGTAGTGAATGAAGATGACTTGAAGATAGTGGTAAATCAAAAAAAAAAGTTGTTATTATTAAACAGTTCCGTGAAAATGTTCGTTCTAAAACAACCAGATTTTAGGAAATGAAGTCATTCTTTAGAAATTCAAAACGATGCATTGATGCATCGTGAGAGTTTAAAGGGTTAAATGCGAATCCGTACCTAATGGTCCCAGATATACTTCAACTTCATAACTAGAATGCTTCTTCGTCAATCATTGCAATTTTCGTAAGATAACCCGTCAGCCTGTCTAATACAAACTACGAACTTCAGAAGGTAATTGATTGAAGTAAGAAATAGAAAATGGTTTTGAAATCAGATGAATATCTTACGTGGTTCATGAATAAGTCCTCTAATAATTCTTGCGAATATGGTTTAGTCTAATGAACACATAAATACAGCCATCCCTCTCGGGGATGAATGATAATAATACTAATATACAAATACTAAAACGTTACAAAAATCAATCTGAACCTAAGACAGGAGTTTGTATCCAAATAATGGAATGCTTCTGAAAGTGTTCTACACATGTCAAGCTGAAAATCACCCTCACATAATACGATCGCATCAACAGATCTGCTAGTAAATTCTAGCAATATTAATATGCGAAAAATCATTTTTAAATCAGGTCAAACAGGTAGATGTGCAGCCTCCTATAAACAGCGTGTGTAAATAAAGGGCGTCCGTTTTTATGAGATTGCTCGTCGTATGGTAATTTGTGGAAATCTTTATTTCCAAGGAGATGATCTTACGGTGGTTAAGACAAAACGCGCCACTTAATAAGCAAGGACATATTACAGGATATATTTACTTCCAGGAAAATTGGGAGCGAACAAATATGTTATTACCAAAGGATCTTGGAAAACATATGGATTACATGTATACGGTATTATCAGATTGGACGCTAGGATAATTATTTAATTGTTATTGTAGCATAACAACAAAAGAGCACAATTTTGTCTGTATACACTCACAGCTAAAAGTAATAAACCACCGAATTACTGTGCTTGCAGAATCAGACAATTGTCTCAATTAAACTTAACAAAGAAGTGTAATGCGACTGTTTGTTGATTTTGTGTGTGTTTTATATAACTCAGAATGATGATCTAAATTAAAAGTGACTGTATACCGGATGAAGCTAACTCAGCTCAAGAGAAAAGTCCACACCCGCTTATTTGAAGCTGCACACCTATGATAGTCATGCACACTACCAGTAATCAGTAAGAATAACAATAACATGTACGGCAAAAATATCCTAGAAAACACGAGATTCTCACCCACGGTCGGTTCACTGTTGAACTAGCGTCGCAAACGGTGAAGCGACGTTGAGTGAACGTGTCGTGATTGCTGGGACGTAGTCATACCTATAACAACAGTAACCGCGTGTTCTGACACGATCTCAACAGTTACTATCCTATATTAACCCTTAAAGCGCTAGGCACGAATATAGTCGTTCTTAGTGTTTTACTAGCTGCCACATCACTGGTATTGGGAATGAAATGGGTCTTTAGACATCAAGGTTTGCAAATGTTTGGTCTCAAATTAAACAAATATGAGTAATTTTCAACCACTTGAGGTTGTGGATCGCGGTAGCGAGACACAACCTAAAGTGTGTGAAAATTGTTTTTTTTTATAATGTAGCTCTTTAAGGGTTAAAGCTAATAATAAAAATGGGCCTTCGGCGATATTTTAACTGATAAGATTGTCTCAGAAGACGGCGCCATGTAGTAATTATTTTGCCCTTTTAGAATAAAGCTGTTTCAAGCTCACATTGATCATCTATACGCTTGGAATACACTTAACTAGGTGAATCCTTAACTATAGTCATGATTGTTTTCTCCGTATTTAGTATCATAATCCCGATTGTCTTTACACCAGTCAATACACCATTATAGCCAGGCGTACCGCGTGTTTAAATGCAATTTATTGAGTATTCTGTACAGAGTTTTGTATCGGGGGCTTGTGATAAGGAGCGAGCTATTTACTAACATAGTCACGCCAATTTGTCAAAATGATTGTCACTCAATGAGCCCCATGTTTTAAGGCTCATCATAAATAGGAGGCTCGTTTGATTAACCCTTTCAGCGCCGCGACCGACTTTAGACGTCAGAATGAGACGTCCATAGAGTCAGATTCTGACGTCTAAAGTCGATCCCCGCACTGAAAGCATAAAATACTTATAATGGCCGTAGACACACAACATAGGTACTCAAATGAAGCGGAAAGAGCTAACTAAGACATGTGTGATGATTTAAAATTGAAAAAACCCTTTGGTCTTTCACCCTTTGGTATTTCAGGGTTGTAAGGGTTAAGCCTCAATTTGGTATATTACACTTCTGTATTTTAATTTATAAAATCAGGTAGTTTTCACTTTATTTGAGCTGGGAATTGCGGCAGAAATGTCTGGGAGGTTAAAGGTTTAATGGATAAATGGAATACGGTTGTTTGTGTGCAGACTGAAACAAAGCTAAACTAAGGTTTTATTATATGATATATTGTTATATGATACAAAAACACCAGCCGCAGATATGATAGTTTACCAGCTTTGGCCCAAATAGGTGACAAGCAATTGTAACTGTATGCCCACTTGCCGGTAAGTGCAATTTTCAAGTTTACTATTTTTGCTACAATATAAACCTTCAAACAAACTCATAGCTAATCTTAGGATATTATATTTGGATGTTAGCATTCTCTTATCTGAGTCGAGTGCCTTATTGCTTGACGATTTTAGGGAATGCTGGAATTTGAATAGGGGTGTTATTTTGATGCATTCACAATTCGCTGCCAGAAAAGATCACAATTGAAAGAAAAAATGTTGCACGAAAGAATAAACTGATGAAATCTGGTCTTCTCTATATGTTTCCTCCCTTAATCTACTTAAAACATGCTTAATTTTTCAGGCAGCTCAACTGAATTTCACAAAACAATCCCATCTATATCACACTATCCTCAACATCTCTTATTGCGGTTTATATTACGAGAAAAAACTTTTAACGATCACGGAACGTTTTACTTTGAACTGAAAAGAGAAGAAAAACATGTGATGTGTGTACAACCAATGCTGGTTTAATGTTGGCCCAGCGTCGCAGACGCTGGGCTAACATTAAAACAGCATTGGTTCTCTCTGGCAAGTTAACGAATGGCAACTGGGGCATGACGTGGCAACTGGGGCATGACGTGGCGCGTGAGTCATATCAACTTATTAGCGCGTTGATGACTCGCAATACACTGTGAGCGAGCGAGCGAGTGCAAACGTTAAATGTTAATACATGTTGGCTTGATGCCGCACCACCGTTTGCCACGTTGGCTGAGCAGTAATTCAACATCGGGTAAACACTCGTGTTTGCTGGAAACCTTAAGGCCGTAGTCCTCCTCACCACTGTGACCAATAATTATCAGCACTAAGAACTTCCGCAAACAGTTCTTGTGCTGACTGAACAACACTTTCAAATTGAGACATAGAGGTTAATCACAATGTGCTGAGAACACGCCGTCAACAGACTGTCAAGTCGGTCCACGCTGGGCAGCAGCCAACGTTGTTTTAATGTTGGCCCGCCGTCTTCGACGTCGGCCCAACATTAAAACAACATTGGATCAACGAGTATATTGCTGAGCCGGCAGGTGGTTTTTCTCTCGGTGACGACAGAAAAAAGTCATGCGGACAGTTTGAGACACACTGGAAGGCCCGAGAAGGCTATCTGTCTGTTACACAGAAAGAAAAAGTCGTACACAGTTACAGGTGACCATATCCATGCTAATACTCTCATCCATACAGTAAACGTCAAGACAATTCAGCGCTGAGCGTACAGGAAGAAGTGAAGATCTCTGCAGAAATGTGTCCTTAAAGTTTCACTTGTATTGTGAGGCCATTTCGCCAACAGTTACGTTAAAACTTCTGTTTTAGAGTTTTAAACTTAAGGCAAACTGAAGTTTTGACATCTGTTAATGACGTTAAAATATTATTCTTGAACTTAGTTCTAAAATTGTAAAATAACTAAGTTTAAAACTAAAGCAAAATATCATAAGACTATTGGATTTAAAACAAATTATTTCTAACGAATCGTCGACTTGTAAAATTCACACGTTTCTGAAAGTATTCTACTACTAGACAAAAAACATGGATACCCCACGCAACTTCATCATGGAAGATCGGAATAAGTTTACTCATTATCTGTTCTGGATTTCCTGTGAAGTCAGCCATGTTTGCATCACTGTCTATAACGGGAACTAGTCCCTGTGTCGATACAATTCTGGAACTGATTCTGCAGAGGCAAAGTACGAACAACTGTTAGAGCTCAGAGAAAGAGACCACAAGTAAGTCATTCAGAATGATATCAGTAACTGAGAGTAGCGTGACAAAGGAAGTCCTGCCAGGTGACGCACGCTAATGCACCACCAAGCGGCCACTGACAACACCACTACCTGACACCGCCATTTTGTCGCACTTTCTGCAAAGGAAATATGTCCTCTTTTCTCACACCTTTGTGTCCCAGGTCGTTCCACGTAGACATTTTATGGTCCTGACGGAACTGTTCCCATCTGGCATCGTCTGACTCGTGTGTAAGGTACCGCTGTCCCACCATCTCCTCTAGTACACGCAGATCACACCAACACTGATAGTCCTACAAACACCAACGTACAGTTAAAGCGTGTAAAACACCCAGCAAACACAACTCGCTGAATCAATGTTGGTACAGTGCACTCTAAACGATATAGGTTCTTTAGAAGGAACCCTTTAATACTATTACCATGCAACCCCAGGCGAAGCCTTGCAGGGTTCTCCTGGGCTTGCATGGTGATAATACTGAAAGGTTCTTTTTAAAGAACCTTTATTGTTTAGAGTGTGTCGTAGACGGTGGGCCAAAATTGGTTCAATGTCTCGTGTTGGTTGGGACAACATCAACATATAATAATTATTATTATTCTACTATATGTACACAACAAATGGGATATGTGCAATACTATGTTGATATGCTGAATCAGGCATCGACAATGTTTCAGATCTCAGGGTAGTTTTGTTCCAATGTTGATATACATATTATTATATCTGGGATACGGGCCCACTGTATACATCTATTCTTACAATCAGTCAGACGAATGATACCATAACAATAGAGCTCTTAAAAATAAATCTGTCTTAATTATTTAAAATACCTAAAATAATAGCTCTCTTCTGGGTCTACTAAAAAGCTACATATGGGCCCAAGTGACAAATTACATTTATCACAATTGATAACTTAAGGGGTAGCATGAATAGATATGTTACACAACAGTAAACAGTTAATAATACATACATTAATAAAATATAATATAATTTTAAGATAACTAAACAGACCATTTATCGCCTATCGTCGATTGTGATGAATCATAGTAGAAACAAGAAAGAAAACAAAATAATAGATCTATCACTTAATGACTATAAATATTTGAAGTAAGCACAATGCCGAAACTACATTTAAAAATTAATGGTCTATGTACTTTAAATTCATGCACAGAAGATATAAAGAGCCATTATATTTCATGTATGTAATTTTTAGAATAGATGTGATAGGTAAGCTTATACTTGGTATGATCAACTTGTTACTGTTATAGAATAAGATGAATAGATAATTTATAACCAATATCATTGCAAAATTCAAACTTGATAGTAAGTTCTACCCATGATCAAAACGACGTAACTGGCACCCTAAGAATGGCAGATACGGCTTTTTAATCACAAGAGAACATGATATATGAGTAAATTGTCAGTCATAAAACATATTATAACAGTGATAAATATATTATAACAGTGATAAATATACAGACAAAAAAAGAGATGGAAAGTTTTCAGCATGAAAGGAATGACCATGTGCTATTAAAAGTTTAACTTTGTTGTAAATGCGAATCACTTATTTGACATTTTTGGCTGCGTCAGCTTGCGATGAATAGGATGTATGTGGCACTTTGCTAAGTGTCAACATACCTCTTTTATATCCCAAGGAGACTCCATGAATAATATTACTTTCTCATTCGCATTTTGATCTTCACGGCAAATGTCGCGCAGACCAGTGTTAAGCTTTTAGATAGACCAGGTCATGATCTACCACAGAAAATAAAATAATGAATGACAGCAAATAACACGCAACTGATAAGACAAGCAACGTTAGTAAGAATTTTGTGAATACGTTAACGAGATGAATTAACATAACGTTAGCAGCAAAAGTTGTTAAGGAAAAGGCAAAGCTTGCATGCAAATACACACTTTAATTGACGCCGCTCAGCCCCATATGAGAAACCCCTCACCCACAAGCAGCAACGCAGCTCACAGTGCCACGTTTTCACCACGTCTCAATGTGGGGCCAGCATTCCCGGCATTGTACTAACCCTGAGACAGCGTTGTTGAAGGTGTGGCTCCTCATAGCAGGGCAAACCTACCCAGCAAATACGAGAGGTTGACCCAATGTTGGGTTAATGTTGGGCCAGCGTCGAAGACGGTGGGCCAACATTAGCCCAACATTGGGTCAACGTCTCGTGTTTGCTGGGTAGATCAAACATCAGACGTTGATCTTCTATGTTGATGTAATGCTGGTGTAATGCTGGGACAGCGTTGCAGACGTGGCCCAGCATGACATCAAAATAGGGGAACCAACTCTTGTTTGATCTGTAATCATTACATTTACAAATTCCCAGTGAGTTTATTGAGCCAACTATCAACGCAACCATGCTGATCAGGTATTTATCTACATGGGAAAGACGTGTGTGGTTGGGGGAGGGAGAGCAAAGCAAAGGTAACTACTAAGGCAGTGATGGGACGTTGCAGGGTGCTATCTAATTAGGTCAAAGTATAATGGTGATTAGTATTCCGAATGAATGCTAGTACAGTCAACAACTCCTGTACGCACTGCTGTGTTCCTTTAGCTTTGGCATACAATTATGGGTTTAGCATTTGTCCGATACGTTGTCAAGTCTCTTCACTTAGAAGTATCTTACTAATTTTTAATCTAGTAAACTACATGGACTGCAAATTGGTGAGATTTGCCAATAATATAACGCAGCAAGTAGATAAAAAGGTGAACAAATGTGAAAATCACCACCAGAATTATACATCTCAATACTTTCTAAGATGGTTATATCAAGGAAGATGCTTAAAACGTTTATTATTTGAGCAGACGGTGCGATGGAGGATGAAATTGACTGTACGTGACGCATAATAAGGACGGTTGTCACCTGTAGCCATAGGTGAGACAAGGATTTGTCTACTGTGAACCGTTTGCGCATTTTCACTTGCAACAAATTATTGATGATATCTAACGCTGAAATAAGAGCAAACAGCCGGGTGAGTTACTATAATCATTATCTGCGTGTTTCGGTGGTGGAGAGAGCATATCTAAGAGTTCACAACCAATGTTGTTTTAATGTTGGGGCAGCGTCGTAGACGGTGGCCCAACATTAAAACAACATTGGGCAATAGTAACCTTCTCTCATACAGTTTGGTACTAATGTGTTATACTTACCAACCACAAAACACATTACTTAAGTAAGTGCAAAGCATCTTAACGTGTATAATATTCTCTCTTAGAAATAATCCTTTTCTCCGAGTAATAAGCTAAGATTTTAGAAACAACTGGCTGATGTAACATTTTAGCTCTTCTGGGATAATGCTGCGATCGAAAAACTCTATATACGGCACTTTATTACAGCTCTAAATTTTTTTAAAGCTTTATTACAACTCTAATAAATGGCGGGCTGCAGACGTAAAGTGAATTATGATCTTTAATTTAATGGCTATTTTTAAAAAATTTAAATCCTTTGCAACTGAAAATCGCATCAAAAAAAGGACCAGAGGAAAGGAAAAATCACAGACAAAAATTCATAAATTAGTGTCAAATGACAAAAGGTTGCAAAATCCCTCAATGATTTGTATGCATAATGATAATATGTTCGTAGGTTATTCGCACTATGTCAGTTTGCAGAACAGCTAACAAATATAAACAGGCGGTTTTCCAAGAAACAAAAGTTAAATGCCTAGATGGTAAATAATATACTTCCATCACCAGCACTTTAGGTTGAGAACATGACTCCGAATATAATGTTTGTGTTACATAAACGAAATAATGGATGACTAGTAATATACAGATAATATTATGAAAATGATAGGAGTTTGCTGCTACAACCAAATGTTACATCATAATAAATGTAAATGTATCTGATGTGATAAATGAGCTTCTAGTTGTGAAAGCCGCACCAGGGGATATTGGACAGTATAAAAAGCAAGCATCTCCGACCATAGGTTACAACATAATTATGACGTAACAATCACGCGACCAGATGACACACTACATGATGGCAGTGAGGAGAGCTTCCAGTAATCTATCCAAAGCGACCACTCTGTATACTGACGGCTTAGCCTGATTACCCAGCCGACACCAGATAATCGCCCGCTGCTGGCTTAATGATGGCCCACCGTCTGCGACGCCGGCCAAGAATTAAACCAGCGGTGGGTAAACGTCTCGTATTTTCTGGGTAAGCAGAACAACATTTAGTAAGGTCACGCCAATTGTCTACAATGTCTTACGAATCTATACATATAATGAGGGACTCCATTTTATTATGCCATAGATTAATGTACGGGCTTTACACAGTAAAATTTGATTTAGAAATCTGAGAATTTACAATGCCTGCTGATAGAGATTGTTTTTTATAAAATTGAGCTGACTTGAACTTGAACCTAGCACAGGTGGTTTTATCAACCCTTATCCTGCTAAGTTAATTTATTTAAATTTTCAACCACCTCAGGTTGTGGCTTGCTACCGCGATCCACAACCTGAAGTGGTTGAAAACTACTCATATTTGATTAATTTGAGACCAAATATTTACAAATCTTGATATTTCAACAGTCATATTATTCCCAACAACAGTGATTTATTCGGCTTATAAAACAAATTAAAAACGACTATTGTCGTGATTAGCAGGCAAAGGGTTAAGTGCTATTTTATAGACCTGCTATCTCTTACGTCTCCTGATGGATAACAGACACAAACGTTCAATTTATCATTATGATGTTCAATTTTATATGGTGCTGTTTAATGTGAGCAGTATATATCCATAAGACAAATGTTTACAACTAGTTAGTCCCTGCTAGCCGACAGTAACAGAGAAGACGTGGAAAGCAACAGGCGTGAGTTTACCATGCTCCATACAGGGACACAGTGAATGATGATAACAATAATTATGGCGATTATAATTTGACCTTGAGATTAATCTCGTTAATCCAGGAATGTTTATAGGCCTGCAGCACACTCAGCCGCATATTCATGTCTACCTTCAGAAGTTTCTTTATTAAATCAATGGCTGCAAAAGAAAACAATGCCCAAGGTGAAGCCATTAAAACTATTCCACACGCACCAAATTTGCTATTTATAATCACATTCCAGAATTGTTGACTATTGTTGTCAACGTATTACAATGCATTAATTATGGCAGTGGAGGCGCACATGAGTCATAAAAGTCACCCCACTATTCTGCGTTGTGCAAACTATTTTATGACCCTGATTACTTTGAAGGTCTCTCCACCCAGGGAGGTGTCTACTAATAATTGAATCCTCATACATATTCATTTTTATATGCTGGTGAAAAGAGAAGTTGTAATTTTGTCAATATTTATTAAGCACATATTGTTTCCTTCATGCAGAATATCAGAGAGATTGGTCCACCTTGAGAGAAAAATACAAACTCTCCAAATATATAGAGATAAAAGACTAATAATGAGCCAATACTAACCTTCATTAACTACTACATATTATGAACAATTAAAATGTTCCTTATCATCCAAGATATATCAGAAGGAAATTTATGACAACAACGGCTTTGGTTCCGAGTTACAGAACGTTTATGAGCAAATTTATCAACTTAAGCATTTTATAGCTGGAACATAACCAGATATAACTTTGGCACGAAAAGCATCCTTGTTAAATATTTTCTGGTAAGTCTATCAAAAAATCTGAGTGTGATTCAACCAACGGTTCATAATATATCATGCCCACAAGCTTTGTTGAGCAGCCATCTCGGAAAATGGCTGTGTATGGAACAATTTCCCAGGCACATAGGGGTCATATATAAAAAAATTAAATATGTAAAAAATTCATGGTTAAGAAAAAAATACTCTCCCAACCCACCCTCCCTTGAAAAAAGGCCCCTCCAATTTTTTTTTTAAACTTGGGAGATACTACTACAATATAAAAAAGATCAAATAAAAACAAGACCACACTCGACAATAGCCCGCCGCCATTATTGGACTTGAAGTTATTGTGCCAACAAATTCAAATTAATGACGTAAAATGCAAAAAAAACCACAATAAATCGGCCATATTGATTTTTTCACCAGCCATTATTGAACTTGACCGAGAACTGCTCGTTAGTAACATGCATAACAAATTTGAAAAGTGTTCATGAAAAACTTTTCATATTATTACAAGGTCAAATTATTGACGTAAAATGCAAAAAATTGCAGCAAATCGGCAATTATACTTTTTTTTCAGCCATTTTTGAACTTGTCCGAGAACTGCTTATTAGTAACATGCATAACAAATTTGAAGATGAGTCATGAAAAATCTTTTCAAGTTATGTGCCCACAAGGTCAAATTATTGTCGTAAAATGTGAAAAATCGTAATTAGCCGGCCATTTTAATTTTTTTTCAGCCAATATTGGACTTGTCCAAGAACTGCTTATTAGTAGCATGCATAACAAATTTGAAGAGAATTCATAAAAAATATTTGAGCTATCGCGCCCACAAGGTCAAATTATTGACGTAAAATGCGATAAATCGCAGTAAATCGGCCATTTTGAATTTTTTTTCAGCAATTATTGAACTTGTCTGAGAACTGCTTCTTAGTAACATACATAACAAATTTGTAGAGTATATATGAGAAACTTTCAAGTTATCGGGCCCACAAGGTCAAATTATTGACCCAAAATACGAAAATTGCAGTAAATCGGCCATTTTGACTTTTTTTAAACCATTATAAAACTTGTCCGAGAACTGTTTAGAAGTAACATTAATAACAAATTTGAAGAGGATACATGAGAAACTTTTCAAGTTATCGCGCCCACAATGTCAAATTATTGACATTAAATGCGAAAAATCGCAATAAATTGGCCATTTTGAATTTTTTCTGGCCATTATTGAACTTGTCCGAGAACTGGTTATTAGTAACATGCATAACAAATTTGGGAAGGATACATGAAAAACTCAAGTTATCGCGCCCAAAGGTAAATGTTAATGCCGACGCCAACGCGACGCACTTTAATTGCAATAGCCCACCTTTTTTAATTAAAATTAAAAGGTGGGCTAATGACCCCCACTCTCATCCATGTAAAAAAATTCAAGATGTCTGTCGTCAGCCATTTTGATTTAGATGCATTCTTCCCAAAAGATCCCAAAATGAGATCATCAAAAATACCTAGAGAACTACCCTATCAAATTTGAATGAGATCCAACCAATTGCACATGGGGTTATATGTAAAAAATGAGAATGTAAAAAAATCATATGAGAATAATTCACCCGGCCCCCCAAAAATTAATTAAACTTGAATTGGCCAGGAACATAGGTCTTATCTGCAAGGATCTGTGAAAAATAAACAAAATTCATCAGATAACTTTTTAGTGAGAGCTAAATTGTGAATACGCCTGTGTCGGAAAAATGATAAACACTGTAAGCATCTCGATTGTATCGGGGATGCTTAGCATCTTGAATAGTATCAGGGATGCTTAAAAAGACTTGATAATTAGCAAACTATATACAAGTAAATTGACGTGTACTTGTGAAAAAACACAGAAGGCAATACTTTTCTATGGATTATATATTCTGCAATAAACTGAACATTATTGAATCATAACACTCTTTAATGTTTCAAGCAGACAAAATATTAACATTAGACAAAAACAGTACAAGATAAACTGGAAAAACCCCTTTCATGCCCACAGTGAGTGTAAATGCCACACTAAACTGTAGATAGATGTAAACACATTGCAAATTTATTTAGGAACACATATTTATATATCGTTTATGTTTTACTTGCTTTAACATGATACAGTGCAACCCGTGCATAACGAAACCTGAACAAACCGGAATCCTGCCTATGGTTCTTTGGACTCAAAATGATTACACTAAAAACAATACTAATTACCTATTTGCAAACCGGAACCTGTCTATTATGAAAACCAGACTAATTTCCCCCCCCCTCTGCATAAATTGTATATTGTATTTCACCTGTCAAAGCCGAAACCTGAAATTAATTTTATAGAGTAAAAAAAAAAAGTCGAATGTGATGCAATAAGGGTTAAACTAAGGGGCGGCAAGGTTATGTTACATACTGCTTGTTATGCAATGGAAAAGGTGCAAAGTTCGAGCAATGCTAACGCCTTTATTTTGAGATTGGTGAACTATTTTAACAACATAATGGATTAATAAATTGGTTAACAAAATAAGTTAACAAAAGCATTGAATAATAAAATATTAAAAGTTTGTATCATTGCGCAAATTTTGACACAAATAATTCCTAAGCAAATTGGACGATTTTTTCGGTTAAATATTTTTGTTATGTTTATGATACTTAATGACCCCAAAAATAGATACATTTAATATTGTACATGTAGAATATATAATTATTTAGAATTATGAATAGAATTATAAATGTAATTCTTGTTTATAATTTATATTTAGCGACAGTGCAAGAGCTTATTCATAAGATGGAAGACAAGATAGTTATAAAAAGTCTCAATTATATATATAGACTAGTTGTTGTTATTAATTTTTATTGATTATAAATTAATGCCCTTTATTGATATTGCTCCATTTTTATGTTCACGTATATTGAACAATATATTAAACATTTGTATTAGATACTTTAAATATTGGACTACAGGGCTATATAATATGACTCTCCCCTCTTTTCATGCTCTTTATGTACAGACACCTGACACTCAAATATCGTCAGTCATGTCGCTGAGCCTGATGCGTCATATCTGCTGGTGTGAAATATCTATGGCTTAAGCCTAATCTTGAGCCTTGTGCGACTTATACTCCAGTGCGACATATAGGCCAAAAAATACTGTATATACACTAGCTGTATTATGTATTATGAATCATCCTTAAAAAAAAGAAGAAATGTGTCAATTGATTATGTTGATTACATGTATTTGAAAATATTAAAATATCTTTCAAATTTCTTTTATAATTAATATATCAATTTAAGTTCCATACAGCCACCTATCATTTGTAGGCCCACATACGATCCTGTACAAGCCGAAATAAAACTTTGTCCCCAAACCATTCCGGTATATGTACAGGTTGCACTGTATATAAAGAAAGGTTATTCATGATAGTAACTTCAACAAAAAATAGAGTTATTGATAAGAAATCTTGATGTTGCTGTTAGCAGATTATTTTAAGGCGACATATTCCATATTATACTCAAAACGACCCATCTTTTATGTCAATCCAGAGTATAGATAGGGCCTACACAAATGCTGTAAATATAAAATCTAAAAGTACCGGGTATTTCTTATTACTGTATGCACAGTGACCTGGAAAATAGGTCAAGGTGATCTATCTTAGATGTCAACCCAGAGTGTAGATTCACTATTGCTCCAAATATAAAATCTTAAAGTATTCCTTATTACTGTTTGCACAATGACCTTGAAAAATTAGACAAAGTTATTAAGGTTAAGTTCACCAATTGTATAATTTACTCTAGACAAGAGCCCAGCTAGGTGCATAACTACAGTAATAAAAAGAGTTTCATTTATAATGAAAATAAAGTTATATTGAACAAAATATATCTGATTTGCTTTCCCTATGCTGTAAACAACATTTTCTGTGTTGTGACCCTGCAAAAATAATATAACAATTGCGATAGATCCTAAAATATAGATGCACAACTGCTGTGAATATGACAGCTCTTAGGAAGTTATGCTACACTACTTCTTCACACATACAGACACAAGAACAGGTCAACTGCACATCTCCGGCTGTCAGTGGTGGAGATATACCAAATAATTGACAGAAGTGCAGCTATTCAGTCAGCTGGCATGAAAACAAATAATCAAAATACACAATAAAATTCCAATCAATCAAAACCAGCCAGCTAGCCAAACAACTGAACATGCAACAGAGCAAGGACGCACAATGTAACAAATTATCCAACCTACCCACCAGCCAACTTTAATGACCAAGCATCCAACAACAAACCAACCAATCAACTAACTAACTAACAACTAATCAGCCAACCAGTCAACCAATCAACCAATCAGTCAATTAACCAGCCAGCCAGCCAGCCAGCCAGCCAGCCAGCCAGCCGATCAAACACCAACTAGCGAATCAACCAGCCAATAAACCAGCTAATCAACCTGAAAATCAGCAAAACTTAGTGACAAACTAACCAACCGTGCAACCAACTAACCAACCAACCGATCTACCACACATACCAAGTGAAAACTCATATCCATCAACCAATAAACACTACTAACAATGATAACATTCCATAAACAGTGAAAGACTGCAATAATAAGTCACTTTTGATAAATTATCCTAGTTTCTGTACCTTTTATAACTATAGATACAAACTGTAACACAGTATAACTTACCATCCTTAGATATTTCCTTCCATGGATTAGGTGGATACATGAAAGCAGCATTTTGTATCTGATCTGAGATTTCTTCGTCTTCGTTAAAAGGGAACGTTCCACTTAGACTGGAAATAAAAATGAAAGGCAATGACACTAGCTCATCTTGTAATGAAAATATGACATGGACAGGTATGACACCAACAGACCGTAAAAAATAACAGGTGATGCCACCTGGAGCACATTCTAAATCTGACAGCACTAAAGCAGACTTCCACCTGGTGAGCATTGTCAATGTGTACACCACATTTGAATAAAATATACTCAAGACTCTAGGAGAAAAAGCCGTTTTCGAGAATTCTAGATGGATGATGTACCAATCTTGATGTTTAAACACTCATTTCATTCCCATTATCATTGATTTGATCATCAAATAAAACAAATTAAAAAATGCCTCTTGTTGTGATTAGCGGTACAAGGGTTAAGTCAACTTAACCCTTGTCATCCTATTCCCGCATATATACCAGCGTTCGACACTGACGGTGGTCCGGTGGTCCGAGACCCCCAGAAATCATGTCGGACCACCAAAACATTCAAACCCAGTGGTCCTATGGACCACCGAAATTTTCAGCTCCAAGCAAAATCGTAACATGGCCAAAAAATCGAAGCAATCGTCGCCACTCACGGCCGATAATACAAGAAACACGGTACCGCTCTCGCCCCTCTTCGCGGAACAAAACAAGTGTTAATAATCATGCTGGGCATGAACTATTGAGGTCGAGATTGACCATCCGCTCTCGCCCTTTTACGGAACTAAAGATGTGTTTATAATCATGCGGGATATGAATTATTGAGGCCGAGATCGACCATCAACCCAGCTGACGTAGTTAGCAAACGCCACCCTCCACAATTAGCCCCAGTGGCCACAGATTGACCGCATCCAAAATCGTGGAACATTTCTTTGGACTGTCATATCGGAAAATATCGGGGAGTAATCAGGTCAAAAATAGTTTTTTTAGAATCAGTAACATTTCAGTTCCATGCCTGCATGCTCAGCTCAGAGTCAGAGTCAGAGGTCGCACAGTCATTATTAATAAAAAGTTATGGACATTTTTCGGACCTTGGCGTCGGGATCGCTCTCAGTCACCGCCATGTTGGATTTTTCGGGTAAAGCAAATACATCCATCCATCCAGATGACACGGCAACCTCCACAATGTGCTACACATAGCCATAGGTCGCCGGTCACAGCCCATGCAGCCCAGCTGACCAGCTGCCTATTGAAAAAACACGCGAGGCCCTAGGCCTAGTTTGTTGTTTGCCTGCCCTCATCTGACTGTCTAGTCAGACCCTGAGTCAGACTGGTGGTGTACAATCAATTTGTGACGCCGAAAGAGTGTCTGCCGCCACTTTTAATAGGTTTTTAAGGTGAAGTTAGGAAAAGATAAACAATTGAAAATTCGAATCAAGCTGGTATGAACAGTATAAACGGCGGCCATTTTGTTTGAATTTCTGGAGTCTATAACAACATCCAGCTCACCCTCTGGAAACAAAAGCCCCGTCTACCATCAACCTTGAACTTTGCTTGTTTATTGTCTTACCAGACATTATACCCCTCGATCCAGCAATCTTTAAATGTAAAAATATAGCCCCCCCCCCCCTATATAAACATATATATTTTGTAATCATCAGGACATAGGGCCTACTCTATCAGTATGAAAAATAAAAAAGGGTGCTTTAGAAACATCAGGCTTTTTTATTTCACATTCGGATATAAGGTCCTAGTACCTTCCCTGAGCGTTGCCAAAACGCTTTAGCCTACTCCAGCAGCACATCCTATGTGGAGTATCAGGCTGGAGGGGGGGGGGGGATGCTAACAGACTTAGTCAATCATATGCCTTGCTGCTACCAGCATAGGGACTACATTTTATACTTGGGCCTATATTTCCCGATTTCAATGTTTTTAAAGCAAGAAATGGTTACCAAATCTAGATCAATTGGTATCAAAATGATATGAATGTAATATTAAAATCAAGCTTGCTATAAATTGCCATATTATTTTTTTAAACTCACTCACTTTTTAATGATATACGCGTATGAATTTGTGTGCCGAGACTTTATTCTCAGGACCACCAGAAAAATTGTAGGACCACCAGATTCTCTGAGCTGGTGGTCCTGTGGACCACTGCTCAAAAAAGTTTGTGTCAAACCCTGTATACCGTTTTAATCAGATTTCAAACCAAATAATATATCACTAAAATTGATAACATAGTTTGTGGCAGATTCTATGTAGCTTCAGAATTCAATCTACAAGATGGATATTTTTAAAAAAATAGAAATAATTTTCGTCATTTGAAGCTGGGAATTGCGTTAGCAATTCCCAGATTCAAATGAAGGAAAAATAGAGTAGAAACAATTCAGCATGACAAGGGTTAATCCATGAATACAGATCATATTTCAATCATAAAAGATCAGCAATTACTGTTGACACTGTAATATCAATTATGATACTACTGATAGACTAGAAGCGGAGAAACTCCTTATTATACATGTTATACAGTCAAGCTTTTTTATTGTTGAGGTGTAAATAGCAAGACAGTAAACGGCTCACCTGACATATATAATTACCCCAACAGACCACATATCCAGTGAACGGTTGTAACCCTTGCTTTTGAGCACTTCGGGGGCTGTTAAAAAAAAAAATCCAGTCTATTCCAATATGATGCATTTTTGCATTTGTCATATAGCCATATTTATTTGTATTAGAGAAATTACATCTATCACTATTTATCATTACTAATTTTTACAAAATTGCACAATACAATGCCATGCAATGCAGCACATTGCTATGCAATGCAATGCAATGCAATGCAATGATATTAAGTGAAAGCACTACTCACCCAGGTAGGCTGGTGTACCTACAACAGATCTACGGAATGATTTTTCTCCAATGATTCTCGCAAAACCAAAATCACATAATTTGACCTATAAAAAAATTAAATAATAATTGTTATACAATTTCAATTAGATGAATCAATTTTGCTACATAAAATGTTGACAATTTTGCTAATTAAATATTAAATAGATGGCAGAAGTTTGAATGTAGGTATATGTGTCATCATAGTGCTTTGGTCATCAACATTTGGTAATCAGAGATATAGTCATTTTGGGTATATTTTTCCACAGGTTTTTTGACGGTGAAATGGGTTTGACGCTCAAATTAATGGATCATTTCCCCCCATTTTAAATGAGTGAAAAATGTAATTCTTTTACTGGAAAATAAATATGAGAATTTCAGGAAATCTATTTTTTACACAGCATGTCTTGCATCATTCATGTTTGAAGTATGCACCCCCCCCCCCCCTCAAAAAAAAGGGCTTCTACGAAACCCTAGTATGTATAAAAAAGTTGAAAATTATGTTGTTTGCGGTCTGGTCATGTCCTTCAGATATCTTGACATATAGATCAAACAACATATTCAAAATGTGATCAATGTAGGCTATGATTTACAGCAAATGGATGACTACAATAAACTTTCCCATGCATTGTAATTTTGCTATGTTCTTACACACTATCCTCTTTTAAATTCCATGATATTCAATGTTGTTTCCATGAGATTTTTGCACTTTTCATCATTGATTTTAACAATATTTAATTACAATAAAAAATGGGGGTATCTATTGTGTAGGCGTAGGTCAGTGTTTAAGAAGCAATTCATAATCGCCGCTCTGCCACTTCTATTGGCTGTGGTCCATGTATGGGTGAGCTTAGATATAGATTATGTGTATTTGTTATGAAATCACCTAATCTGGAAAATACATGGCAAGATAAAATGGACAAGCATGTATTATGTTGATGTGTTCAATTTCCCAATTTCCAAGACATTCAATGACGAATCACAAATATCATGATTTCTATGACTTTCCATATGTGCGAGAACCTTGTTTTTGCTTACTTGTGGAAATGGTGTTTCAGACGAGAGAAGTACATTTTCTGGTTTGAGATCACAATGAACAATGTGTTTTGAGTGAAGATGCTTCAGTGCAACTAATATCTGTAAACAAAAAACATGACATACTGGTATACAATATAGAAAAGAAGAATTTTTTATATACACATTCAATCTGTTATAAGGGGTGTGGCGAGTTTATACTAGCCACCAATCATACTGACTTATCTAAATATATTAAATCTGAAGGAGATATGTCAGGTATTGGGCTGATAATATTGGACAGAAAACAGATATTGACAAATTTTGTTTTTAGACATACGGTACATTGTTAAGACTTAGATAACTGAATTTCTCGAAACTCAGAAGTACTGGGTTCAAATCCCGGCTGGTTCAGATGTTTGTCATTGGGGTTGTGCATATACAGTGCTCCAAACTGTTTAAAGGCTTGGAGTGTGCAGTGCTGTCTATGGTACTGTGCACCATAAACAACCCATCAAGTCATTAAATAAGAGTAGGGCACAATCCCGACCTCAGGCTTCCTTCTGTCACGATATTGCCATGACTGTGCAGACAGCAATGTAAAGTAATATTCACTCACTCACTCACTCACTCACTCACTCACTCACTCACTCACTCACTCACTCACTCACTCACTCACTCACTCAGTCACTCAGTCACTCAGTCACTCACTCACTCACTCACTCACTCACTCACTCACTCACTTATTTCTACATTTGATTATAATGATGTGTTTTCTTTTGGCAGGTGACAAAGTAATGGAATGACCCCTAATAGCATCATTATCACCATTTTTCAAGGGGAAACAGATTGTTATAAATATTCCTAATGCATGTAAAGGGTAAAACCACCTCATGCCATGAGTTTTAGAGAATTATTTATGTCAGTGTACTTTGCCAGTGTAAAATCCCTTATGATCCGATCGCAAAATATCACCATGAGGCTCATGGTGATATTTTGTGATAGGATCATAAGGGATTTTACACTGGCAAAGTACACTGACATAAATAATTCTCTAAAACTTGAGTTCTGTATTGATGTGAAAAGCATGCAAAGAAAGTACATTTATTTCATTGTGATGTAGGTGGAGACAAGTGACATGACTTAACCCTTTCAGTCCGGACTTTTCTGATAGACTCACCTGATGTGGCCCAGTTAGCACAAAAGTGCCTTTGTCTGTGTCCTGAATTAATTTGATGAAATTTGAATAAAAAATCACTTTTATGACAGTTGGAGGTTCTACAAATTACTGTTACTTATGTTTGGTATCATATTTAATAAATCATTGCCAAATGAGAACTAGGATACCAGTGCTTGTTAAATGTGCTGTTGCCATGGTAACAAACCTATTTTTCTGCCACCAGGGGGCGCTAAATACCATTTTTTGACCAAAATTGACCATTGTTGCCAATTGAAGGACCATTTAATCAAATCCGGATCACTATATTATATTTATTTCACCTCTATACGATGTTCCACGAACATTTCTCTGTCTGTATATCAAATACAATAGGTTTTGTCATGTTTGTATGTTGCTGGAAATAATTTCAAACAAATCGGAGAGTTTGGAATAAACGGGTTCCAATGGCTGCTAATATTAAGTCAATATAGACTGCACACAAGTCACCTAAATAATTTTCCAACCCATAGGGATTACCTTTATGCACAATATAACAATACATTTTTAAAATCTAGAATGCCAGTGCCTTCTGATAGTGCTGTTGCCATGGCAACAAAGCACACTTTTTGGCCACCAGGGGGTGCTAAATTCCATTTTTCGACCAAAATAGACTATATTTGCCCATTGATAGACCATTCAAGCAAATCCGGATCACTGTATTTTATTCATTTCACCTCTATGATGTTCCTCAAATATTTTTCTGTCTGTATTTATGCAATACAATAGGTTTTGTCATGTTTCAAACAAAGCGGAGAGTTTGTAATAAACGGGTTCAAATGAAGTCAATAGACTGTGCTCACACGTCACCAAAATATTATTCCAACACACAGGGACTACTTTCCTGCACAATATAACAATACATTTATAAAATCTAGAATGCCAGTGCTTTCCGAACTGTTTCCATGGCAACAAATCAGACTTTTTGGCCCACTGCACAAAACAGGTAATTTTTGCTTGATTTAATTATAATAGGCTTGGCACACTCAAACATATTATGCAGCTGTAACATATAAAGGCTTTAAATTTAATCAGAATAATATATAGACCTTCTATATATTATGTTAATTTCAAGAAACTGTAGGCCTTTACCTTTCATTTATCAGATAGATCTAGGCCTAGGCTATACCCAGTACAGTAACGTATCTGTAAAAAAACCACATTTTTTTGCTGATGATATATAGAGCTAGAGTCCACCTATATATATATATAAATTAATACCGATTTCTTATTACCATAATTAAAATCAATCCGGATAACCCAATCATTGGAAATAATTCGTATTTCAACAGGAAAAATGATTCTTTTGATTGTCTGATCTTGTTCAAGATTGTTATTTTCTTTTGCAAATTTATAACAAATCATGTCAATTGTCTGCCATTTTTGTTTTATTTGTCTATATTATTGTCTTTTAACTAATCCAAGTCTATTAGGTTTAAATTGACATAAATGTGAAAATAAACTATCTGGAAGGCCTGACATGACGAGGTCCGCAGCAAAGTAAATGACGTTATAATCCTATATTATCGCCGACCGCAGAATTGGCGATTTGCTCTATTTTCAACGTCGTAATTTATGACGTTATAATTGACCCAGGATGTTTTCATTAACATTATATGGAAGACTAGGATCTCTTTTTTATTTCTGTATGTTTTGGTTGAAATAGAAATAAAATTGAAGTAGTTATTGGCGACGAAACGACGCTTGTTTTCAACGAAATCCGCGGGAAAAACTATTTTTTTCCAGCAGTGACCTTCGACATAAAAATAAACCGTCATGACCTCTGACCTATTAAAATTCCGCTCCCAAATTTTGTAAAAGATTGTTTGGGCCATTGATAAATTTCAGCAATATTAATTATATGTGTAATTTATTCGTTTGTTATTCCATCTACTTTGCTTGCATTTGACTTTTTGAGGCCATTTGACGATGCATTCATGCATCGTGCGGCCACGGATCGGCGATGCATTTATGCAACGTGCGGCCGTTAATCGGCGATGCATGAATGCATCGTGCGGATTGAAAGGGTTAAGTAGTAAAAACGACTCGCTTTGATGCTTTTATTACCTGTGATATGAGAAATTTTGTGACACGTTCTGTAAGTCGACCTTTAGGACTAGACAGGATCATTTCCAACATATCCCCTTTCAATTTTTCCATCACCACAAATATCTGCAAAAACGAAAATGAATCAAGCTTTTAATCACTATGTTAGAGATACCCAAACTATTTCATATTCTATTGAAATTTGTGAAAGTGAGTTTGCAATCAATATATCACAGTTACATATTTCATAAAAATTCTTTACTCTATGAGACATGGAAGGATCACGAGCAATTGTAAAAGTAATTAGTAACAGAAAAAAAATCTTGTGAGTACTTTGTTTACACATACCATTTAGGCCACATTTATTATTTTGATAATGACTTACGCGCTCGGGAGTTTCAAACATCTTCTCCAGGTTGACTACTCCAGGATGGTGGAGATTCTACAATGAAGAATACAGAGGTAAAGATACATTATTAACCTGCTAAGCGCGGTTTTATTAGTTGATCAAACTGCCCAGCCCGGGGATTAAAGACCGTCCCTGACATTGTGATGCTTGAACGCTACCAATTAAGAGTCAACTACCAAAGAGTCAACTCGTTGGCCAGAGTGGTTATCTGGTTGTCACTCCAGTGCATCTTACACACACCTGGCCACATACTCCTATCTCAAATATCTGCTCGTCCCCATCGCTGAGCAGCATTAAACAGACTCGTTGGTTAATGTCTCCTGCTTGCCTTTTACTGCAACCCCATCCCCAGTATTCTGTACTGAGGGCAGGGCTATAGGTACTGCATTATCAGTGTAAATAACTGTTATTGGGCACCATTGTACCAGTGTTCAAATTGCCAAGTCGGGGGATCAAAACATTGTGATGCCTGAACGCTACTCATTGGCCAGAGTGGAAATCGCTCAAGTCCGTCATACACACACCAGGCTACATATAGATTTATTTTATAATGTGGTAAGATGGGATTCAAAATATCAGACCTGTGGATTTCTGTTTACAATGTACAGTAATAAAAGTTTATATATAAATAGTGATTATAAGAATGCCGGAGGGTAATGCATCCGGCCTTCAGCAAAAGGATGTCTGGGAAATGAGACATACAGAATTTTTGGCATGACATCAATTATCATACTGGCTCAGCTCAATTACAGAAAATCACAGACAGACAGACAGTCTCAAAGGGCATGAGCAATTATATAGATAATCACCAAAAATTTATTTAAAAAATTAAAAGCATCGAATTTGTTTCAAACTATGCCATATCAATACAAACCTGTAGAATAGAAACTTCATTTTTCAGCTGTGCCTCTTGTTTTGTTGGAAACCTTAGTTTGTCAATCACTTTGATGGCCACTTCTCGTCCATCACGCCTGTGGCGACCTGGTATGGAGGAGGGGGTACATTAAGGTGAAACATATGCTTAATCATTGCAATGTGAACACAATACATTGAGCCAATGTTGTTTTATTGTTGGGCCAACATAGTAGATGGTGGAACAATAATAAATTAATACTGTGTCAATGTCTTGCCTATGATCTGCTAAAGTGCTAAAAAAGTTATGTTTGAGAGAAGTCCTCTACAGTCAATTTGAAATATTTCATTTTATGCTCCACAGTTATTCTATACAAACATTAGATGATCATTGCTGTGAGTTGTATGTGAGTGCTACACTCTTCACTATTGAACATAATTGAGTGTTGCTATTTCCATGAAAAAAATCCCAAGGAGATATGCTTTGGAAATGAGATTGTTAGTGTCTGAGCTATTTTGGCTGAGAGATGTAGGTCAAAAAGTAGTTCAAAGGTCATAACCCCCAAAATGCACCTCTACACCTCCAAATGATGTGTATGCGCAAAATTGTGTGTAACCACCTATGGGTTTCCGAAATATGCTCTGAGAATGAGATTGTTAGAATTTAAGCTATTTTAAGCTCAGAGATGTAGGTGAAAAATTAGGTCAAAGGTCACAACCCCAAAAAACACATCTGCACCCCCTAAGTGATGTGTGTGTTCAATATGGAGCATAGAAATCTCTGAGATATGTACCAGAAAAGAGAGATTGTTTCTAAGCTATTTTGGCTTAGAGATCTAGGTAAAAATCCCACCAACTTCATTGGGCAGGGATAAAAAAAGGGGGAAACAGCGGATCCGCCTGAAATCCTCTTCCCTGAATTCCCCATGATTATCAATTACATGAATTTACATCTCTATACGTGTAAACAATACAGTCTTTCATCTAGATATCTCTTGACTCATGACTCATGACTCTGTGCCATACAACCCTTTTTGACTGCTGTCCTTTGTAAGCCACATGTTGCCATCAATCATTCAGAAGGCTGCACCCAGGCCATTATGACGGATTACACCTGTGTAAAATATCTTGATAACACTCATTCACTGGGGTCATGCATTTACAGATGAATGCCTGTTGAAGGCATTTACGGTACATGGTGGTCATCAACAGCGATGCGTACTTGATTGATTCAGCTCAGAATCATTATTGGGAAAAGGAGGGGTGCTCAAATGCCAAACTGGCTCCCAGCATGCACGAGGAAGTGCCCCCTATGATAGGTGGTGCCCCTGTTGAATCCTACATGAAACAGTGCATTATGCATAGATGAATAAGTGCACTTAGTTCAATTAATAAATAATACTCAGTACCACATGTTAATCCAAGCAATGCTCCTAACATAGCGTGATTGCATACATTTATTTTGTACATCATATTAAAATTAATTCCACAATAACTTACCTCCATACACGATGCCAAACTGTCCAGATCCAAGTACGTCATCTGGGAATATCTGATACAGCTGACTTATGTCCTGAAACACAATACATCAAACCTTTATATACCTACAGTATTACCCTTTAATTGCTGTATTCTTCTTTGTTTTTTTGGTGTGGTTGTAATTGCTACTGCAATTTCCAGATTCATATCAATGAAAAACAAGTCCTTCGAGAAAAAGTACTAAAACAAACAAAAATATCTGGACAAGGACAACATTATATGTCATAACATTTAAATAAAATAACTGTTTATTTTTTTTAAAAATAAAATAACTGTCTATTTATGACCTTGGTAGCACAAGTCATCCATATACAGAGGGAAATGTGAAAAATCAGAATAACAAATGTCTGTGTGGCCAGGGACCCAGGTGGAGCTGCTTTCTATAGATAGATTTCTATAGAGTAATTTATATCTGAAACTTAAAACAACTTTCTAGAAATAACACACATGAATGTGAGTGGATGGTATAGAAATAAAGAAATGCTAGTAATGACCATATGAGAAAGGCCTGAGAAGCGTAGCTCAGCAAAGCGCAGCCAACGTTTTCATTCTGTGGACTGTTAAGTGTCTGTCCCGTTTGAAGAAAATGCCATTACAATTCATTCAATCAATGAGCGATTGATGAATCGATATCATACATACAATTCCAAAATTAATTATTTGTCAGAAAACATTTGCAGTGAGTTACAATGGCCTATACTTTGTCGTGTTCAAAATAATAACTTGCAGACTACATGTATACGCATCACAATCGAATGGCTTATAGATCAAAGGGTGCTGAATTCTTTCAATTCATTTTTTTTCACTAAGTGAGCACTACTTTGTCAAATCTAGCAAACTTACCCTGGTGTGCCTTAAGCCAGGAGGATCAACTTGGGTTGTTTGTGCGGCATTAGTCTGCAAGTTTACAATCACAATGACATTGATGGATGTCTGTCTAGTACAAGTTTTAAGTGGAGATGGGTAAAGCCTGGGCTGGGATAAGTAAGCGTGTGGCGCTGATTAAAAAGCAGTAAAAAAGCAGCAGGAACATCAGGAGGATAAGTTGATTTATTGCTATGTCTCCACAAAACACACAGTTAGTCGGACAAAAGACAACTTAGAATAATGCTATGAATGACATTATAATGAATGACATTATCAAAACCATAAAAGTATGGTTAAAACAAAGCATTACAGGTTAGTGCTGAAACAAAATGCTACTAAAACTGGGTGATCAAAGTAAAAAACTGATGATTCTATAGTTCCACGATGTGACACTACACTAATTGTTGCTATGGATATATTGTAGATTTCAGAGACGCAGTCAAGTTATAAGCTGCTTCTATTTTAGTTTTAGTAGGAGTATAGAGTGTGTTACATGTATTAGATTTGAAATTGTCACCGTTTCTTTTTAGTAGAACAGATCTAGAGTAGAGTAGAAACATGGCGAGCGTTATTAGATCTGGAATTATCACTGTTTATATTTTGTAAAATTGTAACCTGACGGGTTAAACAAACAGACAAAATATCACAAATCGACAGTAGAATTGAATAAACTGTAGTACACAAAAATAGGGCTATGAAGAATTGAAATTCTATTATTTTGTAACAAAAGCCTGTAGTCATATCTGCTGTACACAACAATATTTCTCGAGCATGAAAAAGAAACCAATAATCTCAAGAAAAAATTGCTACATGATGAATAATTATGTCGACGAAAGAAAAATCCTACAAAATTACTTCAGTGTGGATAATCTTTTTGGCTCACAGCTGGAAAAGATTAAATAAAAAATAATTCTCATCACATTTTAGATATTTGCTTACCAGTCATATTGTATAATTAGAATTAGTCTTTGAGTAAGCCCCTACATTAATCACCTCTCACCAAATGTGTGAGTGGTCCTGATTTATTACACTATACAATCTGTTCCATAATGAGTATAAGCGATGAACTTGACTTCCAGTTCCATCTAGTCAATATTGAAACGCTTAAGAACAAGACTACATAAGTCCAGGAGCTCCCGCTCCGAATTAGAATTTGATTTAAGCAATTTTGTGTAGGGTTATTATTGTAGTCCTAGGCTAGGTCAAAAATCAAGACGCAAGACAACTAGGTCTAAGAAGCTCAGTCTAAGAATAAGATAAGAACTAGACAGTCTGTCAGAGATTGCAAACCTCCATTGAAATTAATGATCCTAATCAGTATCCCAGTAATGGTCTACATATCTGGCACGGTTTACCCGATATCAGTCCAATCGAGGTAATTAATAGTTGATTTACGGTCATTTTGAATTCGATATAAACTAGTTAAAAAATTAGGGTGCATCCTCCCCCGAAACCTCAAATTTTGTTTTATAGTAATGGACTAACATCTAACACAGTTTGCCAAATATTGGGCATGTGAAAGTGAATAATGGCCGATAGGGGGGCATTTTGAATTTGATCGGGTCAGAATTTTTCAAGATGCATCCTCAGCTGAAATCTCACATTTCATTCTATAGTAATCGTCTAGCTATCTAGCACGGTTCACCAAATATCGGCCATGTGAAAGTGAATAATGGCCTAAAGGCGGCCATTTTGAATTTGATCAAGTCGGAATTTTCCAAGATGCATCCTCAGCTGAAATCTCACATTTCATTCTATAGTAATGGTCTAGCCATCTAGCACGGTTTACCAAATATCGCCCATGTGAAAGTGAATAATGGCCGATAGGAGGCCATTTTGAAATTGATCAAGTCAAAATTTTTCAAGATGCATCCTCTCCTGAAATCTCACATTTTGTTTTATAGTAATGGTCTAGCCATCTAGTACGGTTACCAAATAACGGCTATGTGAAAGTGAATAATGGCCGATAGGCGGCCACTTTGAATTTGATTGAGTCAATTTTTTTCAAGATGCATCCTCTCCTGTAATCTCACATTTTGTTTTATAGTAATGGTCCAGCTATCTAACACGGTTTACCAAATATCAGCAATGTGAAAGTAAATAGTGGCCGATAGGCAGCCATTTTGAATTTGATTGAGTCGAAAGTTTTTAAAAGGCATCCTCTCCCGAAACGTCACATTTTGTTTTATAGTAATGGTCTAGCTATCTAGCACGGTTTACTTGATATCAGGCCTATCGAGGTAAATAATGCTGATTGTCGGCCATTTTGAATTTGTAAGTTAAAAATGTTCAGAGTGCATCCTCCCCCGAAAACTCACACTTTGTTTTATAGTAATCAGGTAATGGTCTAGCCATCTAGCACGGTTTACCAAATATCAGCCATGTGAAAATGAATAATGGCCGAAAAGGCGGCCATTTTGAATTTGATCAAGTCAAATTTTTTCAAGATGCATCCTCTCCTGAAATCACACATTTTGTTTTATAGTAAACTTAATGGTCTAGCCATCTAGCCCGGTTTACCAAATAACGGCCATGTGAAAGTGAATAATGGCCGATAGGCGGCCATTTTGAATTTTATCAACTTGAAATTTTTCAAAATGCATCCTCTCCTGAAACCTTACAATTTATTTGATATTAATGGTGTAGCTATCTTGAGCAGTTTTCATGATATTCCGCAATATCAGGCCTGTCGAGGTGAATAATGGCCGATAGGCGGCCATTTTTAATTTTATCGACTTGAAATTTTTCAAGATGCATCCTCTCCTGAAACCTCACAATTTGTTTTATAGTAATGGTGTAGCTATCCTGAGCGGTTTTCACGATATTCCGCAAAATCTTTCAGTCAGATTTACCGATGTTATAAATTAGGTCAAAGTGCTGGGTCAATTTCAAGGTCAAGGTCCAAAAACCTGAAAAGGCACAACTAGGGACCTTAGAGAACATGCATGTGCACTATGACTGTCATCGGCCCAGTACTTTTCGAGATCTGCTTCGGAAACGAAGTGCGCGTCAAAACGTGTAAATAGGTCATAGTTCTGAACCAAAAGTAGGTCAAAGTTCAAATACCCCAAAAGGCACAACTAGACCGCCTAGGGGTGTTGTGTGTAAAATCGGACAAGTACTTTCAGAGATATGCTCCGGAAACGAATTGTTTACGGACGGCCCAACGACCCAATGCCGTAACATCATCATTTTCTCCTCTGCGACCTTGCGTATTGAATTCAGATTAAAAATATTTTAACCTGTCTATTATCCACCTGGAAGTAACCCACATACCAAAAATTGTTATCCTAGCTTATTTTCTTACAAAGTTATAGGCAAAAGAAGAGGCAAAAAAAAAACGGAGGCGGAATCCATAGCTCCCTCCGTCTCGCCTACGGTGACGGCGGGAGCTAAAAATTGTGTCCTTGACATAACATGGTCAGGCAATAAGATCCATGTGGTTTAACCACAATAATTTGTCATAAAATTAACATTTCTTCAGTTTCCTATTGAAAGAGGGTTGTTAGATTAGTTTATCTCCACTTAAAATCATCCATAGTAATCCCAGCAAAGATTTTACCCTTTCAGCGCAGGGATCGTCATTATACATCAGGATCTGACGTCTATGGACCGTCTTAATACGTCAGAATCTGACATATATACAAGTCAGATATTGACCCACTGCAAGAATTAAAATATTTAAAATGGCCGTAGACACATAACATCATATTCATCATCCTATATATACCCAGCAAACATCTATAGAAGGATAGTCTTAAAATATATTTTAATCCAAGTTTCAGAATTGCCTGTCATACCACTTCACAATAAAATAATGTAATAAGCATAATTCACATTTTAATCTCCACTCAATGAACAGCTGATGGGCTAACAGAAGATGGAACTATTTTATACAAATTTAAGAAAGTTATCAACTTTGGAAGGTGTGAGTCAGAATAGAATTGATGAAAAATTTGATTAGTTGAAAGATTACTTTTTTATACATCATCATACAGGAAAATTTTGTTTCTAACAAGGAGAGGTAGATTCCTTGGATTATAAACTAGAGCCTGACGGCACTGAAGTAGAGCTTGCGCCGACCTTCAGGTTCAGTGTTCTAAGGACAGCTAAAATGCAGCCGTCTCACAATTAAAGCTGCATAACTGTTTTGCTTATTCTAATCAAGAGATCAGGTCATAACAAATTGTGCTTTAATTTGATATTTTACTATTTAAAGTATTAAAACCCAATGGGGACTCCTGAACTCTTAAAGTCTGAAGTTTGAAATCCAAAGTCCGAAGTCTAAACTCTTCAAGTCTGAAGTCCAATGTTGGAAGACCAAAGAAATCTGAAGTATATTGTCCAAAGTCTGAAGTGCAATTTACCAAACTTCAAAATCCGAAGTCCCCAGGGCGAGGTCTGTCTAAAGACTATCCAGTGTCTAAAATCTGAAGTCAAAGACTGCAGTTCGAAGTCCCAAGTCTGAAGTCTGTCCGAAGCTTGAAATCCAGAGTCTGTCTGAAGTTTGAAAACCGAAATCTGATGTCTGAAGTCCGAAGTCTGTCTGAAGGCTTAATCTGAAGTCTGAAATTCAAAATCAGATGTCTGTCCGCGAAGTCCAAAATCTGTTGTCTCAAGTCTGTTGTCAAAATTCGAAGTCAGAAGTTTAAAATTCGAAGTCTGATGTCCGAAGTTTGTCCGGGGTCGAAAAACTGTCTGAAGTAGGCTCTATGTGTTAAGTACTAGGCTACGTATGTCTGTTCAAAACCTGGAGTCCAAAAACAGAAGTTTGAAGTCCAAAATCTGAGTCTGAAACCAAAGTCTGGAGTCTGTCAATAGTTTAAAAAATCTGAAACCAAAGTCCAAACCCCCAAAATCTAAAGTCTGGTGTCCAAAGTCTGTTTAAAATCTGCCTGAAGTCTGAAGTCGTATATGTGAAGTTCGGAGTACAAAATTTGAAGTCCGAAGTCACTTCGAAGTTTCAAAAATCAAAAGTCTGACATCTGAAGACCGAATTCTGAAGTCTAAAATTGCCACCAAAATTCAAAATGGCTGAAAAAAACGCATAGGCCTAAGCAAAAAAATTATTCAATCTGTCATAATAAAAAATAAAAGTTGCTTCGTATTCAAATTGGCCAACAAAATTTAAAAAAGTCACAGTTACCCTCTAGTTTGCGAATTAATTTTAAAGTAAGTTGGGGTATGGTCAACAAAAAGTCAGAAGCTGTTTCCTCATCTTTACTGATAGACTACATAAAAACATTTTCATGTAAACCTAACACTTTATATAATCACCGTTTTTTTTTGTAGGCGTAAACGTGCTTATTGATTGTAACATAGAGGTTTTATGCTCTCAAATTGTACAAAATATGTTGAGCAAATTTATAGGGGCGTCTCACGCAGTCTGCAGTCTCTGCTGTAAAAGAGATCGTTAGTTCCCAAATATATAACATTTAGAGGGGCCTAGGCCTACACTCTGCGCGCAAGTTAATAGGCCTACTTTTGCCCGTCCTGTAGGCTCTGCCTTTGGTGATATCTACTTTAAAAAAACACGCAGTCTAAAAATAGATTTAATCATTGAATATTTCAATGATAAAAGCCTACAGCATGATCCATAACATTTGTTGTTTAATTCTTATTTTACCAATCTTATTTATTGATCAATCCAGTTCTTTCACGTTGATTTAAGAGTGGAATGTGTGTGACACAACAGATCCATATAAGCCTATAGGGCCCTGATATATATAGCATAGCTGTCAACTCACGATAGCGCTGCGCTACGTGCGTCAGCAGGTGAGCTGAATACTCAACAACAGCAAACACGAGACATCAACCCAAAGTTGGGCCAGCGTCGTAGATGGTGGACCAACACTGGACCAACATTGGGTAGATGTTTTATTATGGGGTGAAATTGATCCTTAGAATGTGTCTATGTTTCAATGGACATTGATTTAGGTCTACAATTTGTTTCTACAATAGGCCTATCACTCTCGCCTGCTGCCAGTGTTTCCCCAGCCCTGGTTTGACATTGGTACAGCAGTTAGTATCCGATTTGTGACAGCACTGGCCACTGCTACAGCTTTCACACCTACTGCCAGCGTTTCCCCGATGCCGACCTAGCGCTGTCTGTGCTGAATCAACATTAGTTCAATACAGTTTTTCTCCACAATGCTACTGCCACTAAGGTCACGAGCCGGGTCACGCATGACCTCACCGAACCTTGCAAACGCTGATCATGTGGAGTCCAGCTTGGTGCTATAGTGAACATTGCTGAGGTCACGCGTGACGTCACCGAATCCGCCAATTACCGTTGATCAAGGGCACTGTAGACAGGGCCAAGCAGTGATGGCTGCCATTGTATTAGGCCTTCAGTAGGTGAATTGAGACAAACTTTAACAGTGTTTATCTCAAAATCTAAGCAGAAATATCAAAAAAAGAGAACGTGTTGCAATGAAACAAGTTATTTTTAACAGACACATGATGTTAGATATGTTCTCAGCTCAACGAATTTAACATCATTGTCGTAGAATAAATCGACACTAAAATACATTAATCGCCCACAATTGCAACAGTAGAGATGCAATCTCTACTAAAAAACGACCATACATAAAGCTATTAAATTGTATGCTTATACAATGTATTGTATCTCTGTATTCAAGTAGAGTCCAGCCATGAGATATAAATCCATTCATGAAATATACAGTTATGTTTAGACGTATGTGGACACGCTCTCCAGAAGAAGCAAACATTCACACTATGTGTCTATCTCTTACTAACTTGACCACTTCACCAGTTATTTAAAAACTTCAGTCATTCAACCGAACAAATTCTTAATAAATTAGTAACCCATAATTCACATGGTTTTTCATCCTATGCTAAAAAGATTGATCAACAATATCAAGGACTAGATGGAGGGTTCTGTTGAAGCAGCTGTCAACACCATTATCTGGGAAAAAAATGGGTTGGATATGATGAGGAAACATTAAACATTTAGGATGTTTTTTAAGAGATTCTAAGATTTACAGGATACCTTACCATGAACAGCAGTGAATCATGACAGATATCCTTTTGCTACAAACTACAGCACCCTATTTTATGTTAGGTGGGGTTACTTCTACATTTTTGTGATACTGTATTAGAAAATTGCTAAACTGTTAAAAAATGAAAGTTACTTAATTGTATGGAGAAATAATAATACTGTACAATTATTTTATTTAAAAATCATTACCTTACCTTACAAAACAAATGCCACTGAATAATCTACTTGTGCACAAGTTCATGCATCTTATAATACCAGAAAGGCATTGTAGCATTCAATTATTTGAACAAAAATATTTATTTAGGATTTGCTGTACACACATATTGCTAATTGCAGGAACTGAAGCATGTAAGTTATCTCTGAAATTGCTTATATTCTGGGCAGCATGAATATAAATTTAAAGAGATGAAGCATAAAGTATAAGCAGTGGTACCAAGACACCTGCTTTTAACAATCAAATATAACTTACACTATACTAAAATCTTGAAAAGTTGTGATATAATATATATATATATATATAAATTACATTGTATGTGTATATGACTAAAAGTAGCAGTAATGTCAATATCACTCTACCAGCGTTCAATTTATGTTTCTTCAAATTGAAAGTCTGCAAACGCAAAGCATTCTAACCAATGATTGACAATTCGCTGGCAGTAATTTGGTAGTGTGGAAAGTTTTCATCTATTTTTAAATGTGGCACAGTGCACAAAAATGCCTAACAAAGATTTAGAATCATTTACATAAAAAAGGTTATTATAATACAATTCAACTGCGGTGAAAACATTTTGCAATGCAGAGATACACAACTGATGGTTGGAAACCAAAAAAAAACATAGTGGGAACTTATTGATGTCATTGCTTGTACTATTTTTTTTATTTTGGCATGAATTAAAATTTAAAACCAATACTGTAAACTGTAACTGCATAAGACTGTTTTAAAGATAAGGTTTTACTTGTTGGATATAAATCAATGAATTGTAATTGGTGTGGGGTTTTACCTGTTTATCAGGGGGTGTAGCAGGAGGTGTGGCAGAACCTGCAGCAAACATCACAAACATTCCTCACAATATACACAGTGGATGTACATCATTATATATAGTCACCCTGGTATTAAAGGGTCGTATTTGCCACTTTGCAAAACAGATACAACTTTTTAATACCAGGGTGGCAATATATCTATTATAGGTAAGCAGAAGAACAAATATCATTATCCTTCAAAAATGTAAACTTTCTGATATTAAAATTGCCAATAAAATAGTTTGTTTAATTTTAGGAATACCTTTGTTGGTGAATGCTCGTGAAAACAAAACAGATAGAAAATATATAGAATCTGCGACTAGAAATATTATACAGGTACAAGAACATTCAGGCTCTGAAATGTACTGCACTGATTTGTTTTGAAAAGGAAATTCAAATTATTTTATTTTTGTTTGAAAGATGAAACGTGGCAACTTTGTAAATTGGTGATGTTCCATAACAGTGATATTATATATTCACAAAAACTACAATATATTGACAATGACCAATTATTGTAACAGTATGTAAAAAAGTACAATGAGATTGATATAAAAAAAACTACATTAGGTAGTATATCAAAGTCTAATGACAGTTGTCATATCTTGTAGATTGTATACTGGGTGATAAAAAATATGGGACAACAATACTACATCTCAGTCAATACTGGACATTGCCCAACGCTTTTTAACAAGGTAGCCCAGAACAGAGCTCCCAGCAAACATGAGATGTTCAGCCAATGTTGGTACAATGTTGGGCCTCCCTTTGAAAATTCAACCACAACAAAAAATATTGGCTCAAAAAGGCTTCACTTGACTTCTTGGGCTATTACGGGGCATTTTTGGTGTACCTTAAATTGCAACTAAAAGAATATATGAGTAGCAATTTGTGTCCCGGATGTCAAATAAGGTGTTGTAGTCAAGAGTTTTGACTGTCAATTTAAATGCGACAAAAAGTAAATTTATGCAGGCATATTAAATGTGAGAACCACTGTTAGACACTGACTTTTTGGTTCAGCTTCTGAGCTAGGTTGAGGTGTTACTGGCATCAGGGCCTGGCGTATAGAATGCTCCCAGTGCTGTGCCTGCTCACGTCCTATGCCACTTTCATGTGACACCACCACCTCCTCATCTTCACGAGTCGGATCTTCACCCACGAAGAACACTGTACTGGTGGTGCGGATCTCAAACACATGTGGCCGGCGACTACCTATATCCGTGGATGGAGTAACAGTTGTAGCTGCTACCATCTCCATTATGTCCTTCAGCATTATCTCCTAAATAATAACAACATAACAGAAACAAATAATCTTCTATTCCTGCATTTCTACAGTTGATTATCTGTCAAATAATGATCTCATATCAAATTGTTTAGATTAAAAAATAATTTTCAAAATTTCTGACTTCGCTGTTTTTCATCTGTAGTATGGTATACATAATAACCCACCTTGTAATAACGAGTTGTTTCCTCATTGTTAAATAAAGTGATGGCTTTGGTGTCAAGCTTCCAATAATGACGCTTTCTCTGAAAAATTAAATGTCATTACTACATCTACTGTATCACCAAGCATAAACATGTGAGTACTTATATTCAAACACAAAAATAAATTTTAAAAATTGTCCACATTCATTACAATAATTGTGAAATTTTAAATAATAATAAACACATTAAAAATTATTATAATAATCACTGGTTTGAAGTCAACTTGCTTGCATTATTACTGTTGACTGCATTGAATCTAGATTGAATCAGTTGTTAATTACCACAGCATCTCTGTTTGTGAAGTGCACCATCCAGCCTTCACGCATTATCTTGGATCCGGTACGTTTGGTATGTTTTACAGACTGTACCACCCTCATCAGTGGAATGTTAGTGCTGGTGGTTGGGCTGAAAAACAGTAACACTTAAAGTGGATGAAAGTGATAATATTTCAATATAGCATCAAGCTGGTATAAAAAAGGCATGGAATAATGCTTAGACCTGCAACATGCTTAGAGCTGTGTACTGTGTACTTAGCCTACATATTCTAGCTGAAGCAGAAAGCTACCCAGTAAACACAAAACATTTGTATAACATTTGTACAACGTCAGCTCAACATCTTTGACGTTGGACCAACATTGTACAAATGTCAAACAAATGTTGTGTTTACTGGCTATTACCGGTACCATAATGCCTTTACTTGAATTTCACCATATTTTAATTCACTATTTCGTGTTTGCTGGGATGAGCTGTCGGACACTGTGTTAGAGATCAATGGTCGAACCTTTGTCTAGTTATGTGTGTGGATGGATGAGAGGGTATTGCTAGGTTTACCCAATACTGGTTTAATGTTGGGCAAGCATAGAGGACATTTACCCAAATGGCAATGCTGTTTTGAGTTGGACCAGTGTTGCACACGGTGATCCAACATTAAAATATTATTGGGCCAACATCTTATATCCACTGTTTTTACTGGGGATTAAATGTGACGTCCGTTGGGGGCATCCTACCATGTAAACATTACAGAAATTCCAGTCACAGTGCTACACATAAGATGTTAATTAAGTTTTATCCTTCATTTTTAAACATATTTAAGTAATAAAATGTTGAGCAATTCCATATTCGCTGCTAATAAATTTAGATTGAATTAAGTGCAGAAAAAATGGTTTGCTAGCAAACAGGAAACATTGGACCAATGCTGGTTTAATGTTGGCCTAATGTCTATGAGGATAAACCAACAATAAAACAATATTGGTTCAACGTCTCGTGATACCTGGCTTAATTTGTACAAAACCACATGCATTCAGAATAAAAAACTTGTTAATGTGATAACTTTTTTCTATTGAGATTGAGAAAGGCATTCATGTCTGAAGAATAAATATGCTTTGGCTATTGATCTAAATGGTGTATAGTAGGCCTACGCATGGATGTAATCAAATAATCAACATTTCAATTGAGTATGTTATGAAATTCATTGAAATTAGTTGTGTGTTTGAATTTTAATACTTAGCTTAACTATTAGTGAGAGCTAAATTGATTTGCGGATATGCCCACAATGGCAGTGGCGGCTCTGCCAGAGGAAAAATGCTACACACCATAGGCATCAAAATAGTAATCGGGGAAGCTTAATAACAACAATAGACAACTTAAAGTTGAAGAGTCTGACCTCAGAGGAGGCTTTGGTAAGTTTTCCTCTGCATTCAGTTCTTCATCATCGTCATCCATCTCACCAGATACCTCAGAATCACCGTGATCTGGTGAAGGCTCCATGTCTATATCTGTCATACCAAACAAGCATAAATAGGTAAAATCTTCTGGACATACCCACCCCATACCTCAACCCCTTTGATTATGGCAATCACACGTTGGACACACATACCCATGACGTTTCAACCTATTTTAATTATTTGATTTTGTGTGCTCTCTTGGAGTAGGACTGCACTTAGAGGTCTTCAGTTAAAATAATTAAAAATCTGATAATTTTTTTAAAGTGTGTGGGTCGAGTTCCCACTCCGCTTAAACAAATATTGGAAGCGAGAAAACAAAAAAAGTTCTGCATGCAAGGCACCCTTTCAGCCCTGTTTCCCCGGTGATGGTGATATCATGCATTGCATTAAAGCATCATTTTACCTCCCTGAAAACAAACTTAATTTTCCTCCAACAAAGAATTTCAGAACAAAAATTTCCATGAACATGGTTTACTAATACATGGTAATTTTCTTTAATTTTTAAACCACATCAAGTCATCTTTATCCACTACAAGTCGAGAATTGCGACAGCAATTCACGGCTTGTAGTGGATGAAGATGACAATGTCGAAATTCAGGCTTGAAAGGGTTAAAGCATTGCTTCAATAGTTATGGTGCTCAGCTTCAGACATATGTGACATTTTATTGGCAGCCAATGAAGTAATCTCATAAAAGGCCTAGAACTGTTGAAATGAGAATCTTCACAGACTACTTTTGACAGACAATTTTGAACATCCTGCAACCTATATATATGTCTTTATCTGGAAGGTTGTACAATAAGGAGTTGCAATAGTCAAGATGACTTGTAACAGGAACACACGCAATAGATTTAAATTCTGCAAGGTTAAGCTACCTCCTGATGTGTTGCAAATTAATGGTGTGATAGAACTATATTTTGCATGTCCCTTGAATCCCAATCGAAAATGAATCCGAAATTTGTAACAAATTTTTTAGGTACTGTATCATAATCTATGAATAGAATAGGAAGAGGGCTGTAGGCCTACTTTATTCTCTTTGCTTCTTGGACCCGATTATGATAAATTGGATTGAGCTTAAAGCCATCCCAAATGAAAACATCATAAACACAGGCTTTTAAATCTACAATAGAGTCTAGCACTCCAGAATCGGGACAGAGATATGTAAATATGGGTGTTGTCGGCATGGAAATGAAAAAAAGCAATATTGGTTTCAAAGGATACATATTTATTTTCCTAAAAGCTAGATGTTGCATTAAAGAGATGAAAATAACCACAGAGATATCCCACTTCCGAAGGGTTAGTATTATTGATTGTCCAAGTAGAGAAGTTATATATAAAAATTCTGCTACCACAAAAAAAGTTGCGAAAAGAAAGAAAGAAACACAAAATAAGAAAATCAAGTTTCTTCAAATTTATGGTAGACTACAAACACATATTATTTTCAACTAGTCAATTACAAAATACTTTTATAAAATAATACTGGTGCCATACAAAAACAGTAAATATTATATATGGTATGTATTATATTATACAGTTATGCAAATAACTGCAGGTGTGGAGATATCATGATATCATTATGTCATTGGCTTTGACCTTGAAGAAATAGGTCAAGCTCACTCATCCATGAACATGACCTTGAGTGTCATCATATGGATCACTGGTATTACATGTAATACGGAAGCAATACAAATTGTAGGTGTGGAGATATCTTGAGATCTTCATGTTGAACTGTTTCCCTTTAATATCGTCTTCTGTGACCTTGAGTTTTATCCTATGGATCACTGGTGATGAATCTGATTATTATGCAACAGCATTATCTTGATGATATATGGTTCGATCCATGGGAATTCTTTTTAATCTGGTAAATATTGACGAGCATATAGTGCAGAGTAGGAGATGTGGTGAGACGCACGGACAGACAAATACACAGATGGAGGGTAATTCAAAATCACTTGCTCTTCTCTGAAAGGGTGGGGGATTTAATGATAACAAGACTACATAAGTCCAGGAGCTCCCGCTCCGAATTAGAATTCGATTTAAGCAATTTTGTGTAGGGTTATAATGTAGTCCTAGGCTAGGTCAAAAATCAAGACGCAAGACAACAAGGTTTAAGAAGCTCAGTCTAAGAGTAAAATAAGAACTAGACAGTCTGTCAGAGATTGCAAACATCCATTGAAATTAATGATCCTAATCAGTATCCCAGTAATGGTCTACCTATCTGGCACGGTTTACCCGATATCAGGCCAATCGTGGTAACTAATGGCTGATTTACGGGCACTTTGAATTCTATATAAACTAGTTAAACAAGACTACATAAGTCCAGGAGCTCCCGCTCCGAATTAGAATTTGATTTAAGCAATTTTGTATAGGGTTATTAATGTAGTCCTAGTCTAGGTAAAAAATCAAGATGCAAGACAACTAGGTCTAAGAAGCCCAGTCTAAGAGTAAGATAAGAACTAGACAGTCTGTCAGAGATTGCAAACCTCCATTGAAATTAATGATCCTAATCAGTATCCCAGTAATGGTCTACCTATCTGGCATGGTTTACCCGATATCAGGCCAATCGTGTTAACTAATAGCTGATTTACGGTCATTTTGAATTCGATATAAATTAGTTAAAAACTTAGGGTGCATCCTCCCCCGAAACCTCAAATTTTGTTTAATAGTAATGGACTAACATCTAACACAGTTTGCAAAATATTGGGCATGTGAAAGTAAATAATGGCCGATAGAGGGCCATTTTGAATTTGATCAAGTCAAAATTTTCCAAGATGCATCCTCAGCTGAAATCTCACATTTCATTCTATAGTAATGGTCTAGCCATCTAGCACGGTTTACCAAATATCGCCCATGTGAAAGTGAATAATGGCCGATAGGAGGCCATTTTGAATTTGATCAAGTCAAAATTTTTCAAGATGCATCCTCTCCTGAAATCTCACATTTTGTTTTATAGTAATGGTCTAGCCATCTAGTACGGTTACTAAAAACCGGCTATGTGAAAGTAAATAATGGCCGATAGGCGGCCATTTTGAATTTGATCGAGTCAATTTTTTTCAAGATGCATCCTCTCTTGTAATCTCACATTTTGTTTTATAGTAATGGTCCAGCTATCTAACACGGTCTACCAAATATCAGCAATGTGAAAGTAAATAGTGGCCGATAGGCGGCCATTTTGAATTCGATTGAGTCGAAAGTTTTTTAAAGGCATCCTCTCTCTAAACGTCACATTTTGTTTTATAGTAATGGTCTAGCTATCTAGCACGGTTTACCTGATATCAGGCCTATCGAGGTAAATAATGCTGATTGTCGGCCATTTTTAATTCGTAAGTTAAAAATTTTCAGGGTGCATCCTCCCCCGAAAACTCACACTTTGTTTTATAGTAATCAGGTAATGGTCTAGCCATCTAGCACGGTTTACCAAATATCAGCCATGTGAAAATGAATAATGGCCGAAAAGGCGGCCATTTTAAATTTGATCAAGTCAATTTTTTTCAAGATGCATCCTCATCTGAAATCTCACATTTCGTTTTACAGTAATGGTCTAGCCATCTAGCACGGTTTACCAAATAACGGCCATGTGAAAGTGAATAATGGCCGATAAGCGGCCATTTTGAATTTTATCGAGTCTAATTTTTTTAAGATGCATCCTCTCCTGAAATCACACATTTTGTTTTATAGTAATGGTCTAGCCATCTAGCACGGTTTACCAAATAACGGCCATGTGAAAGTGAATAATGGCCGATAAGCGGCCATTTTGAATTTTATCGAGTCGAATTTTTTCAAGATGCATCCTCTCCTGAAATCACACATTTTGTTTTATAGTAATGGTCTAGCCATCTAGCACGGTTTACCAAATAACGGCCATGTGAAAGTGAATAATGGCCGATAAGCGGCCATTTTGAATTTTATCGAGTCTAATTTTTTCAAGATGCATCCTCTCCTGAAATCACACATTTTGTTTTATAGTAATGGTCTAGCCATCTAGCACGGTTTACCAAATAACGGCCATGTGAAAGTGAAATAATGGCCGATAAGCGGCCATTTTGAATTTTATCGAGTCGAATTTTTTCAAGATGCATCCTCTCCTGAAATCACACATTTTGTTTTATAGTAATGGTCTAGCCATCTAGCACGGTTTACCAAATAACGGCCATGTGAAAGTGAATAATGGCCGATAAGCGGCCATTTTGAATTTTATCGAGTCGAATTTTTTCAAGATGCATCCTCTCCTGAAATCACACATTTTGTTTTATAGTAATGGTCTAGCCATCTAGCACGGTTTACCAAATAACGGCCATGTGAAAGTGAATAATGGCCGATAAGCGGCCATTTTGAATTTTATCAAGTCGAATTTTTTCAAGATGCATCCTCTCCTGAAATCACACATTTTGTTTTATAGTAATGGTCTAGCCATCTAGCACGGTTTACCAAATAACGGCCATGTGAAAGTGAATAATGGCAGCCATTTTGAACTTTGACAAAATGAATTTTTTCAAAATACATCCTCTCCTGAAGCCTTACAATTTGTTTTATAGTAATGGTGTAGCTATCTTGAGCGGTTTTCATGATATTCCGCAAAATCTTTCAGTCGGATTTACCGATGTTATAAATTAGGTCAAAGTGCTGGGTCAACTTCAAGGTCAAGGTCCAAAAACCTGAAAAGGCACAACTAGGGACCTTAGAGAACATGTATGTGCAATATGACTGTCATCGGCCCAGTACTTTTCGAGATCTGCTCCGGAAACGAAGTGCGCGTCAAAACGTCTAAATAGGTCATAGTTCTGAACCAGAAGTAGGTCAAAGTTCAAATACCCCAAAAGGCACAACTAGACCCCCCAGGGGTGTTGTGTGTAAAATTTGAAGACAATCGGACAAGTACTTTCAGAGATATGCTCCGGAAACGAATTGTTTACGGACGGCCCAACGGCCCAACGGCCCAACGGCCCAACGCCGTCACATCATCATTTTCTCCTCTGCAACCTTGCGTATTGAATTCAGATTAAAAATATTTTAACCCGTCCATTAGCCACCTGGAAGTAACCCACATACCAAAAATTGTTATCCTAGCTTATTTTCTCACAAAGTTATAGGCAAAAGAAGAGGCCAAAAAAAAACGGAGGTAGAATCCATAGCTCCCTTCGCTCACCTACGGTGACGGCGGGAGCTAAAAATTTAAGGGTGCATCCTCCCCTGAAACCTCAAATTTTGTTTTATAGTAATGGACTAGCATCTAACACAGTTTGCAAAATATTGGGCATGTGAAAGTAGATAATGGCCGATAGGGGGCCATTTTGAATTAGATAGAGTCAGAATTTTTCAAGATGCATCCTCAGCTGAAATCTCACATTTCATTCTATAGTAATCGTCTAGCCATCTAGCACGGTTTACCAAATATCGGCCATGTGAAAGTGAATAATGGCCAATAGGCGGTCATTTTGAATTTGATCGAGTCTAAATTTTTCAAGATGCATTCTCTCCTGAAATCTCACATTTTGTTTTATAGTAATGATCTAGCCATCTAGCACGGTTTACCAAATAACGGCCATGTGAAAGTGAATAATGGCCTAAAGGCGGCTATTTTGAATTTGAGCAAGTCGAAATTTTCCAAGATGCATTCTCAGCTGAAATCTCACATTTCGTTTTATAGTGATGGTCTAGCCATCGAGCACGGTTTACCAAATATCGGCCATGTGAAAGTGAATAATGGCCGATAGGAGACCATTTTGAATTTGATCAAGTCAAAATTTTTCAAGATGCATCCTCTCCTGAAATCTCACATTCTATTTTATAGTAATGGACTAGCCATCTAGTACGGTTACCAAATAACGGCTATGTCAAAGTGAATAATGGCCGATAGGCGGCCATTTTGAATTTGATCTAGGCAACTTTTTTAAGATGCATCCTCTCCTGAAATCTCACATTTAGTTTTATAGTAATGGTCCAGCTATCTAACACGGTTTACCAAATATCAGCAATAGGATAGTAGATAGTGGCCGATAGGCGGCCATTTTGAATTCGATTGAGTCAAAAGTTTTTAAAAGGCATCCTCTCCCGAAACGTCACATTTTGTTTTATAGTAATGGTCTAGCTATCTAGCACGGTTTACCTGATATCAGGCCTATCGAGGTAAATAATGCTGATTGTCGGCCATTTTGAATTCGTAAGTTAAAAATTTTCAGGGTGCATCTTCCCCCGAAAACTCACACTTTGTTTTATAGTAATGGTCTAGCCGTCTAGCACGGTTTACCAAATATCGGCCATGTGAAAATGAATAATGGCCGAAAAGGCGGCTATTTTGAACTTGATCAAGTCAAATTTTTTCAAGATGCATCCTCATCTGAAATCTCACATTTCGTTTTATAGTAATGGTCTAGCCATCTAGCACGGTTTACCAAATATCGGCCATGTGAAAGTGAATAATGGCCGATAAGCGGCCATTTTGAATTTTATTGGGTCTAATTTTTTCAAGATGCATCCTCTCCTGAAATCACACATTTTGTTTCATAGTAATGGTCTAGCCATTTAGCACGGTTTACCAAATAACGGCCATGTGAAAGTGAATAATGGCCGATTGGCGGCCATTTTGAACTTGGTCAAGTTGATTTTTTTTTAAATGCATCCTCCCCTGAAACCTTACAATTTGTTTTATGGTAATGGTGTAGATATCTTGAGCGGTTTTAATGATATTCGGCAATATCAGGTGTGTCGAGGTGAATAATGGCCGATAGGCGGCCATTTTGAATTTTATCAACTTGAAATTTTTCAAGATGCATCCTCTCCTGAAACCTGACAATTTGTTTGATAGTAATGGTGTAGCTATCTTGAGCGGTTTTCATGATATTCCGCAATATCAGGCCTGTCGAGGTGGATAATGGCCGATAGGCGGCCATTTTTAATTTTATCGACCTGAAATTTTTCAAGATGCATCCTCTCCTGAAATCTCACAATTTGTTTTATAATAATGGTGTAGCTATCTTGAGCGGTTTTCATGATATTCCGCCAAATATTTCAGTCGGATTTACCGATGTTATAAATTAGGTCAAAATGCTGGGTCAACTTCAAGGTCAAGGTCCAAAAACCTAAAAAGGCACAACTAGGGACCTTAGAGAACATGTATGTGCAATATGACTGTCATCGGCCCAGTACTTTTCGAGATCTGCTCTGGAAACGAAGTGTGCGTCAAAATGTCTAAATAGGTCATAGTTCTGAACCAAAAGTAGGTCAAAGTTCATATACCCCAGAAGGCACAACTAGACACCCTAGGGGTGTTGCGTGTAAAATTTGAAGACAATCGGACAAGTACTTTCAGAGATATGCTCCGGAAACGAATTGCCCAACGGCCCAACGCCGTAACATCATCATTTTCTCCTCTGCGACCTTACGTATTGAATTCAGATTAAAAATATTTTAACCTGTCCATTAGCCACCTGGAAGTAACCCACATACCAAAAATTGTTATCCTAGCTTATTTTCTTACAAAGTTATAGGCAAAAGAAGAGGTAAAAAAAAACGGAGGCGGAATCCATAGCTCCCTCCGTCTCACCTACGGTGACGGCGGGAGCTAACAAACTCAAAACACATTGTATGGAATTCTTAATATCTATTAATATCCATCAAAAGTAAGTAACATTTTGAAGCATTGGTGTCCATGTAAAAAATAATATAAAAATATTACTTATCTAGTCTGATGATTTAGATCATACTTATCCATGTATATCCCCATTGAGGAAAAAAAATTAGTGCTACTTTGGAGCATGTGATCTTTGCCCCAATGTGTCGACATGGTAATAACCTATATTTATATTGTACATCATGCTGTAACATAATTACTGTTTTATTTACTGTTCATTGTAAACATGCCCTCAACCAATTGGATTTGTTTGGAAATCTTTCTATTTACCTTCGATTTGTTTGGAAATCTTTCTATATAATTAATCTAAGATTTCTACCATGTTATTGTTGGATCATACATCTGTAAATATACTTTATTGTTCACAGCAGACACAAGATCTAAACACTATGTTGGTTGAATGTTGTATCATCTAGAAAGATAGACCAACATAAGATCAAAATAGTGTCAGCGCGTTGTGTCTGAGGGCTTGTTCCAGATGCACGTGCAAGGTGGTAATTGCATTATACTCTAGTCTAGTAAGTGCTACAGAATTTATCAGATATGCCCTTTTGCCATGGAGTGCAATATAGTGCAGTGACTCCCGACGCAACACCAGACGCTGGCTGTCGGTCGGCTTAATGTGATTGCCCAGGCCCAATATTGAACCAACGTTTAGCCAACGTCTGATGTCAAGGGATTTGTCTTTAATACTTACCACCCTCTGACCACTGTTTTCCTAGAAAAATCAATGGCACAATTGCATTTCATGCCATACTGCTCTCGCTATAAACGGCCAGGAGATCACATGATATATGACCTAGGTAATCATTTTGTGTGACAGGTGATGTGAAATAAATCAATCATGTGTTGAAAAAAACACAGCGTGGACAATGATCGGATTTACTGAACACTATACTGTACCACAATTTCCATCAGACACATTTCAAAGTATAGACCTACTGCAAGAGGGACAAAATTTATCGACATTCCAACAACCTGAAGTATTATGCATTGAAGATTTTAATACTTTTGACAGAAAGTTTTCCTTTGGTTGGTGAAATTCGAAATCAAGGGTTTTAATGACGTTAGAAACACATGGTACACACATTTGTACAGACGTGAATAACAAACACACCCATTTACATAACACTGCAAACATATACAATGCATGTATCCTCCAGCTCACATCACTATATGAAGCAGCATAGACATAACTGTAAAAGACTATTTGAGGATTTGCTTAGGATAGGACTGAGAAAATAGTTTCATTGTATCATGATCGGTTTGAAAATAAAAGGATTTATAATTATTGTAATAGACAGACCTATATAGGGAGAAATAACAACAGTGTTCAGTGAAAATCAAGCTTCACTTGTTGTATACTGAAAAAGAAGCACTTTCTCTCTGGATAAACAATTGTATCCTTATATCACAACTGGTCCAGGCTCAGAATACAACCCTGTGCACAACCCAATCACTTATTCTAGACCTTCCGAAAGACGGTCAGCCATTATAAAAAAACAATCATGGCTATAAATATATACTACTAGAATATCTGATACACATGATGGTATTTGTTTGTTGACTGCACTAGAATTTGAAAGATGTCAGTCTGCACAAAGACATTGCATCTCAAGTGATTTCAAGTTTGATGCACTGCATGAAAGTCAATTGGTCACTGAGCTAGCAGCCAATATAACCTATTTAAAGAGATTACTAAATTGATGTAGCTAACCTTGATGGTCTTAGTGAGTGTGTTGTAATGGGCCAATGTGCACTGCTTTTCACAATACACACACTTAGACTACTATATAGGGTAATTATTTAATTTATCTTTACCATGATTAGAAAGTGGTATCGACAGAGAACAATTTTGATTTAAAGGTTTATTGGAGCATTTAAATCTCTGCAATGAAATCTCTCTATCTATTACCATAACAACAAATTGGAATGGATCTCATCAACAAATTTCCACATTCCATAATAAAAGTCAGCATAACAAACAGAACCAGAAAAAGATAAAACAGATGGTATCATACAAAGCATTCATTTATACACATATCCTCCTCTAACAAATAAGTGGATTTTTGTATTCCATTTCCACCACACACTTTCGGTTAGTATCTTAATCTTAATAATTGTTATTTCCAACAAAAGAACTGGTTGGTAGTCTAAATAATGAAAGAAAGAGGGAGATAACAGCACACAATATTAAGAAAGCAGCATTCCCAAACTTAGTAGTTATATTGTGTTGTAAAACAATTTGTATTGTGCAAAGCATGTGTGCATTCATGTTAGTATTTGTCAAATAGCACAATAATAATGCGATAAAATGCTGGTATGATGTAAATAACAGTTAGTGTAAAGTGGCCTCTTTAGTCGTCTTTTATAAAGAGAGCAGGAAAGATAATTTTAGTTACAATATCATATTAATCTACTGGCTCCGTCAATTATGCATTGTTTCAATAAAAATGTCTATTATACAGTCATGTTTGCGTGGATGCGTGGGTGCTTCTATCGTGACGAAAATAAGTGAGCTCAACCCATGACTAAAATGAAAATAGGAAAGTCATCTATTCAATTAAATAAGTGAGTAGTTTAATTTTTTACAAGACAATGAAAGAAAGAAATTTCAATTTTCCAGGCATTGGAAGCTGTAACTTCTAATGTGTAGATATATAAATAAATGATACCAGTAACAGTTATAAAAAAAAATGATGTCTACATATAAATCTATGTATTGGCAAAAAATGATAATTTGTCACAGAATGAGAGCATTGAAATCGTATACAGCTCAGGAGTTATTACACGTATAATATTTAAAAAATAAATTTCAGTATTCTTATTTGTGTAAGGATGGATCCCTTTTAGGGAACACAGTACATCTGATGTACATCACAATGGTGTTAACCCTTACAGCGCAGGGGTCTATTTTAGACATCAGAATCTGATGTCTGTAAACATCAGATTCTGACATCTAAAGTAGATCCCCGCAATGTAAGAGTAAAACTATTTATAATAGACGTTAGACCCATAATAAAGGTATTCAAATAAAGCAAAAAGAGCTACTAAGTAATTTATAATGGTTTCAAATTGGAAAAACCCTTTGGTCTCCATGGTTTATAAGAAAATATTTCAGCACTTTAAGGTGTTAGAATTAGCATGTGGCTAAATGTCACAATCACCTCACACAAAAAAGTGAAAATGAGTGGGAAAAAAGCAGTGCTGAAGAAAGTTATATATGTCCTCACTATACATGGAGAGGTGCAGGGTACCACTTTTGCCTTCCCTGCCCGCCTTCATGCCTTTCATCTGTGTAAGTTCTGTAATTAAAACCAACTTCCCATGCAAATTGATAATACACAACTGATGATGGGATATGTAATGCAAATTGTATGCTACAGTAGATTAATTAACTCACATTTGCTGCCCTTTTTTAGAAATTATGATATATGATGCTTAGATACATGTGAATATAGATTTGTGTGACATATACACTTTTAACTATTTTACATGAAATAATAAATATAACAAAAATAAAGTGTTGTTGGAAGTGATAAACCCAATTGAAGCAAATGATGTAAATTAAAAACGTAAATACTGTGTAGCAATAACAGAAAAGTTGGTATGACTAACCAATCACAGTTAATCGATTGTGACGCTTTGATAAATTAGGCACACATATGTAGGTACGTGAAAAATAAAAACAACAATATATTTATGTCAACGCCACATGCGGCTAGTGAGACAGTTGAGCGCACTACATGTAATATAATCTAGGGCCGATCAAGACAAATCTTTGGGGAACTGTGAATCAGTCCATTATCTATTTTTCAACTATAATTGATCAATAAGATTTATAATTGATCATCATAATTGGTGTACCAAGCGACCGATCATCAATTATAATCGATCATCGCGATTAAGGCCGACATAATATATATACATATAGCAATTTACCCACCACTACTAGCCGGGACATAACTAATCCCCCAGTCAGTTAATCCAATACACTGCCTTAATGAGCCGTCCACGTGTGTTTATTCACAAGTAGCGAACGTCCTATATGAGCGTGGTCCGGCCACATACACCCAGCAGACACAAGACGTTGATTCAATGGTGGATTAACGTTGGTCCAGCGTCGTAGACGGTGGACCAACGTCAAACCAACATTTATTCAACATATTGTGTCTGCTGGGACGGGGACGATACAAACTTCCTAGTGTGGGCATAATGCTCCTGTTAGTGTAAACACACATATGTAATATTCATCAGTAATGAATAACTGTTCCCTTTTTGTTTCACCAGTTATTTTTTTGTTTCACCAAGGCTACATCATCTGTGCTATAGTGACACATTTAATGTGGATATACAACGTCTCATGCCTGTAAAGGGTCAGAAGCTACCTGGGCTTATATAAGGTGTGCCTGCTAGCGTGATTATCATAGCTAGCGGGTGATATTAGAACAGGCATTGAAATGTTGCCGCAACCGCATGCTTTGATCCACAATGACTACCAGTCAATGGTGGGTGGATGTCGCCATCATTAGTCCGACATTGAACCAGCCGCTGCACCCGGAAATTTTACAGCAAAAACTCATTGCTGTGACCAGCGACTTTCTGTCACCAGCGACTTTTTTTGTCTGGCAGAAGCAAGGTCGTTGGTGGCAGGATCTACTGTATAGCAATTTACCCACCACTACTAGTTCTACTCCTGACAACCTTTCCGATCCGCTGTGGGTGTGTGAAAAAAATACCCTGTTACCATTGTTATAAAATTAAAACATACACCCATGTAAATAAATATCGATTACTCATCAAATAATATTATCATGTTATTTTATCGCTTTAGTGTAGGAGAGAAAGTATACAATTCTGGTACATATTTTTCAAATCATCAAACACAATAATATCAAGTTGAGATATTACCATAATTACCCTTCGAATTTAGTATTTTTGTACATGCATACCGGTATATCTGTAGCGTTGACCAGAATTTAAATTGACCCAATACTTATGCTAACAACAATATGTAGATATCAGTTGTAGTTACTGTATTTTGTAAGAATTGATATTTTACATAATTATGAAAGTCTGTTAATGTAACTGTATGTTATGAAGATATCTTCAATCCCACAGATAGTAATATCACATCTTGGGTGATATGTGATGTGACGTCTAGTAACCCGGCAGAAGGTGACATTTAAAAAGAGTTGGAAATTGAAATTTTTCATCAATGATCTAAAAAATATAGATTTTTATTTTTTAGTTGCGAAAATATGTTTTCCCTGGCAAAAAAATTCAAAAAGTGAAAAAAATATGCATCCTTAGTTTATTTTGATATAGTGTATTATTTCAAATTTGTCTTCAAAAAAGACTTTTTAAAAACTGTTAATAAGTGTGTATTGCATGAAAAACTAGGTTATCTTTAAAAAAAATCTTAATGGGAAATAATGAAAATATCACGTTTTTCCACAGTCTGTAGCTATTGCATAATCATCCAGGGTTGTGTCTTTAAATCTTAAAATGCTAAAAAAATTCATAAAATTACAAAGGTGAAATGCTGCATCTTTGAGTAGAATTTATTCAAAACTTCCACATAAATTGTGAATAGAATGACAAACACTCCAACAATAATATTTTCTCATAATTTTTTTTTAATGTGCAAAATGACACAGAATTTTACCCGAACTATTAGAAGTATGTGTTTAAAATAAAATTACCCTAAATATATATGCTTCAACCATGTTAGCCTATGTTTGTATATGTACGGTATACTGTAATAATAGTAAGTGTTAATGTAGTATTTTTCACCAAGATTTGGTCTTCCTTAAATTTTTATCACTTGAGAGACATTAATTCAAATGCATTAAATGTCTTCACACACATGCTTTGTAATGCAATACAAAGGAGTTTCCCATGCAAAAACGTATGACTAACTGAGTTTAATAATTGTATGAAATATAGAATCATATCATCCAAACACCAATCATATCCCACAACTTATGTTTCAGTAATCAGCATATAATACAGCCATATGAAGAAAACACTGAGATCAGCATAGAGTAAAAGCCACATTGCATTGAAATTTATACCAGCAAACACTGGGCACTGAACCAATGCTGAAAAAATGTTGGAATATCGTGGGATGCCTTGGCTTAACATTGAGAAATTTTGGGCCAACGTGATGCATTCAATGTGATTATCACTGAACCTAAACAACTCTACAGTGCATACAAAAGTTCAAGGTGTGTTATAAATATGTATAATCATATATAACTCACACCAATATTGCACAAACGGAACATAGCAAAATAATTTATTTAAAAACCCAGGCAATTTTCTAAGGTATCCTGGTGCTTGTGTGGTTTAGTGGGATTCACATTAATAACTGTTCATGATTAAAACATGACAATTTTAAAAATTGCAAAGATATACAAACATATGGTTTGAAACAAACATATCATATACCTATTGATTTATAAGTAAATTACTTGAGCTTGATTATCAGTATAAGTGCTGTTCTACAATATGTATCAGAGATTCGATAACTACAGTACTGTAAATGGGGTACAAAATGGGGGCTAACTCTTAACAAAATTAATTGAATAAATTTAAAAATAGTTTTTGAGAAAACAGATATAAATAATAAAAATAAATTTAAATAATTTTTTTAAATAATAACAATAACAATAAATAATTTAAAAAGAAAATAAGTATTTCAAATTTTAACAAGAGGTGTATGATATAGGATATCATCTCCCGCCATAAATTAGAAGTTTTTGCAACCACAAATATTTAAAAACTAAACTTGTGGTAGTGATTTTCAATTTCAGTAAAATCATATACATATCTCCATATCGTGGGTAATGTGATTGTAAAATTTAAAAAATTTCTGACTTGAAATTGATACATGGCAGCCATTTTGAATTTCAGTAAAACCTTGAAAAATCACCTGCACATCTCCATATCGTGGGGAATGTGATAGTAAACTTTACTGATTTTACAATACTTACTCAGGCCTGGAGCCCATTTGATTTCACCTCGACAATCCTTAGCCACATTCACCTCACATTTTTTATGACAGTTGAACTTGCAGTCTAAAAAACATACACAATTTAAAATATATACAATGATAGTAGTTAATCTAAACTAAATGTAATAATTATTATATATCATTTTTTTCAGAAGCTAGCCCATGTTCAAATTCAGCCAAGCCATCTGTGAAATACACACGTGGTATCACTTTCAAAATAATGCTAGAAATGTTGATTGTACCATGTTAACAAGAACAATTAAATGGATCCAATACAATCAAGGCAAGAGTTCATATAAAAAGTCAAATAAGGAATTGAGCAAGGTTTAGTTATAAGCGACCTGCATAAGAAGTTTGATGTACATACCAGTAACGAGAAATAAGTTTAGTTATAGCCATAAGGGCCTAATAGTGGCGGACGGGACGTACGACCAGACGAATGGAAGCTCCGCGTAAGCACTCTCAGCCAAATTTTGTGATAGATACAATGCGATTAAATGCAAATAGCTCCAAATTAAAACACAAGATATTACAAAAGAAAATACTAGATGATGAGGAAAGGTATTTGATATACTGGCATATAACATCACTAACCTTTACACTGTATGCCTTGTCTGAACAGGCCTCTCAGCAGCTTTTTACAATACTGACAGACAGTAGGCTTGGTGTAATTATGAACCATAAATGTGTGGGGCACCTTAATGCGACCTGCATACTCTTTCTCCAGTTCTAAAGGACGGCCACTCCATGACTGTGAGCGGTTATTCCTCCCAGAAGTACTGGATGTGCTCTTCTGACTAGATATGCCTGTAAGACTCTGTAACATAGCAAGTTATGATTGAGAAACATTTCAAGTTTCCGCGCCTAGAAAGTTTACACATGAATGTGCACTAACAATATATTTCACAATTTTTTTAAATATTGCAGGCAAGTAGACACTGATAATATACATGTATGAAAAAAATATATATGACACATTTGATATCTTGTTCATACAATTTAATTTAGAATTTTTACAATGTGACAAACAAATCAAACTAAATATTACGGGTACTAAAACATTGTATATGCAACTATTCGTGATTGAGCCCCACTTAGTGACTTACAAGATTGTCAGCTTGAGAAGAGAGTTGAGCCCCACTGTTGATAGACGAGTGTCGACGTCGAGCGTGACTGCAGTTGTTAGGTATTTTGTAAGCACAACGCTTGTGATAGTTCAAGCCACATCCTTAAACAAAAAAAACAAAGTAACATAAGTATTATAAGACTAATGTGTAGACATACATTCACACTCATCTACTGGTACTGTTTTTTTATTAGTCTATATAGATGTAATGAGTTCATCTCACCTGTGATTTAGACAAACATACTATGACATAATCATTATCAATTACATAATACATGTTCATGTATATGGATTTACAAACAATAATAGCCTCACATTAATAATGTGTTGAACATACATGTTGGTAGACCTGGTGTACAACTGTGCTATATACTGATACATACAGGTGTACAAAGGTGCATACTGAAAGTAGCACTATACATGGTGGTACAGTATAACCTCGGTTCCGGACCACCTCAGTATGCGGACCACCTCAGGTCTCGGACCACTTTTGTCCAGTCCCAAAGTTTTTCCCATTGACATAATGCTTAAGGATTAGCCCTTTAGCGGACCACCCCCGCTATTCGGGTCTCGGACCACTTTTTTTGCACCAAACCAGTCTCAACCTTGCTAAGCAGACCACCTGGGACATCGAGGGTCAAATTTTTTAATCCCTTGGATCAGAGACAGAGCATTCACACCTTCAGTCGCGCCTCCAGGCTTGGCTGCCCACAAACAGCAAATAGCTATAGTTATCAAGATAAGACTTAGCCCTATAACCACCTGATAAACCTTTATGGTCCGTGTGAGCTGTACACTCTGCATGGTGATATTTAGCTGGCAGTCTAGGTATTAAAATTACTATGGGCCCTACATGGTGGACGTCGCGCCTTCACGATGCTTGCACACAAATGACAGCCATCTGTTTGCTCAAAATGAATCTTATTTAATGTTAAGTTTATTCTTTGTATTCTGTATCTTTGCAAAGTTTTGTAGGCCCTTACAATTTTTTTTTAAACTTTTTTTTAGAAAATTAGCTACTAAATAAATTATATTATGATAATCGTGTTTAATTGGAAGTTGCAACTCTCTTGTCTCCTCTGCCAGGAATTTGATCCCCAGAGATCAAAATGTCAACCTTAAAATAACCTGTAATGTTTATTCTGTTTCTGTACTCTTACTAACTTTTATGCTAAGTATTAAGTCTCATGGTTTCAATGATGATTTCATATTAATTGTTACTGATATTTACATGAAAAACAAATAAACTGATTTGAATTTGTAATAAGAGGCGGTAGTTACGTCTGTGATTTGTCATGTTTATAGGCTGCGCCACATTATTATGGTGTTCACAGGGTCTGCCTGGATCAATTAAAGAGATATTAGTGACCCAGCAAATACGAGACAATGAACCAATGTTGGACTAATTTTCGGCCGACATATTAGATTGTTGGCCAACATTAACCCCGAATTGGGTCTACATCTTATGTTTGCTATGTATAAACCATAACACTTGACGTAGCACCTCTATTGTCATCGTCATCTGCGTTTTCACGAAATTCTTATGGAGTGATTTACGGGAGCACTGGATGTCTCGGTAGTAGTGATTATCTAAACAGTAGTGCCATCACTCAGTTATAGTGTGAATTTATTCTGCCGCTTGTTCTGACGCTAACGCAGCGAAATAAAAAAATGTGATAAAAATCACTGTTATGATCAGATATTGTAAGACGAAAGGCACTAACACTACACACATGGCATCACCTAGTGAAGTGATGAACCGCTCCCAGTCCCATTGCTTGCTTAGCGACATCACAGAAGCGTTAAGATAAACCATTGGACACCACTTTTATTTCACATGTTTAACACCAGAACTGTTGGACCTTTTTTGATGATCGCCTCTGTTATTGTATTTTTTGTGCTCTATTTCTATTCGATGGTTAACAGAATAAACATAACACCAGCTTACCAAGATATAAAAGGAGAATCTGAATTTACTAAGTCATTCAATGTTGTGCATCGATATGGCAAAAGCTAGACGTAATGAGCTCACGCTCAAAGAAAAAATAAATATCATAGATGCAAGTCGCACTCAAAGTCAGCGACAATTAGCAGATCAATTTAATGTTGGCAAAAGCCAGGTTCAGCGCATATTAAAGCGCAAAGCTGAGTTTATGGAAGCTTTTGAAGAAAACCAACGATCTGATAAAAAACGTCTTTGTACTGGCGCAAACTCAAGTTATGAGAAAATTGATGCCGCTACATGGCATTGGTTCAACCATTCTCGGTCACTAAATCTACCTGTGTCTGGGCCGTTTATTCAACAAAAAGCTTTGGATTATGCCAAACACCAGAATGTTCCAGATTTTAAGGCTTCTAATGGTAGGCTGGAGCGATTCAAAGCTCGTCCCAGCTTCAGTTGTGCTGTGATATCTGGAGAAAGAGCCAGTGTGGATGTGCAGCTAGTGGACGAATGGAAGGAAAAGCTGCCCACAATTATTGATGGATATGCTCCTAAAGACATCTACAACATGGATGAGACAGGCTTGTTTTATCGTGCATTGCCAGACCTCACCCTATGCGTCAAGAGAGAAGAATGCACAGGTGGCAAGAAGGCAAAAGAGAGGATAACATTAGCACTGTGTGTGACCTCTATTGGTGAATTTGAGCGCCCTCTAGTGATAGGGAGGGCAGCAAAGCTAAGATGCTTTCGCAATCTTGGCAATGATCGACTACCAGTAACTGGAAGTTCAACAAGAAAGCAACATTGTTGTTTGATGATTGGCTGCGTCGTTTCAATCAAAAAATGAAATCACAGAAACGTCGTGTTACTTTTGGACAATGCCCATTCTCACCCAAGAAGAGATCTCTCTAATGTGCGTCTGATGTTTCTGCCAGCAAACACTACCTCTGTTCTGCAGCCACTAGATCAAGGGATAATACAGAATGTCAAGGCTTATCACAAGCCAAGACATCTACGTGCTGCACTAGGAAAGATGGAGAGCGCCAAGTCTGTAGCAGAAGTACTGAAGTTAGTGAATGTGTTAGACACTTGTCATTGGGCAGCTTCAGCAGTAAAAGCCGTCAAAGCAACCACTGTGGAGAAATGTTTTGCGAAGTGTGGCATTTCTCCTGTTGAAAAGCCGCCTATAGAAGATGACGATGAAGATGATGTGCCCCTGATGCAGCTGCTAGGATTAGATACAACCAGATTAGCATTACAAGAACCCATTGTATACATAGACATTGATAGCTGTGCTCCTGCCACAGAAGATCTACTTGACGACGGTACAGAAAGTGAGCCTGACATCTGTGATGATGAAGATGATGACGACCAACAAGATCCACCCTCCACGCATAAAACATCAGCAGATGCTTTAAATGGAATAGATTCTATTCTAGCATTTTGCTGTGAAAAAGGACTCTCTGATACGACTGGAAAGTTGATGACTGCGCAGGATAGTTTGCGGGTTGCAGCTGTGGAGGCAGCATGCAAACTGCGACAAACTTCACTCAATGATTTTTTAATGTAAAATAAATGTTTTATGTACATGTAATTTCCTAAAAAAAATTTTAGTGCCAATTGAATAAATATTTTTGTTATTGTATGTGCTTGCTTTATGTTTCTTTTATCTCTTTTTCACGTAGTTAATGGTACACATACTGTACTTGGCGTATGCAAATGTTGTTAAAATATAATCTAAAAAATCCTAGGTGGGGTGAATAAAGTGGAAAAAAACTCAAAATCTACAGGGTTCAGACTGCCAATGCTACAATAAATTCGACCACTTTCAAGGATTTTCTTAGGGACAAGTCAAACACTTTCAAGGTAAATAAAATAGAATTGATGCAGTTGTATTAAAAACTTTAAAACACAAATTTCAACCGTTTGGTATATTCTTTATATGAACAGGCTTACCTACTTATTGATTTTATTTGCACTCACAATCTCAATGCTCTTAGAATGAGCAATCAAGCACTTTCAAGATTTTCAAGCAGTTGGTGAGTGAGTGAATATTGCTTTCAAGTACCGGTACTAGTTTAAACCCTGAATCTATATTTTTGGGTGAATAAATTCAAACTGACACTGCTGAATATAGAGACAAATGAGGATATGTCTATTGACCCTTTGACTGCTAATCTGATCACGATTAAATTTGTTTTTTTACAATTTTTATTAGCACCCTAAATAGCAGATTTAAAACATGTCACAGGTGAAACGAGATAGGAATGTGCAAGATTTCAAAATTGTTGACCTCGTATTTGGACAAATCTGAATCATTTTCAGCCACATGAAGTTGTGAATGGTGTTATGACATCATAAATTGTAATCACAAAAGACAATACCAAATAATAGATACATTTTTTTTATACATATGCAAGTTTTTTATTTTTTCTTCGATCGTTTTGTCGTAGATCTATCAAAAATAGATATTTATAAATAGAAAATATAATTTTATCAATAACTTACTTTAAAAAAAATTCAGTCCATAGTACAATATATTCCAAAGATTTTGTAATATAATCAAAAACTGTTTGAAATAGATGATAACACCTTCTTTGTTTTTGTGAAAAACATAGAGGGTGTTATCAACTATTTTTTTTAAATATGCCTGGTGTGTGTAAGAAAACAGTAAAATCATCTGTGACTAATATTGCTGATTTGCGGTGGCAAACATTATTATAACTATGTACAATGATAAAATATGTTGAGCTCACCATCACATTTTAGTCCTTGTCTCACCAGCCCGAAGAGCATCTCTCCGCAGAAGTCGCAAAAATGTGGGGACTTGTAGGAGTGAACGTACAGCACGTGGGGTCGAACCTGTAGCTCCTCCATTGTAGTTTGAGCTATAACAATAGAGACAAAGATTACAAGTTAAATCATTTGTTAATGGTCATCTCTCATTTCGGCTACTTTCAACGTGGATGCTCATACATGTACATGGTCAGAACATAATTTAAAGAGCTATACAGTAGAGCCTGCTATGAGCAGCCACCGTTGTGCCACAAGAAAAGTGGCCTTCCAAGAGAGGTGGCTGCTCATAGGAGGTTCATTTGTATACAAAATGTCATTTTGGGGAATGACTAAGTGGCCTCCCATAGGAGGTTGGCTGCTCATAAGAGTGGCTGCTCATAGCAGGTTCTACTGTATTTGAAACATCAAAATATTAAATGTTCTTCAAAAAGAACTGCAAGCTGTATAAAAACAACTTGGTGAAAGGCTCATTTTCAAAAGACCCCCCTATAATATTAATCTTAACTAGAAGGGTCCGAGCGGAAGGCGTGAAATTGTAGGCGGTGAGATATCTTCATGACATTTTTTTCCTTTGTCAGTCTCTGTGACCTTAACAAATAGGTTAAGGTCACCAATCTTTGAACTTGACCTTGCATATATCATATGGATCACTGGTATCAATATGGAAATACATAATATAAATTGAAGATGAGGAAATATTGTGATGACAAAACTTATCCTTTATTAGCCTCTCTGACCCTGAAAACTAGTTCAAGGTCACCCATCTTTGAACTTGACCGTGACTTTCATCACATGGATCACTGGTATTAATAGAGAAGTAATACAAATTGCAGGTGTGGAGATATTGTGATGGCAATTTTATCCTTTATTAGCCTGTGACCTTGAAAAATAGGGTAAGGTCACCCATCTTTGACCTTGAGTTTCATTATATGGATCACCGGTATTAATATGGAAGTAATACAAATTGTAGGTGTGGAGATATCGTGATGACAAACTTTTCCCTTTATTAGCCTCTGCAACCTTGAAAAATAGTTCAAGGTCACCCATCTTTGCAATTGAGTTTCAGTATATGGATCAGTCTTTCCCGATAAGCTCAAAATGTCACTGGACAGTAGGTCATGTAAACTTGAAATTTTTACCGGACCAGAAAAAATTCACGAGACAGTAGGTGGTCAATGGCCTATTCTTACCTTGCAAGACAAAAAAAAAAGATCAAAAGACAAAACTGACAAAAAATATCTGGATTGTAAGTCCGATGTGGTTGGATATTTTGTTGATGATAGTGGTGGGGGTGGTGATGGTAGTGGTGATGGTGGTGTTGGCGGTGGTGACCATGGTGGTGGTGTTTTTGGTGTTGATGGTGGTCGTGATTGTGTTGGTGGTTGTGCTGATGATGGTGGTGCCGGTGATGATTATGGTGGTGATGATGGTGGTGATGTTGATAGTGGTGGTGATGATGCTGGTGGTGATGATTATGGTAGTGATGGTATTGGTGATGGTGGTGGTGGTGTTGGTGATGATGATTGTGATGGTGTTGATGATGATGGTGGTGGTGATAAGGGTGGTCGAGGTGCCCTTAACTGGGCTACGTGCAAATATCTGGCAGTGTGGGTATACGCCCCTTTATTTCTGCCGAATTATTTTAAAAGTCCCCTAAATTTGGCAAAATGTATATTTTTTTAATACTGGATCAGCCCCTGTCTGGATACTGTGTCAGATTATCTGCAATAGCCCTTCACCCACGGGATAACGTGTGTATCTTTGTGAATCTTTCCCGTTTAGTTTTACAACTCAACAAGCTATATGAGCTCTTCCACCCCTCTTGGACCCCCCCCCCCACTTAAACATTCCTGGAGGAAACCCTGACCATCAAACTTGTTCTCTCATTCGAGGCCATTGAAATTATATATATTTTTTTTTCTTAAAGGAATATCACAGAATACATTTTCATCACCATAGTATCAACTGTTTTATCATAAGGATTTCCTCAATTAATAAATCTAGTCCAGCCAAAAAATACCCCTAGGTTTATACTTCAGGGGCAGTTCTTGTGAGTTTTATCATGATATTGTTCACAAGTTGTGACCACTTTATGAAAAATTTGGTAAAATGTCACGTGTGGCTTGTAGATGCATTTTTAATTACCTGTTCTCTCTGCTTTAAAGTCAATTAGGAAATTGTCTGAGTATATCCATCATGTCCGTGTATTGGAGCCACAAAGTGGAATTTCGGGATGTTTGCAAATAATTATTCATATCTAGGAAAACATTCACTGAGCTCCTTAATAAGAGGTGATCATTTGGTCACCAATTAGTGAAAGGGTACCTGATGTGACTTCCTAATAAAGCTCAACAAGCTGCTAAAGAAAAATGTTGTTTTTGTGGTTGAGCTTCTGTCTCGTATAATGTTGTCTTGAGAGTCCATTAGAGTTTGATTGATTATCTCGCTCACTGTTAGCATCCTAAGGTGGCTTCTCTGGATGCTGTGCAATGTTAATTTGTTCTTTTCACGAAGGTCTACATGTATAATTTTGGACAATATGGCCTACCATGGCATTAAGTGAAGCATCAAATAAAAAGGATCCACTGATGCTTTTCATCAGCTTTTCTAGACAACATATGACTAATTGCATCGCTGCTATAAATGTGCATCTTGAAGACCAGACCCATGACCAATGGACCCAAGAAAGTTCATTACAGTGTGGAAGCCAAGGCGTAATACAAATGAATGGAGTTCCCCATACATGTATGATATTCTGACTCACTTTTATGTATCTGAGGTGCTTTCCACCAGAGCGGTTGGTCAAAGGTTGTAATAGGTATACGTATATCTTGGCATGGGAGGACACATTTAGTTTAAGCTGCTTGTATTCATATGAATGGGAGGAAGATACAATATTGAAGATTATCCAGGGTTGCCATTTGCATTAAACCAGACCATACTGGCCTCTTTAGGAGCCGTATGACGCTTTCCAAAGGGCATCAATAGATGAAGATAAGTTTTTTTGGTTCCTTGCGTGATATTGACTATCTTGCCCATACCATGGTATGTGCTACACACTTACAACTATCTTTGGTGATGGTGTTTTGGTTAACATTATCTGCTTCATAATGAACAATCTGATCTGATATACGGTTTGAAATGTCTGTATCCTGATACACTTCCTTCATCAATAGACAAAAGACATAGCGTTTTAAAGTCAAATCATCAATTAGATATCTTAAAGCAAAATGCTAGTTGCACACTAATAACAAAATATTACTGGACAATCTGTCAGAGACTGCAAACCTCCGCCGCGTGACAAGGATTGCAATCCGAATCCTGGATCCGGATCATAATCCGGATCATCCCCAAAATGTATAAGATTGTTTCTTGGCCCGAGATACACCTCTGATAAAAGTTTCATGCATGCAAATCCGTTCACTAATTTGTAAGTAATCCTGTTGACAGACAGACAAACAAACCAAAAACCACCAAAACATAACCTCCTTTGACAGAGATAATGAGAATTTCCTGGAATTTTACACCTGTATGGTAGTAGTATTATAGGAGGTGATATAATACATAAATCACATCTTATAAACTGCCAACTATCAAGATAAATGTTGATCTTGACAGTTTATTTGGGAAAATAAGACATTTGAGGGATTTGGGCGGCCATATTGGATTTGTGCAAATTCGAAATATTATCTAAGTAAGCCATTGTATCCTCTAAACGTCACCTAGTTATATCAAACTATGAAATCATAAAAAAAAACTCGCTTAGAATCAGTTATATCAACAAATCCCTAGCATTTTAGAAATTTGACGGCCATATTGGATTTATGCAAATTTAACATATTTCCCCAAGAGGCATTTCGGGGCATTTTTAGCTGTTGATCTAGAGACCTTTCCAAGATGCATTGTGAAAAAAAACAATTCTGTTGCAATTTGTGCCGGATCTGTCACTACATTGACTAGACTAGATGTGGTTTTGTTTGCCATATTTGCAGATTATCAGGTGATTATATGTCCAAGTTAAGTTTATCCTCACAAATTTTGCAAAACTTGTGGCGATACACGTGAAAGACCATCTGTGTGACGTCATTTTCTGGATTTCCCCATGCAGATTCGCCATGCGGTGCTGAAAAAATTCCAACATTGTTGGATTTTCTACCCACGCGGCAAATCACCAGCGCGAGATCCATGTGAGTGGAAATGATACATTGATTTAAAGAAGGCTAGATAATAAGGCATCCACCTGCGCAGGTTAAACCTTACCAATGGAAACAGGCACTAATTTAGTAATAAGTTGTCTGTACCGCTCAAATGAGTAGATCATAGAACTGTGTAAGTTTGCCAGGGAACAATATGTTAGTTGCTCGAAGGAGTGCTAGGTATGTCTACATAGGCTGATATGTGTTCATAGTATTTGGCAGACAAAACGTACTGTTGAGGCATACCCAGCCTCATTCCCAGGCCAGCTAGCACAGCAAGTCTGCCCAGGCATAGTGCATTGATAATCTGTTCTGAAATTGCTGCGTCCTGATAGGGTGCTTAAAACATTTTGGTGAACCACACCTGACCCTGAAAACTATGTCAAGCTCGAGGTTTCCGTGTGCCAATAAGAGACTGGTTGACATAATTATGGTTGTCATTATAGGCTGAGTATTATTATGCTCAGCAAACACATGCAATCAACCTGTGTTGTATCATAGTCGGCCTATACAATACAATGTCGGCCCAGCAATAAAGTGACATAGGATGTGCGTCTTTTATTGTGTTATTGTAGGCTTGTTTGTGTGTAATAGAAATGATAACAGCAGAAATGTAGTGACGGTATCAACTACTCTTTGTTTAGCCCTTTCAAGCCTGATTTTACCATAGTCTTCATCCACTTCATCCACTACAAGCCGCGAATTGCTGCCGCAATTCTCGACTTGTAGTGGATAAAGATGACTTGAGGTGGATGAAAAATTAAAGAAAATTGTCGTGTATTGGTAAACCAGTTTCATGGAAATTTTCATTCTAAAACCCCTAGTTGTAAGAAAATTAAGTGTGTTTTCAGGGCTGAAAAGGAAGCTTTAATGCATCGTGAGGGCTTAAAGGGTTAATGTTGGGCCAGCGGCTCAGACACAGTGGATCACCATGAACCCAGTGAAGGGTCATCACTATTACTGTGTGTGCAGTCCCATCAACACGATACATTGACACAATGTTGGTTCCGGTCTTCCACTTTCCCACGCTAATTAATGCCTGGGCTTTGAAGTGCCCTGGATCTCAATGTCGGGCGGCGAATTAGGTATACATAGGCCTATAGTCTTGTATTAATCATCTTGCATTTAAATAGCGCGGCGCCTAAGATTACTGCATTCAACGGGTTGAATCAAAAATGTTCTCAATTACAATCAATCAATCAATCAATCAATCAATCAATCAATCAATCAATCAATCAATCAATCAATCAATCAATCAATCAATCAATCAATCAATCAATCAATCAATCAATCAATCAAAAGACATCTGTAGCGACTAAACCCCCAAATGATCAGAGCTCAGAGGTGCACACATCCTTAGCCTGTTCATGCATCATATTTAAATACAGGCAAACCCGGGGAGGACCAACGAGGAGCTATGGTGGGAAAAGGAGGCCAATTAGATGAGATTTCAGTATTTTTTAGATTTATATTTCGTATGGGCACAGGAAAAGCGTTCCAGAGGGTTGGGCTCGCTACCGAGACAGCTCACAATCCGGTCTCAGTTTTTTATAATTATATCTATTTGAATTTGTGGAACGGTGATATTTTTTAACATTTCAGCAACGAGAGTAACCCAGTGAGATATGCAGGTTGGTTGTCTTGTAGAGTTCTGAAATGAGGAACAGGAAGCCAATGAAATAGTTTTTAGTATATAAACATGGGGGCTTGGTCATACATGCCAGCGGGTCGGGGCTTTAACACCTAATCATACTTGCTAGTGTTAGTGTTACTTTATATTGCAGACCCCCCGAATATGAAGTGATGATTATGACGCGTGCAGACCCCCCCGAATATGAAGTGTGATTATTACGCGTGCACGTAGGATTATGGTAGTAGTAGTAGTAGTAGTAGTAGTAGAATATTGCGTCACTTTGCGGCACTAATGGTCATTTAAGTGACATTGTAATACGATAAAAACAGTGCAGTCCATTGATTAGATGAATAATGTACCGATGATGACGTGAGGGAGGAGTGATAGGCGCCATAGATACAAAACACAGCTCCGCTATCCTCGGGTCGGAATAACCCGGAATAACAATAGCTGAGGGTAACTTCATTCATTCGAAGTCAGACCTAGTGTCAAACTCTCTATTGCCGGTAGTTTAAAGCGACACAATCAGACTAAAATCACAAAAAAATCAGTATTTCCATTTTGGCTTCTTAATATGACCATATGATGTAAACATTCCCATAGACTAGAACTACGTAAGTTTAAAAAAAAAATTGTTACGCATTTACCAATAAAGCGAGACGTAAAGACGAAATTCCCGTATTTCTTATTTTGGACATGCATGTCCGAAATAAGAAATCGGTGGGGGGATTTTTTGATGATTTTAGCCTGATCGTGTCGCTTCAAGGCCTTAACATTGGCCATCACCAGGGCCTGCACGTGGAGGCTGCACATGTCTGACTAGTGCTTCCGTACCATACCGTACAGCATGCAAAAAAGGAACAGATCAATAATGACCCTCACCAGGTGGGGGCGAAAAATACTACCACTCTAGAATTCACCCCAGTACCCCAGAACTATGTGGCCAGTAAGACCCCAGACCTCCCGTTCCGTCCGCTTCCCCGTAAGTACCTCCACGGATACTAGAACCACGGTTCTAGTATCCTTGGTACCTCCTTTGGAGCTACAGAGTCTGAAGTCCCCTTTGTTACCTCCTAAAACTGAACTGTAAAGTTTGAGGTAGGACAAACAAAGTCTGAAGTCTGAAATGACATGTGAACAACATACGCTATAATATAATCATAGATGCGAAAAGTTTAACAGAACCAAACACAATTCCAAAGATTCCCAAATTCCTTTCGTAGTGAACAATTGCTGACAAAATTCCGTACAGTTATATGCTCAAAGTATGCATAATTGATAATTTATAGGCATACTGACCATACTAGCAGAACAGTAATGTTATCCAATAACTACTATAGGGTCTGATGTAAGTAGGCTTACTGCCCAGTAAACAGTTGACAGTGTTGGATTGAATTTGGGTCGACATCACAGACGGTGGGAAGACATTAAATTGACATTGGGTTAAAGTCTTATGGTTTTCTGGGTTACCGCTTCAAAATTATCCCTTAAAGCGCTAAATTATTAAAAAAAAAGTTTTTACTAACTTGAGGCTGTGTCTGGCTATCGCGACCCACAACCTCAAGTGAGTAAAAAATACTTACATATGTACAATTTGAAACATAACTTATCATCCCCTTAGATATGAAAGGGTGTATCTGCCACTTTGAAAAGTGGCAGATACACCCTTTCATATCTAAGGGGACGTTATGTCAATCTAGCAAATTCAATTTTTCCATGCCAATATTCCTTTTTTGGTGTTTATAACTAATCTATGCTGAAATACCAGACTTGGCATAGTTAGCAAGGGTCAGCATGATTGTTTTGTTTTTTAGAGAAACCGTATTTGAACATGAAATTGGCAATTTTTGCCTATCTGGTATAGGTCTACCAGGGCGAATGATGCCCATCCGGAATGTCTGCCTTGGTGAAAAAAGCTGAGACAATTATATTAAGGTCGAGCCGGTCTGATGCCTTGCTGCAGGCTGTACATCTGTCCAATATTTTGTCAGAAAACTGGAAATTGAATAATCTTGACAGTAGACGAACAAGAAATGCTGGTAAAACAATGAGAGCTGGTTAGTCCCACCGAATAGTTTATATGATTACAAGCTATATATAACAGACTTACAAGATATATTCGTCATGTTGTTGTCAATTTAACCCTTGCAGCGTGGAGATCGACTTTCGACCCGTCTGTAGACGTCAAATTCTAAAGTCGATCCCAGCGCTGTAACAGTGTAAGGGTAAACATATTTATAATACCCGTAGACCCATAACATAGGTACTCAGATGAAGCGGAAAGAGCTAACAAAGACATTTTTAATATGATGAATTAAAAAAAACATTGGTCCCCATGGCTTATACAATAATATTTCAGCGCTAATTGAGCTTATGGTCATCAAGATGGTCGAGAACTGCATGCGTGTTAGTTTGACTGATGTTTGCCAGATGTCTCAACATCCACTATTTCAATTCACAACAATAGTGGTTCATTTGTCACCCCTGCACATTTGGTCGCCACTCGCCCATAGCCTGTGATTATAATTAGTTGTATGTTACACACTTGCAAATACTGTAAATCAAAAAGTCGTATATATATATAATCAGATTATATCTATAGGATATGGATGTTAAATTTTAAGTTTCCGTACACTTGTTACGTTGCCACAGCACACCATTAAAAGACTTACGCAATTCTTGTCTATGAATGGCCATGTTGACAATATATAAGTAGCCATAAGGAGTTTTTATTATCAAAATATAGACAAGTTTATTCCCGTCCATGTGAAGTTGGAAATTGCGCGTGAACAATTCCAGCTATAAATGTTTAGAAATAGCGAAGAACAATTTCGCAGTTAAAGAGGTGGAGCACGATGTCTTGAGAGCTAAAAAAACAGGAGAATATCAACCTCAGCGCGGCGCATGTCAGACAGCCACGAATTTCTCCCAGATAGATGGTGATGTATAGTCCTTTGGCATGAGCGGAGTCTCCTAATCAGTACAAATGACAGCAAATAGTCAAACATGGAGCACAGGAAAGATCAGGACAAAAGCATATCATAAATACAGCTGGACTGGTATAGCAGAAATAACAAAACGTCGTATGATGTTAGATTATGCATGATATACACCTATGATAAAATTTAAAATGGCTGTCAGTTGCCTGGATGTATATAAAATGACTTGTTGTCATACTCCAGTCCATTTAGTCATGTCACTTGAGAAAAATGCACTCAGGATGTGTGTGTGTGTGTGGGGGGGGGGGGGGTCCAGTTCTCATTTCTACAAAGCTGTGAGTCGAAATTTAAGTAAATATTAAGCTCACTGTTTGGATGATTGACATAGTACTGTAGCGATGACAAATATACTCTGGTGTGTTTCTCTTCATTGCATCCGGGGTTGGAGCTATCTCCAGCTGAAATTACATATAACAGCCAACCGGAGGATGGAGGATATATTTTGCTGGGTATTCATCAATCAGATTAAACAACGGGTTGCGACGTGTGCATCCTCAGCATACCCTGCACACGGCGTTGAAATATAGGAGGTTGAGATTTCTTGGTATAACGCAATATGCCTACCTGGTACTCAGTTCTCAGTGAGTCATAGTATTATAGGAACCGTATTCACGTACACGTTACGATATATCGTAGGCTTCCGATTGGTCGAGATGGACATCTCGACCAATCCGAAGCCTACGATATATCGTCACTTGTACGAGAATACGGGTCCTATAATACTATGACTCACTGAGAACTGAGTACCAGGTAACTGCGGATACAGAGTGTGCACGGTGGTACTTGTACTATGAGTGCGTGTAAGCTGCGTGCATGACGGGTCCCCAGAGGGTCGTGTATTTGCCTGTAGCTTACGGCTGACGACACGAATTCTGTGTCTGGCAGAGTCCCCTCATTAATTGCTGATGTTTCTTTAATGTCACGGGGAGCCTGGATTACCTTTCAGTCAGATTGCCACCGTACCGACTACGTGATGCACACCAGTAATTACGGAACAATTGCCTGTGACATCCGACGTTCACTTCTCACATTTATACTTGGATCAGCATTCAGGGTGGCTTTTGACATTCTTAAATTAACTGGTTATTGACGAAGAACGTCTCGATATAATAGTGTTGATCCTTGTGAATCCTGTCATATATAACAATATAAGCTGTGTATATTACGTGGGGTTCTACGCTTTTCCAATGTCGTTTTTGCTACCATACATGTAGTATAATGTGTGGCTATTATATCTCTGGGTTTTGGAGCAAGAAACATTTATTTATGTAAATCATGGAAAGCTGCTTACGTGTCTTTTATATTTTCAAAATAACCTCTTCCTTTACCAACACATCATGGCAAGGCAGCTTAATTTGATTTTAAGTGTATAATTTGTGTATAGTAGTAGTCACTTTTCGGCACAAAAGGTCTATTAAGTGACATTGTAATACGATAAAAACGTTGTAGTCAATTGATGAGATGAAATGATGTACAGATGATGATGTGAGGGTGATAGGGCATGGTGGGTTATTGAGAGCGTTTTCCTTCGCTCGCCTGATAAGGGGTTCTGGGCATGTCTAGGGGATTTACCCCCAGACATGCCCAGATGGCTGGAGACTTTGGTTTCACTGTGCAATTTAATGCTGAAACACCGTGGCATTTCGCGCAACTCCGCTATCCTCGGGTCGGATAGTCCCCAGAGTAACAATAGGAAGGATAATTCCCTCTGGGTAACTACATTCATCCCACGTGAGAGACCTAATGTCAAACACGCTATTGCCGGTTATTTAAGGCTACCACAGCCTACTCCAGCGCCAGCACTGAAGCGAGAGCTGCATTAGCACCGCAGTTGAGCGGAGGAACCAGGGTACGCCACTGGCAATTCGCCTGAAGATTATGGCCAGATACGAGGAGGCTGCGGCTTCCCTTGGATGATTGCTGTAGACTAGTGCTTCGGTACCATGCCATACAGCATGCAACTGACGGAACAGATCCCTAATGACCCTCCCCGGATGGGGCAAAAAGTACTACTACTAGCAATCATCCCAGTACCCCAATTCGTGTATAATGTATTGGGCGAACAAATGTGTTTTACTAAATTTTAACTGAATTAGATAAAATATAATTTTTACCTTACAAGATGCCCATGTTAACTAATAGCGATACATTGTACTATATAGTAATATGTTGTACTAGTAATCATATTCACATGCAAGTAGATGGGTCGTCATGATTCGCCGAGTAAACATGTGGGCCCACCCGCATGTGCAGCGTGGTAAAAGTCTAGAGGAGTGGGGTCCGCCGCAATGTAAAAATTGTGGTTCAGTGAAGTAAAACGACCCAGCTTATTTATATTGACATTATCAAAAATAAATAGCAACCAAAAATCAACTGAGCAAGATTTTTGATGGAGCTGTATTAGATAAGCCAGTAATTTGCATGGCGCCGAGGTTTATTCCCCTAGTACTGGCCTATTTTAGGGGGGAGGGAGTACGGGGGAAGGGGAGTACGGGGGGGGGGCATTTTGTAGGAGGAGAGTACGGGGGGGGGGGGTGATGAAAAAATCAACTAAAATTATATCAGTAACCACATCACCTCTGTGATAGGATAGGGAGGGAGTTTCAATAAGCATTTAGTTTAATATTATTGATATCATTATCACCTGCTTACATATAATAATGGCGCTGCTCTATATTTAAATGTTAATGCCAGAGAAATGCTTCGTTTATGCTATTCGCTATGTGGTGCGAAAACACATCTCTAGTATCGCTTGCATTAGCCACGAATATATAAACATGATCACACAATGGCCTTCTGCAGCATTTTATTCAAAGGGCAAGTGGGGACACAGAAGCTATTCAACTAAAAGTAATGAATTATCTTATGGTTTATGTAAATTCGTGCATATCATTCACTAATACCAAGTTTCCCCATAAAAATTGAACCTTACAAATGTACAGGATTTAAATGTATTAAATGTATATGGCAATTACATTGAAAATTAATATACATGGCCGTCTACGCTGCTGACACAATATGCAACCAACATTGCGTCAACGTCTCGTCTATGATCAGTGATGATCAAGATTGGATTTAACCATGCAATGTTTCCATGGTGTAAGGTTAATAACGAAAGTATCATATCCCTCCGCTTAGAGAAAATTAGGTAATATGTTGTCACTACACAAGAAGAGAAGTAGGCCACGGACGAGTGATACCTCTACAAGACGATATAAAAGATGTATGAGGAGGGACTTGAAAGCCACCATGACAAAAGACCAAGGTGATCTCTGAGCCACCTCAAAACGTCCACACGATCCAGTCGTCTACAAGTTCTCATAGAAAATATAATCTATCGTTTACTTTGTTCTTGTATTTGAAAGTCAGCATTGACTAGGCGTGACTGTTTGGGTGTTGTCGTTTAATGCTCAAACATTTTTATACATGTAGCTAGCGATGCACCTCTGGCAACAGGAAAAAACATGAGTCTTGATCACTTGGTCATATTCATCAGAACAACAATCAAACACAATTGCCCAGTATATAGATACATGTATATATCATCCAAGATGAAAATATATTACAACACTCTTCTCGATTCGAAAAAAACTGTATGATGGCTTTCACTTTAAATTTAATTAGACTGGTCGTTATGGCTATGTTTATAATAATCAAGTATCCCATCTACCCAAACTTGTTTTGTGATTTCCAGTATAGTGTTTGACAAGCTATTTATATAAAAAAATATTTCCGAGGCAAACACTGCCTTACAATAACACAAGTCTTCAAAATTGTTTGTTGTTGTTGTTATAGTTTCAATTGCGATTATTTGAATAAATGGATTGTTTCCCGTATAATACCTAATCTTTTAACACGTTTGTTCACCCCAAGGCGATGCCTATTTAAACGATGCTGAACACCTTGCATTGTATCGCAGCGTATGCTCAAACCCGGATACTTTATTTTAATTATTTACAAAAAATGAACAAAGATATATTTACGCTGGAAAAAAACCATAATTAATGTAAGTTAGTATTTTGTTTAGGGTTAGCCACGTGATATAATTATTGCGGCTGTTATCTTGGACAAAGGGCAATAAAATGTTCTGATTTGTGCAGGGAATACTGCTACATCCAGTTCTTTACGTGTGGCTAATTCGGCCTTTGTTACGTCCGTTTTTATCCAGCACCATGTGTTTTCTACATATACCTTGCATCTGGACACTGCGGGAAAAATAACATATTCCGGATTTCATTTTAGTCTAACCATGCCTCAACCGCCATCCATAAGTCTGTGACAGAGAGTATTGCCTTGCTGAATACAAATGGGTGAGCAGGCTACCCGTTGCCGAACATCAATCGATCAATCAATAAAACTTCTATAGCGCCTATATCCTCAGCGGACCGAGCTCAGAGACGCACAAATCCTTAGCGTGATCATGTGTCATAATAGAGACCAAAGCAGGTTCGTCAACAAGTAGCCGGGCTGCTGAGGAGCTAGGGTGGAAAGGTAGGTCAGAATTAAGTAATTTCCGGAATGTTAAAATTGTTTCGGCATTACGTATAGTAGTCGGTGGGCTGATATCTATAAATTTGAATTTCGCCTAGCTCTAATGACAATTATGTTTCCTGGTCTCATTTTGAAGGTAAATAATTACCTTTCATTTGAGATCGGGTAACCCTCTGAGAAATTGTCCCAAAGAAGCATTTTGAAGCCAAATAGATACCTACCCTCTGGTATCTGAAAGTAATGGAGAATAGTGTTTAATATTTTTTTCACAAGGTGAAAATCGGGTTTAATTCAAACAAAATTTATTAATTAGAACATAAAGTGATGCTGAACCATAAAAATATGGTGCAAGTTTTTTAAGTGAGCTTAAATTTTACTATACAGACCCTTTAACAATGTCATACATGTACCTTGTCATATACCCTGTCATATTTGTTGCATTATTACATCGGACAAAAATGTCAAGAGAAGGTTAATGGTCATACTGCAAATTACATGTGTATGCATGAGCTCATATGTATTGATAAAATTACATTTGGTATATTTATGTAGGCCTATACATTTATATAAATAAATATGAATTACCCCTTTAAGCGACAAGTCGGATTGAAATTAGTACCCACTTGAAGTTATGTCCAGCTATCTCAAAACTCAACATTAGGTGTGTTTTTTTATTTTTACATAATGTGCGTTGATAAAAAATAAAAACAATAATAATTGTTGTGATTTATGATCAATGGGCTACATTATTTTTAAAAGTAAATTGAGAAAAAAAATAGCGACATTTTAAATTGAATAGGTACTGTAGATCAGGTGATTTTTGCGTGTTTAAATTTTCGCGAATTTCTGATTTTGGAACTCTTCACGACAATTAGAACTCGCGAATTTTCATTTTTCTTCAGTAGCGCTATTATAATAATAATCTTCGCGAGATTCTTGAATTCGCGAATTGGTCGTCCTCACGAAATTTGCGCAAATGAAAACCTCGCGAATATTACAAGATCTACAGTATCATGTTTTAATGTGAGAATATAACCATGCCTCAACCGCCATCCATAAGTCTGTGACAGAGAGTATTGCCTTGCTGAATACAAATGGGTGAGCAGGCTACCCGTTGCCGAACATCAATCGATCAATCAATAAAACTTCTATAGCGCCTATATCCTCAGCGGACCGAGCTCAGAGACGCACAAATCCTTAGCGTGATCATGTGTCATAATAGAGACCAAAGCAGGTTCGTCAACAAGTAGCCGGGCTGCTGAGGAGCTAGGGTGGAAAGGTAGGTCAGAATTAAGTAATTTCCGGAATGTTAAAATTGTTTCGGCATTACGTATAGTAGTCGGTGGGCTGATATCTATAAATTTGAATTTCGCCTAGCTCTAATGACAATTATGTTTCTTGGTCTCATTTTGAAGGTAAATAATTACCTTTCATTTGAGATCGGGTAACCCTCTGAGAAATTGTCCCAAAGAAGCATTTTGAAGCCAAATAGATACCTACCCTCTGGTATCTGAAAGTAATGGAGAATAGTGTTTAATATTTTTTTCACAAGGTGAAAATCGGGTTTAATTCAAACAAAATTTATTAATTAGAACATAAAGTGATGCTGAACCATAAAAATATGGTGCAAGTTTTTTAAGTGAGCTTAAATTTTACTATACAGACCCTTTAACAATGTCATACATGTACCTTGTCATATACCCTGTCATATTTGTTGCATTATTACATCGGACAAAAATGTCAAGAGAAGGTTAATGGTCATACTGCAAATTACATGTGTATGCACGAGCTCATATGTATTGATAAAATTACATTTGGTATATTTATGTAGGCCTATACATTTATATAAATAAATATGAATTACCCCTTTAAGCGACAAGTCGGATTGAAATTAGTACCCACTTGAAGTTATGTCCAGCTATCTCAAAACTCAACATTAGGTGTGTTTTTTTATTTTTACATAATGTGCGTTGATAAAAAATAAAAACAATAATAATTGTTGTGATTTATGATCAATGGGCTACATTATTTTTAAAAGTAAATTGAGAAAAAAAATAGCGACATTTTAAATTGAATAGGTACTGTAGATCAGGTGATTTTTGCGTGTTTAAATTTTCGCGAATTTCTGATTTTGGAACTCTTCACGACAATTAGAACTCGCGAATTTTCATTTTTCTTCAGTAGCGCTATTATAATAATAATTTTCGCGAGATTCTTGAATTCGCGAATTGGTCGTCCTCACGAAATTTGCGCAAATGAAAACCTCGCGAATATTACAAGATCTACAGTATCATGTTTTAATGTGAGAATATGGACTGTTTATGAGGACATGACACCCTATGCTTAAGTGGGGTATTGGTATGATTGCTAATAGTAGTACTTTTCACCCCCATCCAGCGAGGGTCACAGGGATCTGTTTTGTCTGTAGCATGTTTTACAGCATGCCTCTACGAGTCTGGCCATAATCTTCGGGCGGATTGCCAGTGGTGTACCCTGGTTCCTCCGTTCGACAACGGTGCTAATGCAGCTTCCGTATCAGAGCAGGCGCTGTCAGCATCGCAGGCACTGATGTTGGCCGTGGTGGCCTTGAAACAACCGGCAATAGATTGTTAGACATTATGTGGCTTACGTGGGATAAATGGAGTTAATAACTCTTAGGTATTGTTACTCTGGGGACTATTTGACCCGAGGATAGCGGAGCTGTGCGAAATGCCACGGAGTTTCAGCATTAAATTGCATACAATTGACTACAATATTGTTATGGTATTACAATGCCACTTAAATTACCATTTGTGCCAAAAAATGACGCAAAGCAATAATTTACTACTACCCATGTTTAAGTGAGAACAATTATGTCATTTTATCAACAACATTTTGTACTACAATGTTAGGTAATGGTATTAAATCGACAGAATATAATATTATTATTTAAATAATGCATAATAATTGCGGAATATGACGATATAATGTCAGGATATCAGGGATATAGTTTCCTATTTTCACAAGGTGATATTGTGATGACAGCATATGGGATGATACTGCTAAGACATGAGAATACTCTGACTATAGTTTGCCAAATAGATTGGTATAAGGATTTTGCATTACAATTTTGGTATATGGTATATTAGGGCTAGAACAAATAAAGCCCTATAATGACAAGCTATATCGTCAGATATGACAATATAGTGTCAGTATATTGCATTATAATACCAGGAATATGACAATATGCTGTCGGCACAATACATTATAATGTCAAAATGTGCAATTACAATGTAAGGGTATGACATTATGATAATAAGATATGACATTATAATTCCAGCAGATAAAGTTTACTTTTCAGGATGTTTCATTTTTTAAATGTCAGGATGCGGCACAATAGTGTAATATATGCTATCAAACTCGAAAGTCAGGATATGACATTTTTATATGGGAACATGACAGTATAATATAAAATAAATGGGAATAAAACTTCAAAGAATGGCATCAATATGCTGGGATAGCATTTCGATATATTGCATTGTAGGGGCCTACATGTATTTTTAAAATTTGATAATGGAATGTTATGATAGTTAATTATATATCTAGAAATTTAATTTTGTGAGATTTTTATACAGTATAATATCAGGATCTGATAATGCCAGTACAGTATATTCTAATTTTATAATAATGAAGCATTAAATGAGCGGATATTACACAATAATGTCAGAATATATAACATCATGTTGTCAAGATTTTCTTCATTGTCAGGATATGACATTTCAGTGCAGTTAGGTGTTGTGTGAAACTTTTTTTATGAGTCATTTAATGTCAAGGTGCGATATTTTATTGTCAGCATATGTTTTTGCAAGACAGGGTATATCTTCATTATTTAAAAAAAAACACTGCATTATACAGGAAATGTCAGGATATCACAATATAAAGATGTCCTGGATAGCCTATTTGGCAGTACTCGACTCTGAGGGATATTCTATATACGATATGGCATATTACCCATGTCCAGTATATGATAATATAATGTCGGTATATGTCATTTTAATCACATTTTAATATTCACATGTCATCAAAAGGTTAGGATTTGGGAGCATATTTTCAAAATATGGAACTATAATCCCAAAACACGACATTATAGTATTACATATGACAGCGCAATGTAAAAGTCTAAAATTACAAGTATGTTTATGATATCCATACATCTCACCATAATGACAGTATATCATGCATATGGCGATATAATTTCAGGATATGGCATTATTTTGTCAAGATAACATTTTGTATTGTTGGGATATATCATAATAGCAGCACAAAATGCCTACAGTCAGATGTTGTCCTACAGTCAGTGAGGGACTATGTCGTGATCTGTTATGTAGATTCTGTTAATCCGAAATAACCTTTTCTATATGCTTGAGAAATGCATTACGCACACCTTTTAAATACTACGTATCTCCGTGTTGCGGTTCAGCGGCTATGGTTATTAACGGAAAAGGCAATTCGTGGGTAGGCCTAATCATTATATCCCGCTGATGAGCTATGTTACATCCTAGATTACCCTATTCACTCCAATATAATTCATATGTTTTACACCAATTACAAGCTTTCTTTCTTTTTTTCGCATCAGGAGCGGTATTTGTGAACATGAGTGTTTTTCTAAGAAAACAAACGATTAACATAATATTGCGCCTTTTCTGATGCATTTGGAGAGGCCTACATATGTGTGCACGGTTAAATTAATAACCATATTATTTTGGTTTATCTTTTTTATATTGACTAATTTTATTCTTGAAAACTGAATTAACGCTAGGCTATCCACATGTATGTCCCCATGTTCTTCTATTTTCTCTAGGCCGGTGCACGATTTTTAGAGCTACCAGGGAATATTGTACCTCCTTTCAAACTAGCGACGAAGCGCATGAAGGGAGTTTTTTAACCCTCACCCTTAGTTCCAGGAAGCCTCATGTGGATTAACAATTTGGGTTGCACGTACGGTACCACCATTCAAACTTATTTCAATGTTATTCTTGAGCAAAGTGGGCACCAGCAGACTAAATGGCATAAGATACACCGATTTACGTGCACATGGTTTGAGTAATGATCGTCCAAGTAGTCATTACAAGTGGTTCTAGCTAGACAAAAATTAAAGATGTTAGAACATATTAAATATCATACCCCTAGATTTTAGAGGGTCTAGAAAATCAAATGAAATCTTATTTTAAAATTGACACCTTTTCTTCGAATCACCATTAATAATAAATTATGTTACAATTAAAAAAACTCTTTTTGAATTAAATTTAAATATCATCTTTTGATTCAGATACCAGAGGGTCAACGGTATCTATTTGGCTCCAAGTTACTTATTTTAGACAATATTTTCACAATTATTTAACCCTTTGGTCGTCAATCTATTTAATCTTTCCTAATTTTGATCAACAGACAGACCTGAAAAAAATAACAACACACCTAATCATGTGTTTTGAAGTAACTAAAAATAACTTAAAGCAGGTCCAAATTTAAATTAGACTTTGTGCTTAAAGGGTTAATTTACATTTATTTATTTATATTTTTATATAAATATACTAAATATACTTCTATCAACACTTAGGAACTCATATGTGCAGCACAACATATAAAATAACACAATGCTGTCATTTGCAGTATTAGCAGTTTCAAAATATACAGTAAAATTTAGGCTATTTTACCCCAACTCATTTTTGTCCTACGATGATATTTTGTTCTATATTAACCTTTTGGAGCATTTTTTGTCAATGTTACCTAGTCTAACTATGCAACATATATTTGATAAGACATAAATGAGAAGGTATGACATTACACGGTGTTATCTGAACGATCCCTTCTATTTGATGTGCTATGGTAAGACGGCTATTTTTAAGTAATCAAAAATATCAAACTTCTAGACGTGTAAGGGTGTAAAAAATACAATTCAACCCTATTTTAAACATTACACCCTATTGTTTTTTATTTCAAATCAATGTATGTTACAATTAATACATTATTATTGAAATAACTCGAATTTCATCTTGTGAAAAATTCTCAAACACTTTTTCAGTCAGATTCAGGTACCAGAGGGTAGGTACTATTCGGCTCTAAATTACTTCTTTCGGACAACTTTTCGGAGGGTTACCCGGTCTCAAATGAAAGGTAATATATTTTTCTTTAAAATGAGACCAAGAAACATAATTGTCATGCAAGTTAGGCGAACTTTTGAAATATAGCCCACCGACTATTGGCACAGGCAGGCCGTTCCATAAGGCTGGGCCAGATATAGAGAAAGCTCTTGAATTTGTGGAGCGTAGATATTTTGAGCATTTCGGACGAACAAGTACATGTAAGTCAGCTAGATATGAATATTGTGAAAAAAGCGAGTCGCAATAATCTAACTTGCTACTGACCAGTGCCAATTTGTTTGGCAAGATTTAGGGATAAACTTTTTCGAATTGTACGCAGGTCACGGATATGATAGAAGCATGCCCTACATGTTTGAGATATGTGTTTTCGAAAATTCAAGCTACTGTCGAATACTACACCAAGATTTTTGGCTGATGCAGATGGATTTGTGAAGTTTGGTCCCAATGAGAAGAAATTATGTCTTACTAGGATTAAGGCCGATACGGCCATTACACAATGTTGCAACTTCTAATGATATTCTTTAGCGTTGGAAACGGACAGAAACATGTAAATTTGAGTATCATCGGCATACAGATGGTGGTTGATGTCAAAACTGGAGATAATATCGCTGAGCGGTGTAGTGTGTAGGGTAAAAAGCACTAGTCACAGCACAGAGCCCTGTGGAACTCCATATGAGAGTGTTACTTTATCTGACATTGTCTTTATTTCTTACGTATTGGAGCCTATATTGCAAATAAGAAGAAAACCAAATTTGAGCCTGCCCAGATATTCCATACCAATCTGAAAGTCTATTTGTTGATGTAGCATGGTCAATGGTGTCGAAAGCGACCGACAAGTCAAGCAGGCGGAGTAATTCTATGCAGAATGTTATTTATGTAGTTCCATAAACGACAAGGATTGTCTGAATTTTCTGAAATAACATCAGTTAAATATTTCGATTTAGCTTTTCATCATTCTGTTACACAGGTGGCACTAATGTTCGTTCGAGATTGTGGCGAAGGGTTTTAGCCTTCATTATTTCTCGAGTCATCCATGGATTTGGGAGTTTTCTGGGACGAGTCTTTGTACTTACAGGAGCGTATTTGTCTAAAGTAGTAGTGAATCATCGATTTACGTCACTTTTCGGCACAAAAGGTCTTTTAAGTGACATTGTAATACGATAAAAACGTTGTAGTCAATTGATGAAATGAAATGATGAACAGATGCTGATGTGAGGGTGGTAGGGCATGGTGGGTTATTGAGAGCGTTTTCCTTCGCTCGCCCGATAAGGGGTTCTGGGCATGTCTAGGGGATTTACCCCCAGACATGCGAAGACGGTCGGAGACTTGGGTTTCGTTGTGCAATTTAATGCTGAAACTCCGTGGCATTTCGCGCAGCTCCGCTATCCTCGGGTGAGATAGTCCTCAGAGTAACAATAGGAAGGATAACCCCCCCCCCGAAAATAGTGCTAAGGGCAGAATCATACTGTTGACATTTACACTCATCGAAGAACACAACAAAGGACATATTGGTCATAGATGGTCCACTGCTGAGTCTCTCTAGCCCACCTTAGAAAATGCTGTCTGTCCTGGTAAGAATATCAGTGGTTTTTTCTTAGTACTAGGCTTATTATGGCAGCTGCATTGCATAGCCATATAACCGTCGCCTCATTGTTTAATGAAAATTGTGTACCATCTAACACACTCCAGTCACATGACAGCTCAGAGTGAGTCTTGAAAAATTCCAAACTTAATATCAGCCTGCGACGTCAGTCTTTGTATGCCGGCGTAGATTTTCACTGCTGCCCGACAGCCTATATCTTCCCCAAACATTTTTTACATTTTTTGTACTGCACTTGAGTTCTCCATTATAATTACGTTATTGTAAACACAATTACATTAGAGCCTCAGTGAGCTCGGTGAAAACAAAGGAGGTCAAGGTCATTGAGTTTCACAGAATAAGGGAATTATGAATACATCACCTAATATAGTAGGATCATATCACTATCGCTACGCTACGCTTTTTTAACAATAGGTTCTTGCCAAAGAAAGTATTAGTATTTGCTATAGTTTACATAATACAGATATATATAAAAAGTGTGCAAACTACAGTAACTGTCGACATGTTCTTCAGAAGGAGCCTCTTTTTAATATCGGGTGATTACGGGGATGCCTGATGTCTTGATTATGGCAGGTCACGGATCGCTTCAGACCATAATCAATTTGCCCGCGTGTGCCCACACTAATGCCTATTGAGTGATCACATTGGAGTGGTTCCAGCAAATATAGTGATTGACACGATATTTAACATACATTGGGTCGAATACATGCAAATATAATCCAATAGCGAATGCTTCGTAAGATCTTGAATATGAAAACAAATAATTTTAGAAATGTATTCGAATACGAATACTTTTTAAATATTTGACCTATCATTTATTATACTTGAAATTAATTAAAATGCCATCAAAACCCTTGAACAAGTGGAAATGACCCTACCAAGCAGTTATTTGGAGGAGATCTAATGACCACGAATGATTATCACTGAACATCAGATATCAATTGGACGGATGTCTTAAGAACATGCACCAGTTAAGGTTTTCGACAATAACCGATTACAAAATTCAGTTATTGTGATGTATTAAAATTGAACGTTTGGAAATTTGTCAATAAAAAAACAGTGCAAGCACTCAAACATCCCTCGGCTGATGCATTGACTCAAAGTGTCCACAAATCTGACACAACTGCTTCCAATATGTTATGCCAATAATCGAAGATCAATGATAAAATCAAGATGGCCGCTATAGCCTCGGTTTGGATCGCACATTAAAAATGCCAACCCTTCGACGTTGGTCCAACATTGTACAAATGTGTTTACTGGGAATAGAAATGAATCAAGCTTTAGGCCACCTTTGTGCACATATAGGCTAAACTGGGCCAGGAGAACCTCCTGAGGATGGTGAGATGATTGAGATGACACTGTCCTCCAGACACAGGATTCGAAACTCGAGCACTGGCGGTCTGAGGCCGAGCACGCTACCTCTCGGTCACGGAGGCTCCCCACAATACTGCCTTTCACACGTGGATGGGGGAGAAACATTTTTTGTTTCTTTCAAACTGCCGAGACCGGGAACCGAACCCCGAACTCTGGCGTGAAAGGCAGCGGTGCTAACCACTACCCTAGGGCCCCTGCCCGTTTACTGGGAATAGACTCGCAGACACTTAAAACCTATATATGCCAGGTTTCAAGGCATTTAACTGAAAATATGGACGCTTTTTTTAAATTGATAAAATAATAATGGCCACCGCAGCCTCGTTTTCCGTCTCGAATGAAAAAGGACAATGCCAATAGACTCGCAGACCCCCACAAACCTATATATACATGTACCATGTTTCAAGGGAATTCCAACAAATAAAATTAAGTTGAAAAAAAATTTAGTCGCCAGCTGGCGGCCATTTTGATTATCGGTGGAAAGACGAAAATCTAAGCAGTCATCTCCATACTCATGGGGAACTTCACATAAAAAATTGAGAGATCTGAGACTTATTTTTTTTAAGTTTATCGCGTCAACAATGAATTATTTAATAAAAAAATTAAGATGGCCACCATAGCTTCGTTTTCGGTCGCACATGATAACGGACAATGCCAATAGACTCGCAGACCCCTAAAATTATATATAGGCCTACATGTACCAGGTTTCAAGGGGATTCTGAAAAAAATTAGTCAAAAAAATTTTTTTAGTCGTCAGCTGGCGGCCATTTTGATTATCGGTGGACAGCTGATCAGGTCGTCTCCTAATAAAGTCATCTCCATACTCATGGGTAACTTCACATAAAAAATTGAAGAGATCCAATAAAAAAAATTCGAGTTTGAACTTGGCCTGTGACCTTAACCATGGGTGAAAAAATTGCTGGAGGGGTTGAACGTTCACATGAATTATGAAGTCAATCTGTTGGACCATGTTGGTTTAGTAGCACTACTAGCCAATACGTCGGGCGGCGGCGGAGGAGACGACAATAACCCTTCGAGCCCAACGGGCCGAGGGGTAAACAAGAACCCTGCGGTTCTGAACATTATTGAGAGTTATTCTTTGCATCAGACTGAAGTTGATATTAACATGATTAAAGCAATGGGCCATGCATGTAAAACTGTAATCAAAACAAATATATATTTTCCACCAAAACTACTTTAGATTGCAAAAATTAATGTAGTGTTCCGTGGATGGGGTCAAAAGGCTGAATAATGGAAATGTATGCCTTTTTACATTTTTTGAGAGACGTCAGTGCTTTAAATTGACATTTTGGGCCGAGAAACATCAAGCGTTCATCCTTCGCCGACAAGCGTAAACTTAGCTCCAAATTTGCGTGTTTTTCTAATATGCCTGTGATTAGGGTGCTTAACCCGACCCTCCCAGTCCCACAGGCATCTCGATATCATCATATATCCATCTTTATGTGACGTTGAAAATCACTTTCCATCGTGATATTTTGATAATGTTCATTATTATTTACTTTGACGTTTGATCCTACTTAAAGGGACATGTTAGGCTAGATATAGAGAAGAAATTCCCGTATTTCTTATTTTTAGGCCTATACACTGATACACCACACAGCGACCACGGGACAATGACCAAATGCAGGTTCAATGCTGGACCGCTGTCAACAACGCTGGTACAACATTGATCCAGCATAAACAATAACATAATTACCATATGACAACATACAGTGATTGATTTGTGCTTGCTTGGAAATAAATCGTCATTTCCTCAATTGTAAAGTGAGCAGATACTGCATTTTGGCTTTGCACGGCAGTTGTAAGAGAACTCATATAGAACATGTACAAAAAGGCTACGCGTTATCACATGGTCGCTGAAAGCCAATCAGCAGATGTTATCGTAAATAGGACCATGACGAGACGTTAGCCCAGCATTGAAACAACACGGTTCAATGTCGCATGTGTACTGGTATACCGTGCATACATACTGCAATGTCCAGGGATGTGACGACCCAGATTCTGTGTGTGTTGATTGGTCAGGGAAATCTATCTCGTCCTATGATCTGCTTAAGATGTAGGTCAGCCTATCTCAGAATGTTCTTTCCCACAATTGTAGCTATGGTGTCAAGAGGCATTTAAACCAAGGGTTAGAATTTCAAAGGCAATATATATTATTGCAAAATATTGTATCGATATCATGATAAATTTGGTCTCAAGAGCAAAACAGCTGTTAGCTTTCCCCAGTTTCAAACTCTCATTGTGGTGGTTTCTTGAGATTATATTCGCCTAGTTTGATGCCAAGGTAGGCATTGTTCTCAGTAAAATCTACTGGCTATTTACAGGGTATAAATCAATAGCCCAACACACAGCTCAAAATTCGAGACCCCTAACTGTCGTAAAATTGACTGACGACGGAAATCCTAATAAATACAGACATTTATGCTTATTCAGAAACAATGATTGGCGGGCCTACTGTAGGCTATGGAATGACAGAAAACTGAACCTATGCGTTTTGCAGTATTTGAGAAGATGTGAGTGATAGTCATTTGGGACACACATTATATGGACACAAAAAAACAGTTCCCAGAATCCGTTTTGTGAACCATATTAAAACATTATTGGAATGAGTTCCAATAATGTAAAAATGATTTATCTTGAACAGATTATCCAGTCTAATATTTTTTTTTGTATAAAACTAAAACCAAGAAACATGATATGCGAGATTTGGTCAAGCTTTTTTTTCAATTTGTTATTGCTCTATGTCATTGTAATTTATACACTGTATCCTTTTTATGAGTTACGGGCACGACGTTCTTAGTTGCTGCATCAGTCATATAGAAAATGACAAGCATTATTCAGATTCTGAGGTAATAAAAGTCATGGGTTGAACCGTTCATCATCTAAAGCAGTTGATTCTAATAATGCGGAGCGTTTATCATATTTATGACATGAATTAAGTGTCTGTGTACAGCATAACTTCGTGCGTTAATAGGGATCCCTGCGAGAGCAGACGTGGGCGATATACATATGGGCAAGACCATCGTGATGTATGCGACATTGTGACAGTTTTATTTTTTTGTGTTGGCTGCCAAAATAAAATATAAAGTGAAACCGCTAATATGATCCTTGCATACAATAACACATTGAATCTAGTTGTATTTATTGATCATATTGAGGGAAAATCTATTCATTGAATGTAGCCAGGCGGCAATATTCAATCGTGATGTATGCAACATCGTTGTGACACTAGTTTTGAACTTTAGAAAAACTTTAGCCACCCTCTTGTCAGTAACTATTTTTTTTAATATACTCTCTATTCTATCAAGTTAATGCCCTCGATTTATCTTCAAAAGTAGAATAATTTCAATCCGCTAGCTTCTTGTTTTTCTGAAAACTGTTGATACAAGCGTGATGTATGCAACATATTTACCGTGATGTATGCAACGGTCTGTCAACATGTCAAAAAGAAGGAGCAATTAAATTGGAAATGTAGAATATTTTCATGCAGTTTTTTTTTTAAATTATGTATGATAGTTATGAAGTTAAAACTGGAAACACTGCCACGCATTTAGCACATGGTTATGTCACCATAACAACTACAGCACATTTCAAAATTATATATTATAATACCATAAATTTATATAAATGTTTACATAAACATGATAAATAGATGGCCAGATTCCCGATATATAATCTTCTGTGTTGTTAAATTAGTTAGAAATCAATGTCTCCTTTTAACATTCGAATTATGTAAAATATTTGTATGATCAATAGTAATGATAACTTTCAATAGAAATAAATACATAGAGCTCTCTGTGATACCAGTTTAGACAATATGTAGAACAGCATTCTGTTAACTATCGGTCGCTGTTTAAATTACATATCACCCCTGCGAAAGAATTGTTGAAGATTTCACTCACAGACAGCAGCAATCATGTTTGTGATGACAAAAATGAAATGTTTTGTGATAATTAATCCCATCTGGTGTAATATAATACTTATATTACACACAGTTCATAGTTGGGTGCATTTTGTGCAACATAAATTGATGTTTACAATAGATATAGATGGAAGCTAGCTAATATTGAATCTATTTTCTTCTTCTTTTTTTTTGGGGGGGGGGGGGGGGGGGGCGTTTGGAGGTTCATCAAAATGACTTGTCTTTGCTGGAAATATATTTAAGATATTCTATGGTCTTCTAATAACACCATAATTATCAAACATAATATTTAACATGCAATTAATTTATAAAACGAGATTTTAATCAAATCTAGCCATTTCACATGTTTCACCCCAGATTAACATGAAATTATTAAATTATACCAAAAATCTTCTGAAATATAAAATATAATTTAAAAGACCTTCTATCACTAATAAGATATATTCTAACGCGTCTATGCAATCAAATATACTTCTAAAGAGAATCACATTAATTTTATGACGCTCCTAAATAACATTGTAAACGTTTATTATGTTTCATATTTTTCAATGAAATTACATGTTGCGTACATCACAATCCTGTTGCGTACATCACGAATTCATCTTTGTGCGGTAGTTCCCAGCCCAACTAATTATACAAATGTTATAGCATTTGTACATAATATGGGTTATAGGAAACTTGTTACTGTAATAAAAATATATTGAGAATATTCACTGAAAATTTTTCATAATAGAATAAATTACATTTTTTTGTGATGTACGCAACGTTGCATACATCACGACACTTAAATCTCAGAATAAACCAAACGTTCAAGACATTTATTTGTTTTCTTTGCATAGCATCAAAGCATACCTTTTCATGGTCACCTAGTATCCTTAAACTAAGTAAAATAATTCAGATAATAATTTTTCATCAACATTGAAAATACCTATCATTTTGGAGGAAACAATAGTAAAAAATTACCACTAGGTGGCGCTGTGAATATATATTATTAATATTAGCCAGAATAAATAAATTCATACAAAAAATGTTGAGCAAAGTTGTTATTTGTCTAACAACAGAGTTAATCTTGTGTTTGCATGGTTTAAAAAAATAGCTGTTATGACGCAATTCCATGGTTTTGCCCATATAGGATGGTGGTAATAAATGAACAGGATCGAATACTTCGATTGCATATCGCCCCCATATCATGACTGAATGTTAAATTGGCCTATCCCTGCTGAAATTAATATTGTTTTACAAATCAAGATGAGGACATGCCTGTTATGATTTCATCATCATTATACCCGAGCCGAGCCTTCCGATCTCAACTTCACAAAGTTGCAGTATGCATTTTGTCTTGAAGTAAGCCTATTGACATACATAATAATATTTATTCAATTTCATGCCAGTATATAGTATAGTTCAAGCCTTTTCTTAGTATCAGTACGACTTCAGTCGATAAGTGCCTACAAGACTTAGATAAGTGTAATAATGGAGAGATTTCTTAATTTTTTCACTCATATTGACATACCTGACAAGACGACTTCTACCAGAGAGCCCTCGCCCACCTCCCCCTCTGCACTGATTAGTCTCAGTATGTTGCCGTCTGATGGGTCATGCCGAAAAAGCAGGATTTTGTCCTGCAGACCATACAGTCCGTGCTCTGGAAACTACAAACAAAGATTCCACATAATAACATACATTTAGTAAATTAGAAAACTAACTTATATTAACTTATAATTGAGTATGATATTTGCGTACATAAATAATAATAATCTATATAAATAATGTATATATTATTATAATGGATTCTTGTCATCGAAAAATATTAATCTGTATTAATATAAGATTTACACAGATTTCTAATTATACAGTATACATATTTAAAAAAGCCAAGGTATTTTCACAATTGGCATTGTTTTTATATGTTTGAGCAGCACAACATGTCAAAGTCTTCGTGATTCAAATCAAGGAGGTGAGAGAATATTTCTTTAGGTCGCTTTCTACATATCATGGTAATATCGCGACAGAAGAAGCACGTATTAGCGACTATGCTCTAGGTCCACTCTTATCGAATGAGTTACATAACCAGCTCTGCATACTCCAGGCCTTTAAGCAGTTTGAGTAGGCCTACTGTTTATGCACAACCTGGTAGACAAAATATTCGACCCGACCGAGATTCGAGCCCAGTACTTCTGAGATTCGAGCCACAGATAGACAGACATATAAATATGTTATTTAAATATTGTAGTTGACAATTGGGTGTCAAATATGAAAATCCAGTTTAAATCAAGGAGAACCTCTTGAGGATGGTGAGATGATTTAGATGACACTGTCCTCCAGACACAGGATTCAAAATTCGAACCCTGGCGGTCAAAGGCCGAGCACGCTACCTCTCGGTTACGGAGGCTCCCCACAATACTGACTTTCACACGTGGATGGGGAAGAAACATTTTTGTTTATTTCAAACCGCCGAGACCGGGAACCGAACCCCGAACTCTGGCGTGAAAGGCAGCGGTGCCAACCACTACCCTAGGGCCCCCGCCCAGCTTGACCTGGAGCGATTCAAAAATGTTGTCTTGAGTTAATACATGTAATGCTACGTCGCTTTTTGTACATTGTGACAATATTGCAACAGAAATGAAATGAATCGGGCTTTAGGCCACCTTTGTGCACATATAGGCTAAACTGGGCCAGGAGAACCTCCTGAGGATGGTGAGATGATTGAGATGACACTGTCCTCCAGACACAGGATTCGAAATTCGAGCCCTGGCGGTCTGAGGCCGAGCACGCTACCTCTCGGTCACGGAGGCTCCCCACAATACTAACTTTCACACGTGGATGGGGAAGAAACAATTTGTTTCTTTCAAACCGCCGAGACCGGGAACCGAACCCCGGACTCTGGCGTGAAAGGCAGCGGTGCTAACCACTACCCTAGGGCCCCCGCCCTTGCAACAGAAACAAGCCCTAAGTCGGGAATATGCCCTTCTCTTATGGGGCGACTTCAGACTTCCATGGTTCTTTAAAAGTGCCCAGTACAAGAGGCAACGATAACCACTACAGGCATTTGAACAGTTTGGAGTACTGTATATGCACAGCTACGATGACAAACATTCTGTCAGGCCGGGATCCGAAACCAGTGCCTCTGGGTTCAGAACCACAGTCGACCAAAAAGTGCTATCGGGATCGGCCCAAATGAATTTCAAAGGCGATATTTAGGTCTACTTACAACATGTACAAAAGTAAAAGTCGATCTATTAAAATCATTTGCAAATTCTATATATGGATACGATATATGTGCGCACCCCACAAAACAACTTTAGTAAGGGGAAACCAGACGGTGGGCCATCATTAATCCAAATTGGGTCAATTGATCGTGTACCATTCCATCAGACGAGCTACAAGCATATATTTTACTTATCACTAAACCACAATTACAAGTATAATAGTAGACTATTGCTTAACGTCGTTTTTCGGCACTAATCGTCATTTAAGTAACATTGCAATACGATAAAAACAGTGCAGTCCATTGACGAGATGAATGGGTTGTTGGGAGCGTATTCATCCACTCCCGCGAAAAGGGGTTCTGTGCTTGGGGATTTACCCCAAGACATAGCCAGACGTCCAGATACGCTGTTTATGGCCAGACACTCGGAGGCTGCAGCGTCCCTTTGATAATCACTGTAGACTAGTGCTTCTGTACCATGCCGTACAGCATACAACATATGGAATAGACCCCTGATGACCTTCCCCAGGTGGGGGCAAAAAGTAATACCAGCAACCATCCAAGTACATGTACCGCACAATTTCATGCCATTATGACGATGAATTGGTCCATTACTTAAACATGTATCTATTTTAATGATTTTACCTTGACACAACTTCTGAGACTGTACTTCCGCTTTAATTATATACATTAAATTTACTTCAAATAAAAATGTCACCTGTCATCAATAGATAAGGACATGCGGATATATTTCTGTCAACAAAAAAGACCAAGCTCGTAATTTCATTGAATTATGTTGAAGAATTCGTGAAAGGGAAATGTTACAATGTTATAAACAATACATAATAAAAAACAGTACCGTATTTCATATTTCCACTAGTACGGTTCATTTAAACATTACCAGCTACTAGTCTAGTTTTGAAATATACTGGGAACCTCATGTACATAACATGGCAAAGCATGAGAGTGATACATCAAGGTAACAAGAGGACTGAAGACCTATCTCATCCCCCGCCATAAATTAGGTTAGACTTTTTGCGGTCACAAATATTTTAAAAATTGATTTGTGGTGGCCATTTTAAATTTCAGTAAAATCACATGCACATTTCCAGATGGTGGGTAATGTGATTGTACAATGTGAATTATTACCGATTTATTTTTTTCAGTTTTTGCGCCCACAAGAAAAGATGAAGTTTATCCATGGCGGCCATTTTGAATTTCAGTAAAACCTTGAAAAAGTCACCTGCACATCTACATATCATGGGAAATGTGATAGTGAAATTTGAATAATTTCTGACTTTAAATTTTAGAGTTTTTGCACCCACAAAAAATTTTAGAGTTGACCTCTGGCGGTCATTTTGAATTTTAGTAGCATCTCTAAAAAATCACTTGCACATCCCCATGTTGCTAGGAATGTCATGTAAAAATTTCAAAAAGATTTGACCAGTAGTTTTTGAGTTTTTGCGCCCACAAGAAAACGTGACGCCGGACGCCGGACAGAATCCTGGCGCGACTAAAATCCCCCTTCCCCTACGGGCGGGGGATAAAAAGTGTACATTACTGCGCCTCTAATAACGTTAAGTAGATCAACAAAACCTTGACATTTTGTTCCCTCAATAAAATATGGTAGGTCATGGACTATTACGGTCATGGACTAATGTGTGCCGTCATGATCAGTTTGTTTTACAATAACTGTTAATATGACCGTGTTCGCATTGTATTGAAATATCAGCAAATACTAATATTCTCGTTAATACTCTAGCTACCAAGAAAGGATTAAAAGCTAATAACAGATTTTCTACTTGAAGCTCTCATTCATACTGTATAGAAAATCATCCTCATTTCTGCTGTATAAATATTTTGCTTATCAAATTTGATTTGATAAGCAAATGCCAGGCCAGAATTGCATAGCTTTTTAGAGGCGTAACCGAATAATGGTTTTCCCTGATGACAGTCCACAGACCTACATTAAAGTGAAGAAATTTTGTTTTCAATTATTTTTTAAATAAGAGTGATCGGCCGATCAGTTACAACCTCCTAGGATCGATTTTCCCAAATGCGAAGATTTTTTACGTCATGAGTTGTGCGTATGCCTGACTGGTTATAACACACATGTACCTCTTCTGGTACAAAATAATTTTGAAATTCCTGCCAAAGTGAACACGAAACGCCGCTCCAACGAATGTAGAGAAGAGAAATAAATAGACATTGCTGGACGTCAACGCGACCACTCCTGGTCAACGGTTAGTATTGATTCGGACTTAGTGGGGGTGGGGTGGGGGGGGGGGGGGGAGGGGGTTGGGAATTATAGGAATCTAAACTAGTTGATGTACTATGTCAGCAAACATTCAATGCAAAATTTATGTTATTCGAATAAATCCTAATTTTGTAGAATTTGTCGTCTTGAATATACGAACCAACGAAATGCGTCGACAAGCGTTTAAAATAGGTTGTGACGTATAGCTATAAAGCATTTGTAATCCCCCGACTATTACCTGTATTCAACTGTCAATAACACATTTTGTCATCAGTCATGTCTTTTATTGCTTTCAAGACAACATTTGGTGTTTTATTAATAAACCCTTTAAGCCCTCACGATGCATTAAAGCATCACTTCACTCCCCTGAAAACAGACTTAATTTTCCTACAGCTAGGGTTTTTTTTTTTTTTTAATTTTCATGAAACTGGTTTACTAAGAAATACATTGTCATTTTTTTAAAAAAATTCACCCACTCGAGAATTGCGACAGCAATTCGCGGCTTTTAGTGGATGAAGATGACAATGGTAAATTCAGGCCCGAAGGGGTTAAACTGAATCGACTGATACATGTATGCGATAACTATGTGATTAATTTTATGTCAATTGGTAACTGATATTTTTTACATGGTTCTATGAAATGAAAACACAAAAGGTAGTACAAACATGATTTATTTATATATATATCTCTTATAATGATGTAAGTTAAAAATGCATAGATACGTCCTTTATACGTCGTAACAAAGCAACAAAATACTAAAGATGCATGGACAATTAATTGCTTGATATGCCCCAGGACCGATAGCCTTCATATGACACAATGCCAATACTTACCGCATTACGTCATGATAATTACGAGTCAGGAAGTGGGTTGCAATTACTGAGGGCCGGGTGACGACTATTAAAAACAATCCAAAAAATATATATGACACGAAATGATGAGACAGGAGCTAACAAGTAGGCGTTTCAAGAGTGAAATTTGATACCCACAAAATTAACAGAAGCAGTATTCGTGACCTTTGTTTATTTAAATCATTCGTAAAATATGATAAGTTCAGATCCAATTGCAATTATAATTGCCAGGAATTGTACTTTTTTATTTCCAATTAAATTCCGGAAATGACCACAGGTCTGATGAACATATCAGACTGTGTGTATCAGTCATAGGTATATACCTGATTCTCTGGTATCAGTTTATCAGAGAAGCAAACTCAAATATCAAGTTGTGCAAATTTCGTTCAAAACCAGAAAACGCTAACATATATCGATAATATTATTATAATTAGCTTGATAAAAAGCTGAAACACCCTACCCAGCAAAACACGAGATGATCACACAGTGCTGTTTTAATCATACAACATCATCTACGACCTTAGAAAAGTAAATCAACATTGATTAATTTTCTCGTATTTACTGGGTTACAGATCTATACCTTCATGCCCGTGGTACAGAAACGGAAACTGATCGTGTTGATCCATAATTGAAATCAAAATCCCAGCATCTGCAGATCCTAGGCTGTATTGCCGTGCAAAGCCAAAAGGCAGTATATGCATACTATACAAGTAAGCAGATACTGCCCTTTGCAGGGCAGTGTAGCTCGACATGCACCTGTTTCCTGCTGGTCACAGTGCAGGACAGAAGAGACATCTATACAGCCGGGCGAGGCCATATGGCCTTTCGCACATTTATAACTGGAAACAATACACAGCCAGTCAGCAGAAATCAGCTCTTAAAGAGAAATATCCTGGACAGGAAGGTCCTGGAAGAGCCGAGTCATCGGTGATGAGACAACAATCGGTCCTGTCCACACCGTAACTACTGTATCCGGTACAGGTATAGAATTCCCGGCAAACATCACACGTCGACTTTATACAGCCCGGCAAGTGTCACGGATGTTGAAGCGATATTGACCCAGCATATGGTCAACATTTCTTGTTTGTTGGCTATCTGCACACATATATTTCTTGTAATGTCATGACCACAAGCATTCGGTTCATAATTCAGGTTGTTCTGAACAAAAAATACAGTCAGCCATTTTGGATATCTACAAAATGCGTCATCCCAGTGCAACACAGTTTATTTTATATTAATACTATACCTAACATGCAAGAAATTCGGCGACCAAATTCAGAAAAAAACAGTCATGATGCAATGAACGAAAAAACAAGTAAAAATAGTCCGATCGAGAACAATACTAACACCCACCTCTCCAATTTTTAACTAATTCCAGGTTTCCTAGTGCCCTTTCGGTCTGTATATTTGATTTGCTCCAATATCGAATGAGGTCTTGGCCATGGGTATACTTGATTTTATTTTCGTGTTAAAATGAACAAAAGACAAGTAAAACTAGTCCTACATTTGCGCTAAAGTGCAAATATACATGTCTCCACTTTGGATCGGAATTATACGGTCATCCCAACACCCCCCCCCCCCCCTCCCCATTTTTTTACTAATTCCATACTAGGGCCCTTTCGGTCTGTGTTTTTGCTCCAAAATCGACACAGTAAAATAGTAGGGTATTTTATCAAGTTTAATAATTACACCCCCCCCTCCGAGAAAAATGCCCCCAAAACGTCTCAAAAAGCTGAGCAAGGCTACTTCAATAATCATGATAATGTTAAGCAAAAAATGTTTTTCATTTTTTTTTTAATCACACCTGCTCCGCCTCCAAGCTCATAATCGGGCTCTTTTGGCGTATAGATTTTCTCCAAAATCTAAGGCGGCCATTCAATCTCCAGAGGCTGGAGTATTTGTCGCAGACATTTTTTATTAACCCGGGTTGGGAGCACGCTGAAAACTTCAAATTTTATTACATGTTTATACAGAACAGTTCTTGAAATATATTATGTATTTCTGCCTGGAATTATTTATTTCAAAAATTCTCCACCTCCGCCCCTTTCCACCAGATTTAATAGTGGCCCCTAATCATACCTCGGCCATAGTTTGAGTTATAATTTGCTTCAAATATCTCAAATAAGGCCCATCTTGGAAAATTACTGCCGCATTAGCAGAGCGCCAAATCGTGCGAGACCTTACATTTTTAATAACAATGGTATCGCTATCTGACCATTGTTTTAGAGATAACCTACGTACATGTCAATATTGAAAAATTAAACACAATCAAAATGGCTAAAAACGCGCATATTAACCCTTAAAGCGCTACTATAAGTGAGATTTAAACATGTTAACCCTTTCAAGCCTGGGCTTACCATTGTCATCTTCATCCACTACAAGCCGCGAATTGCTGTCGCAATTCTCGACTTGTAGTGGATGATGATTTGATGTGGTTTAAAAATTAAAGAAAATTGACATGTATTGGTAAACCAGTTTCATGGAAATTTTCTTTCTAAAACCCTTTGTTTTAGGAAAATTAAGTATGTTTTCATGGATGTGAAACGGATTAGAAACGACTATAGTGGTGCTTAGCTGTGTAAGAGTGAAATCGTTTGCTTGACAATGTTGAACATATGCAGCATATTCAATAAAATAGAATAGATCGGATGTAAACTTGTTCCTTAAACTCACTAACAACCGCTGATTCGTTAGTCGCGATAGTAGCGAAAACATTTGATTTTAAACGGCATTAAACACATTAAACACGGTGGTAAATAGTGTATATGTGAGGTATAAACAAAAGTTAGTTCACAGGTTTGTTGTTATTTGGAAAACAAGTAACTGCCCTGAAAAAGTGGAATTTGAAATGACGCTTTAATCCCAAAGGTGTTGTTTGTTCTAGAAATTTGACACATTATTCAGCTATATATCACGCACCATGTCCCATTTATTTGCCATTTGGAATATGTAATATATGTAAGCTCGGAGATACCGCCAGCGAAAACAATAAATCATCACTAACGGGGATGTGATTCTTTTTGGCACAAAAAAATTAAGAGTAGTAGTAGTAGTAGTAAGTAATTGCTTTACGTCACTTTTCGGCACGAAAGGTCTTTTAAGTGACATTGTAATACGATAAAAACGTTGTAGTCAATTGATGAGATGTAATGATGTACAGATGATGATGTGAGTGTGGGGGAAATAGGGCATGGTGGGTTATTTAGAGCGTTTTCCTTCGGGGCATGTCTAGGGGATCTACACCCAGACATGCCCAGACGGCCGGAGACTTGGGTTTCGCTGTGCAATTTTATGCTGAAACTCCGTGGCATTTCGCGCAGCTCCGCTATCCTCGGGTCGGATAGTCCCCAGAGTAACAATAGGAAGGATAACTCCCTCTGAGTAACTCCATTCATCTCACGTGAGAGACCTAATGTCAAACACGCTATTGCCGGTTATTTAAGGCTACCACAGCCTACACCAGCGCCAGCACTGATGCGAGAGCTGCATTAGCACCGTAGTTGATTGGAAGAACCAGGGTACGCCACTGGCAATCCGCCCGAAGATTATGGCCAGATACGAGAAGGCTGCGGCTCCCCTTGGATGATTGCTGTAGACTAGTGCTTCGGTACCATGCCATACAGCATGCATCTGAGGGAACAGATCCCTAATGACCCTCCTCGGATGGGGGCAAAAAGTACTACTACTAGCAATCATCCCAGTACCCCAAAAAAATTAAGAGAACCCCCTTTATATTTATATATCTGTATATCATGTATATGGCCCGTTATATATTGCTAATCATTGCAAGAAAGAATTGACCCTCCCCTAAATAAATTTACAAGCTAGAGAGACTACTCCAATCATTTTGATATAAAAACTGCTTTTAAAAAGTCTTCCAACAACTACCAATGTAACGCTTCGCTAACGGTAAACTCCTAAAAAAATCATGAAGCAGCGAAAATCATACAATTATCAACGCTCTTGCAAAATAGACTTATGCGTGTTTTGAGAAAACTCCAGAACCCATGAACTTGACCAAGTCCAAGGGCTTCTCATAACCGGTAACGATGTGTTTGTTATATTTGTGGTGCTCTTCAGTTGTGCCTGGGTTCGCAGTGATAGTATTAAAATGTTGCTTTACGTCACTTTTCGGTACTAGTGGTCATTCAAGTGACATTGTAATACGATAAAAACGCTATAGTAACCTTGTAATCTTTCTCATCTTTTAAAATCCTACTTCATAATTTCGTAAATCTTTCACAACAGAAATATTTAAATTATAGCAATGTGCAATATTCTCGATTGCTAAGGACAACAAGAGGCCAGTCGGCCACCATAATCCTCGTCCCGCCCTTGTGATAGCGTTTTTGTATGCAGGGTACATCCTTCTCTAAACTCTCACATTTTGTTTCACAGTTATCAGGTAATGGTCTAGCTATATCGAGCATAATCTGTCATGTATATAACATATATTAAAGTAAATGATAGCCGTAAGTCGGCCATTTTGAATATGATGAAGTTTAAATTTTAAGGGTGCTTGCTTCTATGAAGTTTCACATTTTGTTTTATGGTAATGATTTAGCTATCACGAACGGTTTTCCAGATATTACGCATATTAAACATATTATTAAAGTCAATAATAGCCGCATGTCAGTCTTTTGGAATTTGATGAGTTGAAATTTTTCAGGGAATATCCTTCCATCTCGGAAAAAAATGTTTCACAGTAATGGTCAAGCTATTAATATCTGGCACGGTTTGTAAAATATCAGGAATATTAAAATAAATTATAGTCGGGTCATTTTGAATTTTATTTAGCTGAAATATTTCAGTGTCCATCCTTCCACGAAGCTTACATGTAGCTATCTGGCACGATTTTCCAGATATGAGAAATATTATTATAAAAAAAGCTATTTTGACCGAGAGATATAGGTCAAAGGTCATAACCCCCAAAATACACATCTACACCCCTTAGGGATGTGCGTGTGCAATATGAAAGAAATCCCCCACTGGGTTTCCGAAATATGCTCCTGAGACGAAAAATGCGGACTGACGGACCGCCGGGTGGACGGATAGGGTGGAACCATGAACTCGCCACAAATTCGTTCGGCGGGGAAAAATAATAACAATCGGTGGAATAGCCCAGAATTTATCTTTAAAGTCTCATACTCAAGGAACTGTTACTTTTAAAGAAGGTGGTCAAGAAGGAGCGCATCTCCCACCACCATACAGCTGTTTCGTTTAAAGGTGATCATATGTTAGTATTTTATAATTAAATATGCTCATGAATGTATATAAAGATATCATGTGAGCAAATATAAGCGTTTGTTTTTTACACATAATGAGATGAACAGATACTTACGGGGGATACATAAGCCTAATTGTCAATAAATAGATTTTCACAGTACTTATTTTTAATATAGATTCCTAGTGGAAGACGCTATATTGTGCTAATGTTGATCTAATGTTGGACCAGCTTCGCAGAATATGGGCACAAATATTGAGTCAGCATTAGTAGCTGGATGTGTAGGGTTTGCTATGTCTCAGGTACACTTTCTCTTTGAAAGCCGATAATGCATGACAATAATATATCTTGACAAAATAAAAATCGTGTTTTAAAATACATGTTATTACTTATACTTATAGCATTCTAATGTTGAATAGAGAAAAGGGCGTAAGGTCATTTGCATATGTTTATGACCTACAATCAGAGTGTCGACATTTAGTTATGCCCAGTAGAGAGTAAAAATGATATCACAGCACCAGCAGCGTCAACCGCTCCCAGTAAGTCAAGTAAATGTCACCACAAAAGCAGAGCAAAATAGAGACACGTCGGTTTAATGCTGGGACAACAATGACGTTGTGACAACAGTCTGTGTTTGATTGTATGGATGACACCTGCTACACAGGTAACAGCTGATGAATCGTATTGGTGTTTCACCTGCACCAGCAGCAGAAATCTCTGAACATGTTGGCGGATCAGTATCAGATAATTACAATCATCAAAATCTGGCTATCAGAGTCTCATATATATATATACAGTTTCATCGTGATCTCGCTAGCACAATAAAGTAATTTATTTGTAGACAAGATGGTCACATTCCAAGCTACATCTGTAAGTGAACGTTTAAATATAGGTATATCACTAGATCTTACATCTGCATAGCAAATATGAAAATCTCCACCTTCCACAAATAAAAGTTTATTTCTAATGCAGTAACAATCGGGTTATCATGGTTATATGACAGGAGAGCAATGGCTGCCATCTTGGATATACAAATTAGCTAATTTTCTAACTCAACCAGCACTGACCAGGGCAATCTATCAGTGGGTGTTCAGAAAAAAAATGCGAAGATCTGATGAATATTGGCGACTGGAGAACGTTCACGCTTCACATCGATATTAAATATGCAAATTAGCCCATGGTTGCCATCATGGATATGCAAATTAGCTGATTTTTAAACTTAAGCAGGACAACAACAACAACAACAACAACAACAACAACAACACAGCTCTAAAACATTAAGTCTCTGACACCAGCGCCGGTGTAACAATTTCAGATTACCCCCCTGTTCAGGTTACCCCCGGGGGTAATCTGAAACTAGTTTTAAGTTACCCCCTTTAGTTTCAAATTACATATTTCAGAGACACTTTAATCTCCATAATTATGACACTTTGATTTTCAGGGCAACTAATCAAAAAATATGTTAGAATATATAACACATCATGGTAACTAACGGGAACAATTGCTAGCACAAGGTCTTGAAACATTTTAATCACATAACCCTTTGATCTCTATGGCGATTGACGAAAAAAGTGTTTGCGCGAGATCTTGACACACTTTAATCTCCCTATAACCTTATTATCTCTAGGGCAACTAACGAAAAAAATAGTCTCGCGCTTTTTTGTATCATTGTCGTTATTATATATCTTTTGATTTTTCTATTGCTGATGTAACCACTGGTAACGTTGGCCTGTTTTTGAAAATTAATGCCAATAAAATTGTCTATTTTCGTAATCAAATAACAAATACCCGTATATGGACCTACAGTGCCTGCATGCTTACAGCATGCACAATGCCAGTCATCTATGACATCAAACCAAATTGCCGGCGCATAAAAAAAATAGAGCGCACATGTCAAAAACTGTAACGTTAACCCTTTAACCGCCAGTCCCGATTATATTCGTTTCTTCCCTTTTTTATTAGCACATTAAATACCAGCTTTCCATTTGTCAAATCTGAATAATTTTCAATCGCTTCGAGTGGGTGGAAATTTCAATAAAATAATTTGGCGGTTAAAGGGTTAAACATTGACCTTCATTGGACGTTGACCAGGTTGCGCATGTGGTTTCAATTTGTACTCGTGGCGACTTAATTAATCCAGGTGTAACGGTACTTAAAAGGTCAGACATAATCCTATTTGGTGTACATGGTGTATAGGCCAGATATGTCTAAATTGAGAGGGGGAATTAAAAGTGGATTTTTATAGTTTCAAAATATCCGGGGGGGGGGGGTACTTTGAAACTAGTTTCAACGTACCCCCCCCCGGTACGCTTAACCTAGTTTCAACGTACACCCCTGTACGCTGAAACTAGTTTCAACGTATCCCCGGGGGGTAATCTGAAACTAGGGGAGGTAACTTGAAACTAGCTCTTTTCTAGTTTCAGCGTACCGGGGGGTACGCTGAAACTAGTTTCAACGTACCCCCCGGTATGCTGAAAGGGGGGGGTACGCTGAAACGGCTACACCGGATTTACCAGTAGGCCATATAGGCCATTGGCCTAGGGTCTACCACAACTGGGGGGCCCACTGAAACCTTTTATTCGCGCGCGCGTTCGATGCGACATGCTCATTGGCTCACATATATAGGCCTATGATTGTATCAATAATAATTTTATTGTAGTTTTGGGGGCACTATTCTGTATCATAGTGATACAGCAACTGATTGGGGGGCCCCTGTGAAATAATGAAAATTTTCATGAGATTCATGTTTCCCTGATGCTTTTGCCATAAACAGCATCTGGCAGAGGGCCCTATTTCCTATGCTGTACCGATGGGTGAATAACTGGTTGGGGGCCCCTGTGTTTTACTGTTCAATGCTGCTAATTTTCATGAAAAAGTTTTCCTGCATCCAGCTGGCATGGCCGCATGGACCCTAATCCCTGTCTGTCCCGATCGTTGAATAACTGGTTGGGCCCCTGTGCTTCAGGTGGCCACCATTCGATCTACAGGGCGGGGGGGGGGAGAACATTTTTTAAATAAATATTTTGAGATTGATATAAATTAATAATTGTCTGAAGGACATGCTGTAGGCCTAAATAAATATTTAATGGTTCTCAAAAAAAGTTTTGGCCCCCACATCGATACTAAGCCTAGTTTGGGAACCAACTTTGTAGACAGAAAAAAAACAATTTTAGGAAAGTGAAATAAACAAAATATTGCATAGGCCTACATATATTGCAATAAATGGTAACATTCAATCTCCATGGTGAATGGTTTCATTGGGCCAGTAAACTTGTAGCCTTGCTGCCTATACCAATATGTATCATACTAAGCCTGGTACATTTGGAGGTTTAATAAACATGGTATCAGCAACTATGCAGCAATACGAAACCAGTGTTTCATCTAGCTATTTCTAACATGGCGCAGCGCCATGTTGCCCTTTGTGTGTGCCATGTTGCCCTTCATGTGCGCCACGCTGACCTTCTAATACTCAAGACAGTGAAATGCCTCTGTGAACTATTATTACGTCATACTCAACCCTCCCAGGCCAGTTGCGAAAGTGGCAAACACCCCAGTCACGGATGTCGCGCGCTCACAGCTATGACGCAATACCAGATACCGGTCTGTGTACATAGTGGTAATAACTGCCGATGTTCACATAGTTAATAACTGATTCTGTCTGTACCCTTAATTAGGGAGGATGGGTGATGGAAACGCCTGACTGGGTGCCCGGCGTGCATGATCAGGTGCCCCCAAATAATAGGTGGCGCCCTGCCCCTTCTGAATCCTAAATGAAACACTGGAAACGTTTTTTCATTGAAAGTGTTTGTATTATGTCATAATTAGGTATAAATCAATGATTTCAAAAACTAAAGGGTAAATCTATATGGCGATCAATATGTCATCTTATCAAAATCTGCATCAGTGCATGTTACGTTTCAAGGAATATACACAAAATCTAAATTTAATAGAATGCAAATTGACCCTCCTAATTGCTGGAAAATTAATCTACAGTAATCTAAAAACCGTCAGCTTCTGGGGGGCTTGAAGTGGCCCCCAGACCCCCTGCCTATTGGGGCCCAATAATTCTTTTGGCCTGGGGCCCTCAGACACCTAAATCCGGCGCTGCCTGCCACATAGTGGGTGGAGACTGAATAATATAGGAATCTTGTATCACGACTTGATAATAATTGTGACGTGTCGATTTTTCACCACTTCTCAATTTAGATGTATTCCTTGGCCAGTGATATTTGGTGAAAGGGGAACGGCTTACCATCAATGATCCATCAGGCGAGGGAAGTGACAGTAGAGTTAACCAAGAAATCTCTGATAATGGCTGGCAAAGATCATTGATTAATTGGTTTATGAACATGATGACTCGTGCAGGAAGAGGGAGCTGTCGGCTAAGAAATATCATCTGGTCGTTTAATGTCCTTTGTACTTTTATCACACGTCACGTACTAAGAGTAAATACCCCACCAGCCGTTTACCATACATGTCCTAAAACGCTTCAGTTGTGGTCTACAGCCATCAATATCGCCGGTTACGAAAGTACACAGGCTCGTATTTGGTTGAAACAAAATATATTTTTTGAGTATAATTAATACGGGATAATTAAGAATTATACCGATATGCAAATATCGTGGGTCTTTGTATTATTAATTCGCCTACTCACACCGAATGGGTATCAGCGTCATACTAATGTCCGTGTGTATGTCATTCGTGCATACAATGTATGACCCAACCCTCCCAACTACAAAATGTGACATTGAGGCATGCTGGAACAGGATGCACCGTGGCAGATTCCCTTATTCTTTCACTGATATTTCCCCAAATCTCATCATTCGAGCACTTATATTTACAATAATGATTGGGAATACGCGTTTGGGTTTTTAGTGTTTTCTGCACATGGATGCAATATCAAGATTAAATATAATGAGAAAAAGATGCGGTGTTGTTAAAGGCCCTTAACTTAAAAAGTTTCAAAGTTCAAAATTGTGTTATATAGGCTTATATCATCATAAATCTATATTATCTTTCTCCCTCCTTCATGGAAAGAGATATGTACCCGGTAAGTGTGTATTTCGGAATGTTCATACTATTTCTAATAACCATCCCTTATTTATATTGGGTTTGACCAAGCCGCTGAGGGTCTAGATGAAGGGTCCGATGTTCCTTTTTTTATTTTTTTGAAAGGATCAACACTGAGGAAAATCCCTTTTTTTTGTCACTACACAAGCCACGAACATCCGATCAATATTACCAGTGTATTTTGGCGATGTTCACAATGTCCCGCAAAGATGTGAAACATGTCAATTGGCCGAGTTTAGAATTGTTGACCCTTCATGTTAGTAAATGTGAGGAGCCGGTCAGACCCGTAGGGTAAGCACCATTAAGCGGTGATTTTCCGATGACATTGTAATTAAACTAGCAACGTCTTGACGATGTGATACATCTGAGACCTTACATACTTATCCTAATACGAGTTAGCATCTGTTTGTCATAGATTACGGCTAGTAAATTATAAAAAAAACTATTTTAGAAGGGAATAATCAAATAGGCCTGTCAAAAATGGCAACCGAATTAAAAAAAAGGGTGAATCTAAAAGACAGCATAAATGTAACAACCGACATTTTGTCATAATTCATCTTTTTCGAGACCTGATTATGTTGCCAACGGATGTTTCTAAAAGTTGTAATCTATCGGAATGTAGCCTTCACTCATTCAAACACTCAAAAAGATATATAACAGAGATAAAACAAAAACGTTATTTGCCTGGGTATGGGCTTTCAAGTACCAGAACACGATGCTTAAATATTTATTTCTTTAATCCCTTGTCTCCCCCCCCCCCTTATATTTTTTGTATTCCACTCGTGACAGAAAAAGTTGAGGGCTATACGGAATGTGACATGAAAAATATAACTAGAAAAAATATTTGGAACGAACGCAATAGCAGCCGTCTGTTACAGACACACTATTAAAACTGATAGGTACTAAAAACCGCGTCGTGAACACATTATGTATTTCAACAACAAAAATGTGCTATTTCTAATGTCAGACAACGACACTCTCATCTATACTGCACTAGTCTCCATGCCATTAAAATTCTGAGACCTTGATATATCAAGGTCACGAGTATTGAACCACACCTTAGTTTAATGGATATGTGGCTCAAAAGGCTTTAAGTCAAGGCTCTAAGAAGGCTCTAAGTCGAGGCGTTATGAAGTTATCGCACTTTCAAGCCAATTTCGTTTCCGTGACATTGAAATTAGGTCAAGGTCACTCAGTATCGAAATTAAACTTAAGATTAGTGTAGTGCACATCTGGTTAAAAAAAGATGACCCTAAGTCAAGGCGTTATTAGGTTATCGCGCTTGCAAGCCAATTTTGTGATCGTTACCTGGTGATCTTGAAATTAGGCCAAAGTCACTGAATATCGAATTTAAGATTAGTGTAATGCACACGTGGTTATAAAAAGAATGCTCTAAATCAAGGTATTATGAAGTGATTGCGCTTACAAGCCATTTTGGTTTCCGTGATCCAGTGACCTTGAAACTAGGTCAAGGTCACCAAGTATAGAAACGCCTAATAAGATTAGTGTAGTGAATATGTGGTTACAAAATGAAAGCCCTAAGTCAATGTGTTGGGAAGATATCGCGCTTGCAAGCATCTGCACCGAAGTACCACCCGCCCGTCCGCTCGCTGGTGGTGATCACTACTAAAGCTGAAGTGTAAAAAAAAACGTTTCAATTTTCCGCACACGAGAAGTGAATTATAGATTCTGGAATTGACTTGAGAGTTTAGGCTGAAATATTTTTTTTTAAATCAGTTCTGAATGAACAGTTGATACCTTTGATGGCCATGGATCCATCAATGTGAACGATTCTGCAGACATTTATATTAAGAACGGGCTGAGGAAGTTTGAAGACCATCTAGACAAGGCCGCAAAAAATGGTTCTAAAATATCAGAACGACGCTAGTCAGATCAACACGAATATTACCGATATCAAGATCCAACATTTTTTTATTTTCGACCATGGAACTAAAGGAATATATAAGCAGTTTCAAGTATAGCACGTCTATAGAATACATGACTTACATAGACCTACATGTGACAATGTGTGTTTTCTAAGATACTAAACAACACTTGGCCGATGAAATCCGGAATTAAAAAGAAAGAGAAAGTGAAAGGAGATGACAAATAGATTTCCACAAAAACATGCAGACCTGTGAAATTAATCATCTGCACTAACGATCGGTCAATTACACTGGTCGTACTCAGTAAATGCGGCGAGAAATTGAACCAATGTTAGGTTAATGTTGGGCCGGCGTCGTAGAAGGTGGGTTAACATTCACCTGGCATTGTTTCGTTTTTCCCGGGTAAGGTGATATGCATCGGGCTAAACTTGCTAAATTAGCTTTTAGGTTTTGGTGAATATCTCAAAAACTGGGTATCGGTACTCTGTCAAGGAGAAAGAACGAAATTCGATAAATTCATAGATGTGCGAGGCGTATATTCATATCTACGAATCTATCGCAATCAGGGTTTTTTCGACTTAAAATACACAAAATATGTACATATGTTCCAAGATTTGATATAGAAAACCTCAATTTCATTGACAGCATATATAATATTTATATTTGACAGTCGGCATTTTGATGATGTGCATTTCTCAGTAGCTCGTTTTTACTGTTGGTAATGTTGTTGTCATGATACCAACACCTCAGATTGTAAGGATATGACGTATTTTTTAACACGAGAACCCACGACAATCACACGTGTTTTTGCTGAGAAACATTTTACAGTTACGATTAGTATATATTGTATAGATAGCCTTTCAACCAATAGAATTATTTACACATATATTTTGAAATAAAAATGCCTCTATTTAATTTCTGTCTGACATTATTGACTGACATTTTACATCAACAACAAAATAGAATTATGTACACATATATTTTGAAATAAAAATGCCTCTATTTAATTTCTGTCTGACATTATCGACTGACAATTTACATCAACAACAAAATGTGTTGTATTTTATTTTTTAACCAGAATAGCACTTTACAATAATTACGACCATTCTGGTATCATTTAAACTAATGTATATGAAAAAAGATATACCATCAGTTTTTTTTTGTTTGATCATAAAGGTTGCAAAATTATTTTTTTTACCATCAAACAAAACCAGTGTATCCTGAAAGGTGTGTATGGTGATATATGTAGTAGTAGTAAAAATATTGCTTTACGTCACTTTTCGGCACAAATGTTCATTTAAGTGACATTCCAAGTGAAATGAATAAAAAATATTTATTAAGCAATCACATACGTCTATATAAGGTGACATGAACAAAAATTATATAAAAGTGGTGCCAGGACACCTACTAAAAATAAACTTTTAAAATCCTGAGACAGCGCCTGCGCCAATACACCAAATAAATTAGATCAATAAATATATACAAAAATTACGCTAACAATTGAGACTGCGTCCATACCTTTATGAATAAATTATTAATTACAGCCATGGTAGACCATAAATAAACCTTCCAATGACGATACATTGATATAAATACTCTAAACAGCTCTGTATGTACAAAGTATGGGCCAGGCGATCAATCACCCAGCACAAACCATATAAAGTAACCCATTTACAAACACGAATACATACAATAGAAATACTTAGAAAAGTTCCGTCTACTAATAAACCGTTAAACACACATCCACATACTGTTTTAGGCAATATTGAACACCACAAACCAATGACTATATGCTCTGTATTTACCACCTAACCGATCTATATATATATATATTGCAAATGTAATGTAAAATATTCGAGATCCATATGCAACAATGTGAGAATAACAAAATATTAACAAAAACGTTTGGGTGCGCTTAGCCTTCTATGAAGTTGTCCAGGGGGACCACGAGGAGGTGATACCCATCCCCCCTGGTGCTATATGTGTTTAAACACTGCAACCAGTCGAGTTGAATGATGGAGTTTGGAGTTATTTGAACAACAATATAAAATCACTATGGACTCGTTTTTTTAAATCAATAATTAAACTAAATAAATAAATTATTGACATTTCGCTTTTTTTTACTTTGCTAAACTGATGTATCCTAATAAAAATGATTTACGGCTGTCATTCAGTTTGACCATGGCTTCGAATTGTGGTCCACCCTTCGTACACTAGAAACTTCACCAACCGTATCTAGAAAACAGACATGCATTACTATAGTGATTTTTTTCAACAATTAAAAAGCACAAATAAAATTTACAAAAATTATAAATATATGTGTAAATACATTATCAAAAATAATATTTCTCGGGAACGGATTATAAGCGGAACATCGAGATATATCTGTACATGATGCATGTCTACCAAAACTTAGCTTAACAAGAGGCCTGAAGTCCTATATCATCCCCCGACATAAACTAGTTTAGAGTTTTTGCGGTCACACATATTTAAAAAGTCGACTTATGGTGATCATAAAGGTTGCGCCCACAAACAATTAAATAGTTCATCCATGGTGGCCATTTTGAATTTCGGTAAAAAATTGCACGATTTAGTTTTAGCTATTAAAGTAAAGTAAAATAGTATTTAACATCACTTTTCAACAGCGGCAATCATCTTTAAACCACTTTTTAATAGCTGAAATCAGTGTAATATGTATGAGAAATTAGTATTATATTGACGACACGAGTGTGGGGTGACTGGAAAGTATTTCCCTTCAATCATTCTATACACGTAGGGGCTGTTTCAACGTATCACATGGCTCCGTTAACATGGTTAAGTGCATGTTTTATACTTTTGAGAAAAACGACTCTAAAGTTTAAGTTTAATATTTTTTCCCACTAAGAGCTTCCGAGTAAAATAAGTTCGTTTATCAATAATGTTGGAAAATTAATTTTAGTAATCGTAGCTAGGACTACCAGCATGCCTTGTTTTCCATGTTTGTTAACTAGTATTTGCAAATAGTGTTCAAGTTCAATATCACAATATATTATGATAAATTTATCTGAATACTTTTGCACATTAAAAATTATTACTGATTGGTATTTATAAAATCATGTTAAGGGTGCTTACCATTCCTGGTTTGTGATGTTATGTGTAAGAACATTTTAAGTGAACTTACTGCTACGCTTTGTTACATGTTATGTGTACTTAACATAACCGTTATTTAGTAATATTTACTGGCTTACAAACGCACTTGACAGGTTTTTATAGTGGAATATGTATCATTAACAACCATAAAAATGTAGGCCCTACTTGATTCTGAGAAAAGTGTTTTATAATGGACATGGAGAATAAGATTGTTTTATTCAATAATTTTCCCTACCTCAAAACCTCAAAACCGTCTTTATCAGCAAGAACCTGTTCATGGCACTTTAAAACAGGCTATTGCATGGAACTCTTCAATTGTACTGGAACCTGTGGTTCGACATAGCGAGACACAACTTTTAACTAGAAAGAGCTGTTCGGAAACGAACACGAAAGCAGCCCTCCGTTACCGCTCGACCACTATTATAAAATTGTAGTATATGATGGCTATGTGAAGTATGAGGAAGCAGAATTCATAGATCAGCTATCATGCAAGATTTCCGAGATAGTGAAAAAAAAGAAAAAAAATGGCCGACTGGCAGCCATTTTGGATTTTGTAATGTGAAATTTGTCATGGGTTATCCTTGCGTGAGACATTAAATTTTGTTTTATATTCATGGTCCAGTTATTTTGCCTTTTTTGAGTTAAGTAAATATTACAAAATTGTTTGATCCCAAAAGTTAATCAGGTCATCGGCTGACATAGCTAAACATATTTGCCAAATTGAAACTTTTTCCTGAAATGCGCTAGCGAGCATTTCTTCGTTAGTGGCCATAGTAATTAAAGGGTTGATGATATGGGGATCAAAATTTCACCAAAACAATTCCCCAGTGGTATGTGATTGTTATGTGAAGTATGAGGAAGCAGAAGTTGATAGATTAGTAGCTATCTTGAAAACAAATAACTACGGCGGCGGCGGACCGTGTGGAATACAGTAAGCAGCCCGCCTCCACGAGGGCTGCTTAATTAGTAGGACTATGGTATCTAACCCAAGACATGCACATACAGTCAGGGATTTGGGTTATGCGAGTTTTATTGGCACCGTAGCTTAAGAGAGGTTACATGTCATCTCGCTGGATAGATCACCCATGTAAGATTAGAAGGCTCTAGGAGACTAAGATTCTCTTGGATAGTTGTTGCGAACTAGCGCATTTGTGATACCATCAAAGATTTTATACAGTTCTCAGTGGGGGTTGGAAAAAATGCTTGGCTACTTTATTTAGTATCATTTTATCATAAAAAGGATGCTGAGATTATGACATTGATGCTATGAAAAACAACACATATTTTAATTTATAAAAATCAGAAAAATAAATACTGACGGAGGTTATTCAATCAAGTTGTTGTTTAGCTATTATTAATTCTTAATCGTCATCTTCCCTTTGCTGCTTTAGGGGTTACGAAGCCCCTGGCCTACAAAAGAAGCCTGCATATTCATTGCTGACATACTGTACACGTAGGTCACATCCAGCTAGCACGAGACGTTGACCCATTGCTGGGATGTTGGTGGTGCACCGTCTTAGACGCAGGCCCAACATTACACCAACATTGATCCAGCATCTTATGTTTGCTGGGGGGACATATACTATGTTTGACGACATGCTGTCACTACTACCCAACAAACACGAGACGTGACCCAATACTGATGTTGGATCAACCATCAACATCAACATCAACGTCTCATGCTTGCTGGATATCCCCTACCGTTCTGTACACAGATACATGTATGTGCTTACGTTGTACACATGGCTCTTTGTTATTAAAATAAATGTTGTGTTTACGTTGTACACATGGCTCTTTGGTATTAAAATAAATGCAGTGTAATCTTTACAATTTTATTTTAATATAAGATTACTTAAAATCTGCTGTATCAGCGGTTAATTTCTTTCAAAAAAAAATATTGCAAATATATGGTTTAAATTGTCAAACACAGAAAAATCTTATTGTACATGTATATTTGGCGGTTAAAGGGGTAGAATTCTCACCTGTCTTATTATTACATGATATATTTAACGAATTGTACTTCCAACTCCCATCAATAGGTGGCACTGGTCACCGCATAATGTATTACACGCATTCGTATGGTGAAATTCGAAAGTCGTTCATCTTATTGTACAAAATATTTGGTACTACCAAGGAAATTCAATAGAGAGACTCCTTTGTACTATATGGCATGTATATAGCATGCAATGGCCCAAACACTTCACTAATAAGCTGCCCTTGCGGGTCAAAATCATAATGTGCTATCAGTATCTCACTGAACCACTAACAACCATCAAGGTGCAGCATTCAATGTGACAACATCCCAACGATAAAGTAGAAGATATCGATGGCAGTGGGCGGCCAATACTGATACAAATCTGGGTTGTTTTTAAGCGTGTACATGTATGTCATATGTATACATGTGACCGTTACAAATCTAGGTCATCCTCAGCACATGTGTAGCGGATGTAGCCTACATATGTAACTGCTTGTAGGCTGCCTATTAAATGGTAACGTTACTGCTGTTGGACTTCTCTTATTTTTACTCTGTTTAAAGCATTGTTACACTGCTATAATCCATTTCAGGGCAGCAAAGTAAAAAAATATGATATGTAGGCTACATGGTTAGATTTCTACATGGTTAGATTTCTATTTATCATACCTATAAAGGTAGTACTCAAAAGATTCAAGTATGTATTTGAGTTTTAATAGACGTGTTCAGTTGTCAGTGTTGTACACTACTTATCGTAAAAATAATGACCTGGATATACACTCCATGGGAATAAATATGATAGAAAAACTAAGCTACATTGCATCTAATAATAATTCGGATGTTGAACAAACAACTAATTCCTGGACATCAGAAATAGCGTCGATCCTTGACCGATACTGTCCAAAAATTAAAAAAAGAATTAAACGAGACTTTCAACCAGTATGGTTAAACACTGAAATTCGAAAACTTATGAAACAAAGGGATTTGTGTAAGTCGAGAAAATTGTATGATGCTTACAAGAAATTGAGAAATGAATGTAAAAAGGAAATAAAAGAAGCAAAGACAAATTACTACATAAATTTAATAGAGACAAATAAGAATGACCCCAAAATCTTAACAAAAATATTTCAAGATCTAGGATCGAAAAATAATCGCCATAAATCTATACAAAAATTAAAAATTGATGAAAAAATAATTGAATGTAGAAAAAACATAAGCAATGTTTTTAATCAACATTTTACTTCATTTATAGATACACTTAATACTAATAATATTGCTCTCACAGACTGTGAAAGTTAGCAAATTTTGTGGACAAAAACAGCTCACCGGGGAATTTTTAAAAAAATGCCATATGTTTCTCATGGTTTTGTATACAAAAACCTCTGCAAAATAAAAACTTCTAAAGCTACTGGCTTTGATGAAATTAGTGCAAGATTTTTCAAGTTGTTTGCTCCGTATATTACCGACAGCATAGTTGAACTTTGTAATTCAAGTATAAGAGAAGATAGATTTCCTAATACTTGGAAAACAGCTAGAGTTATCCCTTTGCATAAAAAAGGGTCTACTGGCGACAACAATATCTATAGACCAATATCCATTTTGCCGGTTGTTTCAAAGATTCTAGAAACACGTCTCTTCTACATTTTTTACATCTCTAAATGGAAACAATTTATTAAATCCCAAACAGTCAGGTTTTCGTACACAACACACTTGCCAAACAGTACTAACGCTTATGACTGAAGAATGGCTTAATGCTATGCATAAAGGTGAACTAACAGGTGTTTTAATGATAGATTTATGCGAAGCTTTTGATTTAGTAGATCATTCCCTTTTGCTCCGCAAACCAAAAATTTATCGATGCAGCGAAAATGCTCTCACTTGGTTCACATCTTATTTATCTGAACGTACTCAAAGAGTTGACATAAATGGGCAAATATCAAATCCTTTAGAAAACAAATGCGGCGTTCCACAAGGTTCAATTCTTGGGCCATTATTTTTCATAGTTTTCATAAATGACATGTATTTGTACACAGATTTGGAGGATATATCTCTTTTTGCTGATGATGCTACAGCACATCACAGTAGTAAATGTACTCAAATCATCACACAAAAACTTCAAAATGTAGCTACATCTGCAAACAAGTGGTGTGAAGATAATAAAATGCAATTGAGTATTATCAAAACCAAAGTAGCATTAGTTGGTTCAAAACAAAGAATAAATAGAATAACTGATTCTGATAAACAAATTAAAATAATTATTAATGATATCCCAATTGAACAAGTCTCTCATAGCAAATTACTTGGTATTCACATTGATGAATCATTGACATTAAATTTACAGGTAACAAAAGTAAAAAAGACAGTGGCTTATAAATTATTTCTTCTCAAACGTATACGACCCTTCTTGCCAACCCAAAGTAGAATTATGTTTTTTAACTACTATATAAAACCGTATTTGGAGTACTGTTGTAGTATATGGGGAAGCACATCCCAAGAAAACATAAATATAGTTGTAAAACTTCAAAAAAGAGCCGCTCGATTGATCCTCGATGCTGACTATTCAATTCGAAGTAAATTATTATTCAGTGAGCTAAAATGGGTTCCCTTTCCCGAAATCGTTAAATTTCACCAGCTTAGTCTAGTTTTTAAATGTATTAATACTATTGTTCCCACTTACATACACAACATGTTTCGCCCCAAATCCAATGATCATACATATTCTCTCTCCTACTCTCCTACCCCTTTGTGAACTTTAGGGTCATTTTTTCTTCGCGGGTTAATAATCCACAGGAGTTTGCTATGCCCTCGTCACAAATCAAACTTAGTCGCCGTCCGATAGATGTATTTTTTCGCCCATTGGGCCAGCGCCCCGCCGATGATGGTATGACATCCCCCATGTCCGTTCGATCATCGGCTGGACACTGACCCGATGAGCGAAAAAATACGTTGGCCGATCATCGGAAGGCGGCTAAGTATTTTTGTTAAGATTTGTGACGCAGTCTGCATTAGATCTGTAGATGAGTGACAAATTTGACAAGTTTATTTCAAGAACACGGGCTTCGTAATAATGATAGGCTAAATAGCAAGAATAGGGGGGGAGGTTGTTTTGGGAATGATTGTCATAAATGTACATGTAGCTTGAACGTCTAATTTCTTCGGGCCAAGTTTTGCATTCTACCCCTCCCTCTCCAACAATGAAAGAGTGGCTAAGCCAATCACCGCCGTCATTCAGTTGGCATTCAACCCCTAATTTAAAAACTTATTAAATTAGGGGGTAGAATGTCATATTTGGGAGAAAGGGGCGCGTGCGCATTGGTAGAGCCCCTGACTGCCATGCCAGTCATGCAGACGTCCCGGGTTCGAACCCTGCTGATCCTACATGTACTTGGGTCTTTCAGAGAAATATTGCTTCTCCCTCTCAATGTGACGTTAGTGGCGGCCTCGCCGAGTTAAGGGCCATGAGCTGCGCGCTCCTTCACGCCATACCTGGGACATGTCTTCTTGTCACTAAAGGTGTCAGATTTGGTGACATCATTCCTATTTAGAGGGGTGCACTTAGTTTTCAAGGTTTATGCACTTATATTCGAACATAAAATAATTTTAAAACACCAAACATGCGATTTCACTTATAAAATTTTGCATGCGCGTCGTTTATGCATGGGGATACGGTAATGAAATAATTCTGTCTAATTCTCGTTATCGGAAACATTTTTTCCTCATTTAAAGTGGCAAATTGCATTAGCAATTTCAGCTTTAAATGAATGAAAACAAGTATAATAAGCAGGACAGGGGTTAGTTCAGAGGGATTGTGTCACCGCGATCTAGTCATGTACAGTAGTACCACACATGTACACCGCAATTGAGTACAATTTTTACATATTTACTAAAGTTTTGGAAGGTGCTACCACTGTTAGGCGTGTACTTATCTATATTGTCGTTCTTACAGTGAATGTTACGATGAAGTAAATGAGTATTGTACTAAAGCTAAAAACCCTTTTACCACCAAGTATTCTGAAGTCGGTTACACATGTTTGCAAATGAGAAGTGCTGATTCAAATTTGTAAAGGGAAATGATAAAATACGAAACTTTGACTTCGTGTGAGAATCAATAAATACATTTGAGCAAGCTGACAGATTTCATTGCTTCTAGATCCAGGTCGTAACAAACGACACGGTATAACGTTATTTCGGATTTCACGAGATTAGTTCCAGATCCCGGCAAATAAGAGACGTTGATCCTGTGTTGGTTTTATGTTGATCTGCTGGCTGCGTGTCTGGACCAACATTAAACCAGCAACGTTTAGACTAAACAGGGATTGAGCTACTGGTACAATGGACATGACAAAAGAGAGAAGAAACACCATGATCGTATTCCATAGAACATGTGTACATATCAGTAGGCCTAGTGACAGTCTCAATAAAAATAGTCATGCACTTGGAATCTTAACTTGGTTAGGATTTGCATTAAATTTGTTAAAATATCTGAAAAAAAAGAATCCATATTAGAGGTTCTATTATTTTTTGGGATGCGAAATACGCCCACAGTAGCTAGAAGGTTATGGCTCTTGCCGCACAGCGTCCCAGAGCGATCCCATCCATCTTATAATATTACGTGGCCGGTCCATTCGCAAAAATTGGGATCAGCCCATTATGATTTCGAGTGAAACTGTTGTCCTAGTGTCGGAGCCGTTATATTTTGATCTTTACTCTGTTTACCTGAAGAGGTAACTAGGATATAATTATGTTACAGAATATTGATGTGGCAACATATAGATGTGACAACTTAGAAGCCATGAGCGTGCGTTATTATTTTGGATGTAGCAAAGTGAACCTAAACGTAGGCCTACCAGTATCATGGTATAATCACTCTATACATACAAAGCTCCGTCACATTAGCACAACCGTAATTAACTACTTAAAGATTGGCAAAACTGAAAATCATGACATGAAAATCAGACGAGTGATCTTTTTTAAACACCTACATCTGAAATAAATTGTCATTGTTTAGGAAAAACACTGGCACAATTCCTGAAACGAGTTGTACAATTCAAATATCTTTTAACATAGGGGTCTATAACCAGAACAGTGTCATCAATTATTCATACCAACGTAACATTGACACAGTTCTGCACAGAAAAAATGAATTGCAACAATCATAACTACTTAGTGAGACTTTACAACAGTCAATTAGACGTGCACCACGCTTACAATATAATGTGCTATATACTTTCAAATCGTACACTAAAGATGGCTACCTCAGCAGACTGTAGCACCTACCTCGATTCAAAAATAAAAAACTGTTCCATTGACATAGTGTGGAGCAGAAGCGATATACGCAAAGATATTGACATTTGTGATTCATCAATTGGTAGCTAACGTTACAGCACAATATATTTAAATATTACTTTGTTTCAACCCGGCACGTATAGAAGGATTTGAATTACTTAATCATATTTGTTAAGATTGGAAATAAGTTTGCGGTTGTGATAACGTCAGCCTACATTCGCTCTCAGTATTCTACGAAGCGTTTAATTATTATATATTTTACGTAGGCCTACCTAGTAACAGATCATTTTATACAATGGAGCAGTCAGTCACAACCTGTTTGAGTATTATTTGGCGAATTATTGCAACAGCATCATTGGTTAAATGCATTGTGTGTGCCAGGCAACACGGATGTAAGCTGTACACCGCAACAGCTGACTTAACTGAATGAATGTAGGCATGACAAATTGAAATACAAAATGTTGTCAACACAAAGCTTCATAAATCTAATGATAATAGTGAAGACGAGTTTCTCCTTTATTACTCGAACGGATTGTCTCCGAGCAATATTCATTAAATCAAGATGGATGCATGTTCTAGCCTTAGTACCCTATTATGATAGACACACCAAAAGAAAGTCATGAGCAGAGGTATTGTAATTAAATGCTTGGAGAATCAAGAAATTGGAAGATTGTGTTGCGAAACGTAATCTTAACGAAAACGTAAAATTGTGACAGATAACTGATGGGATACACTGTACAGAGTTTACATAATGGATGGTATTAAAAATACCAATTTTAAACACGTATTTATAACACAATTAGACGCGAGGCATTGTTGCGTATTGACCATACGGAGGGGTAGGCCTACACTTATTCACTATGAATAATAAGTAAATTATTCAATGATTATCAGAACATGGTCTTAGAAAAGTTCTGCCGCTTCAGATTGTGGTGAGGATATCAACTGTTTTCAGTCACGAAGCTATGATTGGAGGCAGGGTGAAATGTTATGGGCAATACAAACTGGCGTTTTCATTTATTGATCCAGATGACTGTTTCGCTGGACTGAGACGGCGGCAATGGATGTTCACTAGCTGGATAGATCGTCATCAGCCTCTTATCGCCAGTGCTACAGGCATGTGGAAGAGCACAGAAGCTTGCATACAGATCCAAGCAAACATGGCAAACGTTGGCTCAGCATTAAACCCACAGTGGGTTACTGTCTATTGTAAGCATATCTGGATCACCTGCGACCATATAGAGTGACTACACCAGGCTGCTGTGCAGACGTAACATATGGCGTGAGCGGCCAGGCTGGCAGGGCAGGGCCGGCATCAATGGGCGGGGCATCCCCGGGCCGGGATCTCTGGTTAGATATCACACTGTGCTGTACCGCTCACGGCAGGGACACCAAGTACACTGTACTGTATGACACACATAACCAGACACTCCACACGGTTCACAAAAAAACTAGAATAAATTGATGTCTGTATGTTGTAATTGTTAATATGTAAACAGTCCGCTGTCAAACATCGACCCCCTTTTTTGTCATCATAACTTATGATAATCATTATCATATTACCATCTTCGGACATTAAACAGTCATAAAGGTACATATACAAAGCAAACCGCCATATAAAATCGAAATGGAAAATCAGTTGTATGCAGGTACATAGACATGACTATCCCCAAAACAAACATCACATTACACACCAATGTAAAATAGACCTACGAACAGCTATTCCATAATCAAACTACTTATTTCAACAGCCAACTTAAATTTCATTGAACCATCTGAAAACAGGAACCCTGTGGTTCGGAACATACGGCCTGTTGTGAATTCTAATATGTAGCCAGATAGTCAGAGAACATCAAAACAGGTGATATTATATAAGCAGAAATGAGAGACTGTGTCAAGCTCAATGGCGCAATCAACCACGAAATGATCATACAATAGACATCAAATACCACCAGTGGGACAGGATTGTCACACACGTTCATAACAGGGCATCAGATCAAAAAGCTCAAGAGAAAAGCAATGCAGAGGAACTTGTGGCTGCATTTCAGTTTCTCGGCTCAACGGTGAGTTACCAAGCGGTCAAGTTATCGTCGTGGATGTGGTCCTTACGACATACACCAGCATCCTCTCAGCAACAATGTCCAGACCCCAAAACACCAACGCCATAAGTTTAAGAAACTCATCCAGAGAAGATTACAAGATGTACAAGAACAGGCTATCATCAAATGCACCTGGATTGTGGCAATCTAAATGGCAGAAGAGAACAAATGGTGCTTCATCCGTGCTGAGAAGGGCTATCCGAGAAGACCACCCCTGGTTATTCAGCGGGTGCTTCCAAGAAAACTGTACATCTTCTTCCGTTGGCTTATCGAAGGATAAAACACAACATTTCCAACGCCACAGTCCACAGACACAGATCACTTTCTGGTAAACCAGTATTTAGCTACAACAAGGTTTGTTGTGACATCACTGCTTGATGAAAATTGTTCCAGTACCGGTACATGAACGCTACTTACAAATCAGTGCAGTCTCAATGACGGCTCAAGGAATTAAGTGGCAATGGGTATGTTTAATGATAGAAAGATCAGCCTACAGCTGCTACTGAAGACCTCAGGCAATCAGGTGCAGATAGCAGCCATGCGATCAACAAACACATATGCACATGGCATAGATCTATGACACGATGCAATTTATTTATGTCATAGAGAAGGCGACATCATTTTACCATGTTTACTCCCAGGTCATATGCTACAGCTCATCTGACTGAAACGTCACCTTCCAAGCATCAATGCATTCGTTGAGTACTACTACTTCGCTTGAACATCAACCTGAAGATTCCAATCTGTAACACTAGCTATTAATATAAATAATGTGTGCAATTTGTTCTTGGGTCCAAAAAGAAACTGTTCTTGGGTGCAATGCATGTGCATGGTGAACACTAATGTTTGGTGTTCTAAAAGTGCTACATTTTGACACAATAGAAAAAAAACTTGAACCCCCTCCACCGTGGATCTGTGCCTGGACCATACACTATCTAAGCTGGAGCATCAAACGTACGAAAGTATCTGGTGGCTTATTTCAATTTAGTGCTTGAACCTAGATCTTCCTCTTCCTCGCCTGATGATTTGGTCTACTTGTAGGAGAATGCCAAAAGGTGGTTTATAGATACATGTCGATTCAATAAAAACGTGTGTCCAATGACTTTCTGTCTAGTGCAAGCCGCAACTTGTCTAATCTTGTCTGATCTCGGAAATATAAACAATCATGGGGGGAGGGCAATTTTGTGGGTGGTCTAGAATAGGATAGATTAGTATAAAAGGAAGCAAATCAATAATAATAATAATAATAATAATAATAATAATAATAATAATAATAATAATAATAAAGTTCTTAAATAGCACTACACAAAACACATGACATATAATCTGGTGCGCTGTACAATCAACTACACACGAAGCACTATGAATAATACTGTTTAAACAAATATGTTTTCAGCTTGTCCTTGAACCAGTCATATACAGTCCTGAGCTGTTTTTAAGTTTTCTGGCAGGCTGTTCCACCACTCCGCTCCTAAAACACTCAATGAGCGAGCAGCAAAGGTCTTTCTGTTGGTTTTACGGACCTCTAAATGGTAGCCTATGAAGAGGCAGCTGCTCTTAGATGCTGTATTGATGATTTGGTTTTAAACATCTCCTGTAGATAAACAGGTGATATTTTGGACACAACACTTTTATAAATTAATGTTAGCGCCTTATATTTCACACATTGTCTGATGGGGAGCCAATGCAAAGAACGCATACATTCTGTCAAGCTGTCATATTTTCTTTTATTCACAATAACTTAGCAGCCATATTTTGTATTCTTTGCAGTTTTTTTAATCTGACATTCTGGAAGGCCCATAAAAAGAACATTGGCATAGTCAAGATGTGAGATGACCCGACCTTGTACTAAACTGTGACATGCGTCTTTAGTGAGAATACGTCTGATGTTAAATAGACGGACGATGTTAATCATAGAAATCATACATTTGTTTGTGATATATATGTTCTTTCATTGAGAGCACCGAGTCAAGATGGACACCTAGGTACTTGACACATGGCGATCTTTCTATGATGCTATTATTGATGCCAATTTCATAATCACTGACATTTTCCCTATAATATCTAGAAGCGAATGCTGCAAATTCCGTTTTGCTGAACAGTTTTAGTCTATTAGAATCCATTAATCCATTTACGTCATTCATACATTGACTAAGGTCTGCCTTGACATAAACTTCACCAAGTTTGTCATTGGCTTGATCAATCTATTTTTATCCCATGATCATCTGCATATCCATGAATACCGATGTCTGATGGAATGACATCCTGAAGAGTACATGCGTGGTAAGTATAGAGACTGGGTCCCACGATAGAGCCTTGTGGGACCGAAAATATAAGCTCACGTGGTGTTGAATATGCATCTTGAATACTTATTTTGCAAAAGCGTGGACTCAAATAACTAGCAAACCAGTTGTTTACCATCCCGCCCATTCCAAATCTCTTATTCAGAACCTCTAGGAGCACTGAGTGGTCAACAGTGTCGAATGCTGCGCTTAGATCTAGTGAGCATATAAGTGTGATTTTTTTATGTTCTATTTTCCATAATATATCATTCATGAGCTTAGCTAAGGCCGTTTCACAGCTGTATCTTGCGCGATATGCAGACTGACATCCAAACAGTAATCTCCATTTATAGTTATGAATGTCAATCTGGTGGAGAGCTGCTTTTTCAAGCACCTTCAACAAAAAACTGAGGTTAATGACTGGACGATAATTTGATGGAATAAGTTCAAGGACTGTCTTTTTTAGAAGAGGTCTAACTATGGATGTTTTCCACCACAGTGGAAAGACATACACCCGTAATGATAGATTGATGAGCTCTGTAATCGGTGTTATAAGGACATCAATAATTTCTTTGAGCAGCTTTGTTGGTATACTGTCCAAATCACATGACTTAGTTGCAAGCTTCTTAATATATTTAATTACTTCCGTCTTTTGCAACTGGATTTAAACTATCAAGTCCAGGGGCATCTCTGCTAGTAGGCTGGTATAAAGGCTTGTCTTTTAAAACATCCCTGATTGTATTTATCTTTTGCATAAGGGCAATTCCACGGTGTCGGACGTACGTTTCAGACACTTATTTTATGCCTGGTGCACTAACTGGAAATGAGACTTATATTAAGTTGTTGCTATTTCATACACACCACCTCACTGTATCATGTAGAACATTCAAATATTCTGTCTCATTCACACATATCGGTTATGAGCCGAAATAAGGGTGGTGTCGGACGTACGCACACAAATTGCTATATTGCAAAAAAAAAATTCAGTACTCTATCTGTCTAAATCCTTGGATGACAGCATAAAAATGTGGCCTGATACTGATAGAGGATAGTGTTGGCTTATTATTACATATAAAATATTTTTCATTTTTATTTTAATTGTACTAAATTTTTTTGGATATCTTCGGTGTCGGACGTACACTCACTTGGTGTCGGACGTACGTGTCTGAAATTAAGGATTTTGTTCATCCCGCAACACCCGGAAGCAAAGTAAAAAATGTTGCCAATGCTTTTTAAGAAATTCTTTTGAGGGGTTCACATACAATATAAGATAATATATAAATACATATCAAGTATAAGATGTATAATGATAGCAGTAATTGGCCATGCCATAATCATATCATAAATGTGCTAGGTAAGAGTAAAGTTTATATGTTAACATCACTTTTCAGCCGGAAGTTAGTTTGTAAAAATATAAAAACTGTAAATTACAAAATTCAAACATTTGGCAAATGATTGTTTTACAAATCATTCTTGATGCTGCCCAGGCTAACTGTGCATAGAGAGTTATTTACATTATTTTATTTCCGTTATCTGTTGACAGGTAGGCTATGTCGGGTCCCCAGAAATAATTAATTATTGATGTTCAATAGTCAATGATGTACCATTAGTTTAGATGTTAGGCCTTTAATAATGCCAATCGGTGATTTCTTTGCTGGTAAATATAGAGGGATGTATTCATTCATCATGTTCACGAACATTCATCAAGCTATCAGTTCTTCTGAACGTTATCAGTTGTTCCAAACTCAAGTGTATTTGTAGCTTGGCTGGATCATATTGTCTATTTAATAGCTTAAATTATCAACAGAGCACCACACATTCATTCATTAAAATGCAGTTGAATGGTCATTCAGCACTCTTTACATAATTTTATCATTATATATGTGTTGCATCTGTACTCCCAGATTCTTGAGAATATTCATCAAGAATTAAAAGACCTTCACCATGTAAACGGAGATTCAGCGTTGTACATGGTGTCGGACGTACATAAATGCAGTGTTTGGCCTGTAGTGAGTTGTATATTCAACAAGCAGCATTTGTACTATTGCATGCAGTTCTGATTGCATATTTGCATTCAGAGTACTATTTGTATTCAACATATTAGATAAAATAAAGTAGATATTCAACAATAGCACCTGAAAAATAAAATAATTTGCAATTTTGGTGTCGGACGTACAAGATAATTCTCTTACGCATACTTTACACTGTTTTGCCTTTCACAATTGATGACTAATTTCTCTTTCTGATATTATATCCATCAATTACCTCATAGTAAACTGACATGTGGCTGATTGAGAGATTTAGTTGGCATTTCTATACTAAACAGCCTTGTGATTGACACAAGGTGTCGGACGTACATTAAAAAAGTGTCGGACGTACACTTGTTTGCAAGGTGATAATCAAGCAGGCAACCACCACAGTGACTCCATACTGCATAGCTGGGGTAATGGTACTATTTCTGTTTTGCATAAGGAATTTTAGAATACTGGATGTGGTTTGTCCACTTGAAAAAAACCATTTTGATAATATATGGTGTCGGACGTACATAGTCGTTTTTACCAATTTAGCACAGAATTGCCACACCTGAAAACCCATGTTGAAGAAGAGTACAGCAATCAATTTATATATTGTTTTCAACAGACATTTTCTACTGATGAACAAACAATAAATATTTCCTAATAATGGCATTTCTTATGCCATAGTGCAAATAATACAAACAGGTGTCAAATTGTGAAATATGCTCCCAATGCAAAATACTGTTTAAATGTTCAAGATCAGCGCGATGTTACATCCATGTAATTCTGTTTCCTGGCAAAACAATTATTGATTCTCAAAATTTGACAAGTTGTCTATGAAATTAAGATATAAATATGGAAATCAAGCCATTTTAAATTTTTCACACCCAGGTTGACACTTTCATGGAATTGCCCATAAAGTAATCTGCAAATTTGTCTGCAATATCTTGATTTGACTCACTATCTGGCAATGGATTATCCTTGTGTCCACCGTTATGTTTGACACAAGTTTAGACAGTTTCTTTGTGTCTTTCCCACATCCACTGACTTTATTTGATATTACCTCTTTTCTTTTCGATCTTAGTAAAGCCCTATATATTCTCCTTTTTTTTACATGGGATAGCCATAGATGATGCTCTTGATATTTTCGCCACTTTTCGTTTGTTCTTTTGGTCTTTCTTCTTTGCTCGTTTATCTCCTCGTCAAACCATGGTGTTAGGACTCGTTTTTTCTTGAGCTTGCATTGCATTGGTGCATGTTTATCCAATGCAAGCGTGATGTTAGTTTCTAAAATATTTAATGCTTCATTAACGTCAGCAAATTATATACTTTTAGTATATGCTAATTGTCGATTGGTAATGTGCTTTAGGTTTCTGTAACTAATACACTGCAATGTAGCATTTTTCGTTTCAACTTTTAAGTCAAAAAGAATTGAACAGTGGTCTGAGATAAAACTACCTTGCAGCTGCAGCTGACTTATGTCTTTGGGATGGCCTTTTTCGCCACATGGTGTGAACACCAGATCGATTGTGTTTCTTTGATTATGCATGGCAAATTCAACAAGATGAACATAACCCATCCCAGACATGAGATCGACTAGAGTAACAGCATTTATATCTTTCGGATCATTCATCTTTAGATTAAAATCTCCACATACTATAAAATAAAATAATTTAAAAGTCAGCCTTTAAACTGTAATACTGTCCCAATCACAATGGATGGCTTCGGGCAGTTTATTATGTATACCGGTGTATACCGAAAATCATGACAACATATGCGTTGCCGTACACTTGATCTGTATGTGGTACAATAGTATTAAAATTTTCTTATATTAATTACCTGATTAACACTGTCCTAACCCAAACTTATTCACAATAGGTCCTATATAAAATAAGATTGTGACCACACCACCACCCACTATATTATAATTGAACAAAATGAAACACTACACTCAGTAGTGCGCCATTGTCATTGACAGAATTTTGTGACAGACAGACAGACAGACAGACAGATAGCTTTATTCCACCAATATATAATACAATATGGTGAGGGAGACTCCTTTTAAGAATTAAGCACATGTCGCTATCAAAGGAGCCACCCTACAACAATGATAAACAATAAATTACATAAAATATACATATCGGCCGTTAAAAACGCGTGACATATTTGATACTAACATGTTCGAGAAAAGTGGTTCCATGGGTTAAAGTCATCAGATTCATATATATTTTATAGGGAGGAAACACATAGCGGTTTCCCAGCAAACACGAGACGACGAACCACTGTTGATCCAATACCGGCCAATCGTCTCCGACTCTGTGCCAACACTAAATCAACACCGGCCCAGCGTCCGGTGTTTGCTGAGAATACATCACTATATTTAACATGTTTAGTATATTCATTTATACAAAAGTATAATAAGATTAAATCATTTATGAGTACAATGAACAAATGGTTTTAAACAATTATACATTATTATTATGCTTACATAATATGGCATACAATATGATAATTATAATGAAATTGTTCATATAAATATAAATCGACGCGAATTTATTCTTCTATATAATAATACATACATGTATGAAAAACAAAAATAATTAATTGCAGAGCAATATAAAAGCTATGACAGTCGACACTTATACAGTGCATACAATTATATTATATATTTGTATTGACTTAGTTTCGAAACATAGACAATATAACTTGTTCCTATACATATATTAGATGCATCTATAAAAAAGATTTATTTAACTAATCACCTATTATGACAAACGTAACAATTGTTTAGTCTGCATGATGACTCATATTGATCAATAGTTATTTTCTTAAAATAAGTCATAAAACCGTGTATGCTATGTGTGTTTACTTTTTCGATAATATGGTCTGAAGTATTTATTGCTGTTTCTATTGCACTGTATCGGATACATTTCCTTGCGAATTCGTCATTTGTACTGGGCAAGCGTAATTTATTTTTGTGGCGTGTAGGATATGGGTGAGTATCCAGGCCATGGTCGTTGGTCATGTTGCGGAAATATGATGGCAGCTGGTTATTTTTCAGTTGATGATAAAATTTAAGCTCTTGGAGTGTGTGTATATCTTGAATCTTTAGTATTTGAAGTTTTTTAAACAATGGTTCTGAATGACAATTAAATTTACCAAGGCAAATTATTCTAACTGTTTTTTTCTGTAGCTTGTAGAGTCTATCAGTTTGATATCCCCAGGCTAAGATACCATAATTTAAATGACTGAGAGTACAAGAGAGTTATACAAAAGATAAAGGGTATCTTGTGGTATGCTTTAATTAGGATTACATACATTACACATGATATATTCAGGTAAATTTAAAGATTCTCCATCGGAGAACCGTGCAAGCTCAACATGGTTATCCGTGCGAGACTTTGCCTCTTCCGTACCCCACTTTTTTCGAATAGCTTTGAATCAATGTAAAACACTCTGTATGACATGTGTGTCATCTGCACCCATCTCCCAGCAAACATGTGATGTGCTGGGCTATGGTTGGGCCAGCATCGCAGATGGTGGGCTAACATTAAGCCAGAATTGGGTCAACACCTCGCTGGACAGAGCATTCAACAAGTTTGAAAGTTAAAATGCATTACAGTATGGATGATATGCTTTGGCTGTGCAGATTATGAGTTCACCTGCTGATGTATTTTGGATATTCTGTGAAACGCAGTGACGTCACTCGGTGAAAACAAGGCTATATAACACCCCCCGGCCTCCCCCATTGATACTTCATTCTGTGAAACGCAGTGACGTCACTCGGTGAAAACAAGGTTATATAAGATTTTAGAACCCTTCCCCATACTTCATTGTATTAGCCAGCTCGGTGAAAACAAAGGAAGTCGAGGTCATCGAGTTTCACAGAATTACCCCTTAACCCTAGGCTTACAATGCTTACAAATCTGAAATATTCTTGTATAAACCATGGAGACCAAAGGGTTTTTTCAATTTGAAATCATCATAAATGTCTTAGTTAGCCCTTTCCATTTCATTTGAATAGGCAGGTCTAAGATACGGGTCTATGGACATTATAAATTATTTATTTCCTTCAGTGAGGGGACTGTCTTGATGTTGCTGTCAGACATGTCAGGAAAGGGTGTTGGCCTGTTTTGACTAAATACCCACAATTTTACTCACACCTCTCAGCCTCTGTAAATTAAAAAGGGCATCACTACTAAATAATTTTTTTTAGCACATCTCTGGATAAAAAAGTATATTATATATATAATTGATATTTTGAAAACAGGTAAGAGAAAAAAGTAGAGTATATATCAGATTTATAATAGTCTATAACATACTGTAGGCCTACTGTAATCGCCACCACACAAAAAGTTAGCGCAAGCCCCCCCCCCCCCCAGACGAGCCCACAGTCAACCCCCAACTGACCCCTATAAAACTACACAAGCACTATTCCCCAGCCCTCTGCAAGCAACCCTGCCAAACACATTTTTTTCAATGAAATTGCCAATTGTTTGATTAGAACCAGTAACATTCCAGCTCCATGATCGCATGTTACTGGTAATCATACATGTACAGAGCTCCAGATAATTTTTTGGTTTGAGGAGTATTTCACTCATTGAAATGGGTGATGAGGAGTGAAAAATAAACGAGGAAGTAATAACAAAAAATAAACGAGTTGTATTTTTCATACAACAACATGAAAGCTTTATTTACATCATTTTTTTCTTACAGTTACAGTCACATAACTTTTCTTCACGTAAAAAATACAACAATCATTTCATTTTTCTGGGGTTTTTTTTACTTTGATGGGTATTTTAATAGTTTTTATGAGTAATATTACTCCTCAGATTTTCTATCAATGAGTATTTGCTGTTTTTACATGCGTATTTTACTCATATACGCATGTTATCTGGAGCCCTGCATGTATGAACATACACAGCAAAAAGCCAGGAAATTCTCTGGCTCGCTTAAGTCAAGGCTAGTAAAAGTGAAGTAGCCAGTAGCAAAATATATGAGCGGCTCGGGCAAATGAGGTGTTCTGAATTTTTTGCATGGGGGCCAGTAATCAGATATAGGCCTATATGACATATATAGTCTAGTGGATTAGTGGCCGCCATGGGAGTTCAGACTTTAGTACACCACTGTCATCAGTCACCTCGGTGTGAGATTCCCAACTTGTTTATACCGTGAACCGGGGTTACTTTGCCACCCCTTCGGAAAATTGATAAAATCCTTTGGTTTTCATAACCACTCGTAAGTTAATAAAACTAAAAATTATTATAGGTTAGCCTATATTGTAGGGAACTGTTTTTTTTTATGTGTTTTTTTTTTAAATTCGACAAATTTGAACTCTGAATTCACACTAGCTTAGAGACTAGAAGAAGAGCTAGCCTATAACGTATTGAAGACTAGGCTAGACTACTAGTCTATATTATTATAAGTAGGGCCAAAACAAAAAAATTGTTTGTTTCCGGTAACCCGACCGACCCTAATTTTAGGTGTCGACCCTAGTTTTTTTTTCACGATCTGCAGACCCTAATCAATAAATAACATTTTTTTTTTTTTCAGCATTCTGATCAACCAACATGTGCATCACCCGATAGGGTACATACTCTAGACTAGCTGTAGCAGAAAAAAAAAAAATCCGACCTACCTACCCTATTTCTAAAAAGTCTGTTACCGGAAACATACAATTATTTTTTTTAGGCCTAGGCTATAAAGTCTATTTCACTTTCAAGTTTCAGTATTTGAGTATTTATTGAATTTGGCAATTGCCAGCCTGACCTGGTCAAGAGAACAGGTCAAACTCAAAGATAAAGTCAAACTTCGAAGGTCTAGGGAAAGTCATGCTATTAAAATGATTCTTACCTTTCTATCAACAAATTCACAGGCAATCTCCTTCAGCGTCAGAAGTGACAGGTGCCCACCCTCCACTGTCACAATTTCTCTCACAAGGCCGATCTGCATGGCAAAATGCAATCTGCCCAGACTGGAAAGTGCAGAGGAATTCGGTCGTATCGCCTCGTCTTCCGCCATAGCTGATTATTTATTTACACACTTCCAATTAAAGTAGGAAACGTCAGCAACTGCTACAAAACTTCTTTCCCACTGAAATGTACAATCAAAACAGGCCAACACCCTTTCCTGACATGTCTGACAGCAACATCAAGACAGCGCGACGTCGCCGGAAATAAATCCAAATCACGTGACACCAGGTATTTGACAGCGGGAGTAGCTAGTTTAATGGCTGTGATAAATAAACAAAACATTCATTATCTTTCTTTTGTGCATAATTGTGATCAGATAAATGGATCAAAATGTTTTACTATGCGTTGTTAGTATAATAGCTAAGTAAAGGACACTTTAATCAATTAATTTGTGATTAGTTCTAGAAATAAAAGAAAATATGAACATTTCCACTTTCGAAAAAAATTATATCTCCCTTTTTGAATAACAACCTGGTTAAAGCATCCTGTTAAACATAAATGCACACCAATTATATACATATTTGTTAAACCGACATTACATAAATGTAACAGTAAAATAAGTCCGTTTCAAATAGTGCATTTTAGAATAATTCACATAGGTTGACATTTCTTTGAAAGCAGTAATTTATGGAAAGGAAAGTGAACATTGACACATAAATTCCTAATGCCCCTTGCTTTTCATGATGAGGCTGAGGAAATGAATAGGCCTACCGGTGATCTCGGCCCGTGTGATATGGACGGTCTGCGATGATCTCGCCCGGTGATCTCGGATGCTAAGTGGAGACCTCGGACGGTATGCGGAGATGTCGCCCAGTGGTCTCGCCTGGTGATTTTAGCCTGCTACGGCTACGCCCACCAGGGGCGGATTCAGGATTTGAAAAAGGAGGGGGCGCAGGTGGCTCGGGGGCGAGTTTTTGGTCATATTTAGGCCAATTTAGGGGACTTTTTAAAGAATTTGGCGCAAAAACGGGTGGGCGTGTGCCCCCCCCCCCTCTGGATCCGCGCCTGCCCACGGCCCCATACTGATAGTAGTCAGCTAGCTGCTAAAGTGATGAAAAAATGACATTTATTTTGCATTTCTTTGTTACAAGCAATCTGAAACATGAGGCATGTCCTGTAGATAGGGTCCTGGGGACCCCGCCTGGGCTGAAAACAAACTTTCACTGCCCCTAAAAGTAAATATTATGACGTCATTCAAAATGGCCGCCAAAGAAACAGTAGGAAAATCTGAATTGTGTATAGTTTTGCCGATACTTGACCGAGTTTCACAATCTTTTTTTTATTTTATACATTTTAGATGTCATTGATTCCGAATATGCAAAGAAAATAACAAAAAGACAGTGTGAATTTGTCAAAAAACCATAATATTTATTTTTTCATAGCTTTTCTAATGCATTGAGCCATTATGAGAAGATCTGTACATCAAACACTATAGCTGAAGATTTATCTACAGTGGATGGCAGTGAAGTATCAGGTTAATTGCCTATGTATATATGAGCACACAAGGTCCTACTATGTTGGTAAACTGATTCATTAGATTACTCACTGATTCAACAGTGCGGATACAGACGGTCATGCAGACCACACACTGATATGTGAAGGAGCACACAGCGCGTGGGCTCGCACGAAATCAACGTGGACAAACCAGCTGGTCTCAACCGTTAGTGTGATCTTCTAGTCACATTGAGAGTGAAGAAACAATTATATTTCTCTGATAGACCCAAGTAGGATTAGCTGGTTTCGAACATGACTGGTGAGGCAGTCAGGTGCTCTACCAATGCGTCACGCCCCATCTCTTGCACACTGAGACTGACCAATCACGGGACATAAGATCGTTACAACTCTGACATAATGGGCTGACGAATAACATACAGTGAATTTTACAGGTGGGATAATCTGTACTTGGCAGTGTCTGTGAGCAAGCGAGCAGTCTCATGACGTGCTAGTGTTCTGTTATCAAAAGCATATAGTCAGTCATTTATTATATTCCAATATCTGACTAAATAATTTTTCACCATTATTGCATATTTTGTTCAGTATAATTATACTAGTGCTTCAACTTTCTCTGTAAAAAATGTGCTTTTCTGCATTAACTCTACTAGATTTAATAGGTGATGTGTACAAACATCCTCAACATTAACGGCCACCACCATCAGCATGATCAAGCAGCAGTCGAGGGCTCAGTTTGAAGATAGTTCAGGCTGATTGTTTTTCAAATCTTTTGGAAGAGGATGTGCTGTTACAATCTGCCAGTACATAGTGTACATGAATTAAAACACCAAGAAGATTATTTTTCTTACCTTGCACTAGTGTTTGTGGAATATCATGAAACCTAATATCATGATGTATATCCACATTCAGGAAATATTTCCAGGAAAGTCTGCATATTTATATCTTACTCACCAAATAAGTTTATGAGAAGTAACATAACATCTGTACACGACAAAGCAATTATTGGTAACTAACAGTGGCATACTTGTCTGGCTGAAGTTTGGCATAAGCCTATCTCAATACATTAGCTGAATGTCTCCATAATATCTCCTGTCGCACTGAATGTACTCTTGTGGATCTTTCATGAACAACAAGTTGGTTTATCCATACTCTGTACCAGTGCATGTCCATCGAACAAGATACAGACACTGACACAGGGTCACGACCATTTTGGACGTGGTTAATATCTTTACTGACAGTGACAATAAACGTTGCTTTGGATGGTGAATTCATGATTGCCTCACTTTTAGCTAAAGACAACGGTACACACACAAGTTCATTAGTAAGCATTTATCATACAGCTTTGAGACTGATGTTCTCTTAAAATATGCTATACTAATGAGTGATGTCAGCTTTCACATTATTGTCTTTATACATTATTGACTCATTAAGATATGTGATACTCTATCTTTTTGCCTAAACAAAAGTTGTGAGCACTAAATGTATATCAATACGTGTATCAAGGTTACAGTGTATCCGCACTACTAGATTTTGAGTACTCAACAAGTATTTTATTGCATGGGCTTTAATCACAAGTTGTTAGATCACTGAAGTACACATTTCTCCAAGCATACCATAGTACTACGTACAAGAGTAGTGTTTTAGATATGCGCACATTTATACACATGTAGATACTCACTAGGATGACGTTTATATGGTATGTATGTACATGTAGAGCCATGCCAGTATATTTCATCCTGTGTCCAGATTACAATAAGCATCAGTAGGATAAAGACTGATGTAAGCTATGTCATGTTAGTTATGATAAATCACATAGTTTGTGTGAGCCCCTAATCAATGGATTGCTTATTGAACGTTTTTGAAGATATATAGTGGTTGAAACTAATATGACACTACAATGTTTTATTGGTTAGCCTACTTACGCCATCTCAGGACTTTGTAGTCAGACTTGTCATGGGTCTTTGCATGTGTTGATTTGGTAAACATACTGGATTCAACACAAATTCTTCCATCGTTCCATGTGCATGATGTGTTATCCGATAACTCTCACAAACTACATGGACGTCACATATCACAACAACAACACCGTAATACTTTTTGAGAAGAGGCCACTACATGTCTGCAACTCGATCTTCGGCTTTGTCATAAGCAGGTTGGTCATCAAAGATTAGTTTATTTTTACAAAGCAAGCAGTTCATGATTGCTGTGTTGTACCAGTCACTACTTTTAATAAGGGCACCATTTCCATGGTTGTTTTCAACAGTACTGCATTCTTCATTGAAAGCTGAGAATGATAGGATCAAATACACACCATAGGGCCTAACCACAGAATTTAATCAATATGCAAACATGATCCAACGAATATGATTATTCATATACATCGGTCTTTAAACACCATTTCTCCTCGGTACAAAAAGTCGGCTGTGGATCAAAACTGAGATACTGATTTCTGATTCCGACCATGCCGGATGTTTGTCATCGTGGTTGTGCATTACATCGATATCAACTTTTTGAATAACAGAGTGTGCAGTATTTAGTGTAGGGTCATATGTCAGTAAATGTAGTTCCGTGGGAATTGCATGTTAATTCTTGACACCTATGTTTAATTTAAAGAAAAATTAATACTGAACAAAATAAAATAGGGTGTCATTTTTTTCTGAAGCTCTAAAGGTCATTTCAGGGGTCTTAAAGGTCATGACCCTACAAACACACGGGGATTTTTTAAAACGTTTGTATTTCAAGGTGATAATAGTCGTGTAATATAGCAAATTAAAAGAATTTTGCACAAAATAGTTCAAATTCATGATTAACAGATTTTGTGAACAAAATAAAATAGGGTGTCATTTTTTTCTGAAGCTCTAAAGGTCATTTCAGGGGTCTTAAAGGTCATGACCCTACAAACACACGGGGATTTTTTAAAACGTTTGTATTTCAAGGTAATAATAGTCGTGTAATATAGCAAATTAAAGGAAATTGGCACAAAATAGTCCAAATTTTTAATTAACAAATATTCTGAAGCTTTAAAGGTCATTTCCGGTCTCTTGAAGGTCACAACCCTGAACACTTATAGTCCATAGGCCAGAATTGGTCAACGTGCACACCCCCCCTCCCCCTCACTACTCACCCACACCAACTTTTGCTTGAGCTATGATATGTCCAAAATATGAAATCAAATGTTACCAGTAAAAAAATAGAGACGAAATATATATTTTGACCACTTATGTGGGGGTACTCCCAAACCTAAAATTAGGGGTTAGGGTTATGCAAATGTCTGTCGTTGCATTTCCAATCTACACAAGCAATATATCATATAAAAGATAAATTTTCGTTCTACTGATGTATTGCATGATGAGTTATCTCTACACATACGTTTAAACAATTTTTTTATTACAAATAATTAAAATCGACAACAAAACAAACTAGTCAACATGGTCAATGGAAATGGTCAATGTTTTCTAAACCCAGATGTGTATGTCCTTAAAAATGGGTGGTATTTAGATTTGTATATTGCACATTGCATATACATTTTACAATGAAAGAATATTACAGACTTTTTTGAAAATGTGTGTATTTATCCTTGGTTGAAATATGAAACATTGAACTTTGCTCTGCAATTAAAATCTATGTTTTTTCTTCCGCTTGTATTTACATAATTTGTGTGCTGAATTTAAATCTGTCGGATAAAATTCTATATTTGGTGTCCGTCACCTTTAAATAAGCAAAACGAAAAATGAACGCCAATACCAATCTTTTCTATATTTTGGTTACAAATTATTGCACGATTTCTAGTTTCTGCATGATTTTGAGTTAAAAATCAAAAATTTATGTCTCATATTTTTCGATAAAAATAACCTCTATTTGACCATGAAATTCAAAATGGTTACCACCAACACACAAATAAAAGCACGTGAACTATAATATCATAAACAACAATTGTTTAATAGAAATAAAAAAAAATGGACTACGTAATACGGCAGATTAGGTTGCAGAGCATTCGACACTGTGTTTAAGTGTAGTATATTCTATCATGCTTTGATGTGCTTTGTATTTAGAATGACATCATTATTTTAATAGTAAATATGCAAAATGACGTTCATCTTAGATTTTACGATAAACTATAGGTCAGACAATGAACAATAAACACCAGGAATGCTTGTTTTGGCCCCCAAGTCACACAAAATCAATAAATTGAGCAATTCCGAGCCACAAATAAAGAAAAACAGATTTTATTTACATTTTGATAGCCATTTTATTTCTTGTTCATATAAAGGTGAATTTCGCGGCCATTTTGGATTTTTTCTTTCAAATTTACACGTTTAGTCCTAATCCACTATGTTACCACAAATACGTCATATTATCGCCAACATGTTGAGCAGTAGGGGGGCCTATACTTATAGTAACAGTAAATACATAAAAACGGCGGATGTCTTGGATCTAAAGGACAAATAAAGGTCATTTCTTTCTAAAGACACAAGAAAAAAATTATCAATTAAAAATCTTGCAGAAACCATAAATTGTGCGTTTATGTGCGACAAACTATAGAAAATATGGGGTTTTCTTAACATTTTGGTGGCCATTTAGTCTTTTGCTAATTTGAAGGTAAAAGTCTCCAAATATAGAACGTTGTTCGATAGATTCGCATTCAGCACACACATTTAAAAATAAGCAAACAGCCTTCTATTCGTGCCTGCTAAAGCATGGAAAGACCTGCTCAGCCACTCGCATGTTCTGTGATAGGCTCAGCTCGGTCACGTGTCCCCGCTTCACCATACCATGCATTATAAGGTATCGTGAATGAAAATGCCAAAAATTTATTCCTCACATAAATCCAGTTATGAGTCTGCTCATAACTAATACTTATTATGTTGTTTTTAACGACCATGTTGACTAGTTTGTTTTGCTGTTCATTATGATTATTTTAAAATAAAAACAAACATGTTTGAGCGTATGTGGAGAGACGACTATTTACTCTACTGCAATGGGTGATTTATTATTCAAACGGGAATTTAATTATTTGTTATATGATATTATTTGATGTGCAGATTGGTTAATCAGAACATCAACGACAGACGCTTAGGCCTACGTAACCCTACCCCCTTATTCTGGCCCATGGACTAATAGGTATATTGAAAACTTTGCAATAGTTGACCTTAAAATGACCTCTAGCGGGCAGAAATTTTTTTTTTTTTTTTCAAATTTGATGATATTTCCTAAACAATTTCGGTCCTTTTGATGTGTTACACGACTAGTAAGACATGTGTTTTAAAAAATAAATAAATAAATAAATAAGATGTAGGGGTCATGACCTCTAGGGGTTGAACAATGACCTTAAGGTGACCTAAAAAATGACACCCTATTTTTTTAAATCAGCATAAAATTCTGAACAAGAAAACCGTAGGTGACAAGAATTAACATGATATTCCCAAGGAATTACATAAGACCCTACACTAATTGCTTAAAATGATATCCACCATTTCTCCTGTCGAGATATTGACATAATATCATATTATGAGAATGCGCACAAGGCGACGTAAAGCAACAGTCACTCACTCATAATGAGCCATTCCTCTCAGAATAAAGTTTTCTCCTGCCAATTGCCTGTTCTAGTTCATGGACAGTTTGTGCTTCAGTCAAAGTTTGTGTATTTGCCATTGGTCCATGGGACATCAGTCTGTGATGGAGCTGACCCACGCTGCTGTCGCATAACTCAGTCTCAGACAATTGTGTGTAGGCTCTGGGGAATTAACCCGTCAGACCAACAAGAAAATTCCTGGGTGATCAGGAACAATACTAGTTGGTAGGTAGGTCTATATAACAATTCTGCTCATACCGATGAAGGCGCATCTTCTAGCTAGAATCTACTCATGACACTCAACTTTATACCAATGATCTGCAACAGACTAGGATCGTGTATTCTGCTGAATTGTCTAACCCAATATTTACTTGTTTTGGTGCAAATGCAATAATTATATATGTTGTAAATACAATGTCCCGAACGATACAAGTGAGCTTCATTATGACGCCCTTATCGTCATCAATGCAATCTTCTATAACACCAACATATATATAATGCTCATTGGAATCAATTTTGTCATGTAAATATAATGTAATCAATTCACCCACCATACTCACCTGTAGAGGTGTATGAACTCTTGGGTAATATATAAATATGCTTTGAAGAAATGAGCACACACACTTCAATCGAGTGAAAGTATGACTAATCTGTATCTACACAAGCTTGTAACCACTTCAAATAAAGAGTTCAGCAACGGCGATATAATCATGGATCTCTGACATATTCATTTTCATCAAATTTGTACCCATATCATTACTTCACCAATACGACTGTGTGATGGGAGGGGGTTGAGGGGCCAAATCCATGTTCAAGGTGATGAGGGGGGCTGGGGGCGTCAGCCATGTTCAATGTGATGGGCGGGTGGTGCGGGGCGTCAGCCATGTTCAAGGTGGTGAGAGGGGTTGATGAGCGTCACCCATGTTCAATGTGATGGGATGGGATGAGGAGCGTCAGCCGCGTTTAAAGTGATGGTAGGGATGAGGGCTGTCAGCCATGTTCAAGGTGATTGGAGGGCGGTGAGAGGCCAAATCCATATTCAAGGTGATGAGAGGGAGTAAAGGGCGTGAGCCATGTTGAAAGTAATGGGAGGGGGGGGGGGGTGAGGGGCGTCAGCCATGCTAAAGGTGATGGAAGAGGGTAGGGGCCCCGTCAACCATGTTCAAGGTCATGGGAGGGAGGTGAGGGGCCTAATTCATGTCCAAGGTGATGTGAGGTGATGAGGGGCGTCAGTCATCTTCAAAGTGATGGGAGGGTGGTGCGGGGCGTCAGCCATGTTCAAGGTGATGAGAAGGGGTGAGGGGCGTCAGTCATGTTCAAGGTGATGAGAGGAGGGTGAGGGGCTTTAGCTATGCTAAAGGTGATGGGAGGAGGGTAGGGGCCCCGTCAACCATGTTCAAGGTCATGGGAGGGAGGTGAGGGGCCTAATTCATGTCCAAGGTGATGTGAGGTGATGAGGGGCGTCAGTCATCTTCAAAGTGATGGGAGGGTGGTGCGGGGCGTCAGCCATGTTCAAGATGATGAGAAGGGGTGAGGGGCGTCAGCCATGTTCAAGGTGATGAGAGGGGGGTGAGGGGTTTTAATTTATGTTAAGGTGATGGGAGGAGGGGGGGGGGGGGGGTAAGCGGCATAATCCCTGTTCACGGTGATGAGAGGGGGTGAGGGCGTCAGACATGTTCGAGGTGATGGGAAGGTGGTGCGGGGCGTCAGCCATATTCAAGGTGGTGAGAGGGGGTGAAGGGCGTCAGTTATGTTCAATGTGATGGGATGGGGTGAGGGGCGTCAGCCGTGTTCAAGGTGATGGGAGGGGTAAGGGCTGCCAGCCATGTTCAAGGTGATGGGAAGGGGACGAGGGGCCTAATCACTGTTCAAGGTGATGGGAGGTGGTTAGGGTCGTCAGCCATTTTCAAGGTGATAAAAGGGGGTGAGGGGCCAAATCCATGTTCCAGGTGCTGGGGGGAAGGTGAGGGGCGTCAGTCATGTTCAAGGTGACGGGAGGGGTCGAGGGGCGTCAGCCATGTTCAAAGTGATGGGATGGGGTGAGTGGCGTTAGCCATGTTTAAGGTGATGATAGGGGTGGTGAGGGGCCTAATCCATGTTCAAGGTGATGGAAGGTCCTGAGGGGCGTCAGCCATGTTAAAGGTGATGTGACGGGGGGTAAGGGGCGTCAGCTATGTTTAAGGTGATGGGAGGGGAGGGTGAGGGGCATAATCCATGTTCACGGTGATGAGAGGGGAGAGGGCGTAAGCCATTTGCAAGGTGATGGGAGGGGGTGAGGGGCGAGGACCATGTTCAAGGTGATGAAGGGGCTGGGGGCGTCAGCCATGTTCAATGTGATGGGCGGGTGGTGCGGGGCGTCAGCCATGTTCAAGGTGGTGAGAGGGGTTGAGGAGCGTCACCCATGTTCAATGTGATGGGATGGGATGAGGGGCGTCAGTCGCGTTTAAAGTGATGGTAGGGATGAGGACTGTCAGCCATGTTCAAGGTGATGGGAGGGCGGTGAGAGGCCAAATTCATATTCAAGGTGATGAGAGGGAGTAAAGGGCGTAAGCCATGTTGAAAGTAATGGGAGGGGGGTGAGGGGCGTCAGCCATGTTCAAGGTGATGGGAGGAGGGTGAGGGGCGTCAACCATGTTCAAGGTCATGGGAGGGGGGTGAGGGGCCTAATTCATGTCCAAGGTGATGTGAGGTGATGAGGGGCGTCAGTCATCTTCAAAGTGATGGGAGGGTGGTGCGGGGCGTCAGCCATGTTCAAGGTGATGAGAAGGGGTGAGGGGCGTCAGCCATGTTCAAGGTGATGAGAGGAGGGTGAGGGGCTTAAGCTATGACTTTGACTTTGCTAAAGCCTTTGATTCTGTACCGCATGACCTGATAGTTCACAAGCTTAAAACATTTGGCTTTGGCAGTAACTTATTGCAGTGGATTGAAAATTATCTGCAAGGTCGGTATCAGTCAGTTATGATAGAAGGTCAGGTATCATCACCTTTACCTGTAACATCAGGTGTACCGCAAGGTTCCATTATTGGACCACTATTATTTGTTTTATACATAAATGATATCTGCGATGTTTGTACATCATTTATGAAATTATATGCTGACGATGCCAAACTTTATCGAAATATAAAGTCAAGACAAGATGTACTTTCCCTTCAGATTGATCTTAATGCTCTGTTTCTGTGGAGCAAAATTTGGAGAATGAACTTCAACATATCAAAATGTAAATTCATGTCGATATGCCGTAAAGTAAAAATAGATTTTGACTACTCCATTGATAATAATATCTTATCTAGAGTAACTGAATTTAATGATCTTGGAATAACCATCACTAGTAAATTATCTTGGTGTGAGAATGTGAAAACTGTTTCATCAAAAGCCCATTCTATGGTAGGAATGATAAAACGTTCTGTTGGCTTTAATAGCCCCATTGATGTTAAGCGCCAATTATATTTGGCCCATGTCAGAAGTATTCTTGAGTACTGTAGTCCGATGTGGAGTCCCAATCATGTTAAAGACATAATCAAATTAGAACGGGTGCAACGTCAAGCTTCAAAATTTATTCTCAATGATTATGTTTCACCCTATCACGAAAGATGCACAGCATTATCTATCTTGCCTTTGTGCTTCCGTCGAGAAATAATCGACTTGTGTTTTTTATACAGCTACCTTCACGGTAAACTATCTTGTGATTACTCTAGTAATTTTGAGTTAGCTTGTCCGCATAATGGCCTCAGATCTGCTCAACAGGGTGTTCTATTCAAATTACCTCTGTGCAAGACTGTTCAGTTCCAATGTACTTATTTTTATCGCACTGCTCGCTTATGGAACACTTTACCTTTTGTTATCCGAGATGCTAGTAGCTTGCAGATTTTTAAGAAGAACCTGAATGAATTATATCTCGCCATGGTAAACTTTTTTGATGTGAATAATCGATGTACCTGGAGCCTGGCTTGTGCTTGTGTGAATTGTCGAATATAGCGGAACATTTTGTGTCTTAAACTACCTGTGCAATTTGAATCGGCTGTGAGACGGCTATTTGAGCTGTCACCAGCCACTCATGACTAGGGACGGAGGGCTCCGTTGTCGAAACGCATGTGTTGGCAGATGACAAACCGCCCCGCCTTACTTATACTTGTGTATTGAATATATAGCTATATATTTAGCACCAATGGCACCTTAAGTGATCGACCTATGAACGATAATCTGCGAATGTTGCATTGTGTTGTCTGTCTGGCTCGAATTCAGGCCGGAGACAGTCTCTGATACTGTTCGGAGCAGACCGACATCACTCTACATGATCACGCTTGTCATGATCTGACTTAGAGTATTACCACATGGCATGGATGGCTGTTCCCCTCAAAATTATTATTATTTTTTATTTTTTTATTTTTTAATTTGAGGTTTAGTGATTTTTTCAGTCGCCTTTGTTTTCAGACCAGGTGGGTCCTTATGCTGAATTTCAAAGATCTCTAATCAACTGATTTACTTCTTGAGTTTGGGATTGTTTTTCCTCCAGTCTAATATTGCATATGTGGTACCACTCAGCATATTTCGGCTGCGCGACGGCTATATGAGCTGACGTCAGTAGATGTATTCTAGGTTTATAGTATTACTTTTATTTAGGGATGTATGTAGGCCTATGTTAAAATTAAGAGTGCCATAAGTTTTTACTGTTTTCCCTTTTCACATATCCTAGTTGTATGTCCTTTGATATAATAGACAACTAAAGCATTTAGAGGTTTTAATTAGGTTTCTACGCTTTCCAGAGTGTCCTTTTTTCCTACACGGTGTAGAGCACAGTGTAGGTATTTTATCTCTGGTTTTGGTGCGGGAAACAGATGACAGAGAATTGTCGGTTATTTTATTTTATGTGTACAAATCGTAAAATTTATAATCTATACTATGTACATTTTTAAATTGCTATTGCTATTTTAAACAATGGATATTATTTTATTCTATAACTTTAATTCACTTATATGGTTGACAGGCATTGTAGAGGTCGTCTCGACCTGTTCCCGTCAACCAAAGTTAATAACATGTTCAAAAAATGATAATAATAATTATAATGTACCATTTTTGCATGTTTTTAACTGAAAGTCAAATAAACATAAACATAAACATATGTTAAAGGTGATGGGAGGAGGGTGGGATGAGGGGCATAATCCATGTTCACGGTGATGAGAAGGGGTGAGGGCGTCAGACATGTTCAAGGTGAGGAGAGGGGGTGAGGGGCGTTAACCATGTTCAATGTGATGGGAGGGTGGTGCGGGGCGTCAGCCATGTTCAAGGTGGTGGGATGGGGTGAGGGGCACCAGCCGTGTTCAAGGTAATTGGAGGTGTGAGGGCCGTCAGCCATGTTCAAAGTGATGGGAGGGGGACGAGGGGCCAAATCCATGTTCAAAGTGATGAGAGGGAGTGAGGGGCGTAAGCCATGTTGAAGGTGATGGGAAGGGGGACGCGGGGCGTCAGCCATGTTAAAGGTGATGGGATGGAGTGTGGGGCGTCAGCCATGTTTAAGGTGATGGGGGGAGGGTGAGGGGCGTCAGTAATGTTCAAAGTGATGGGAGGGTGGTGCGGGGCGTCAGCCATGTTCATGGTGATGAGAAGGGGTGAGGGGCGTCAGCCATGTTCAAGGTGATGAGAGGGGGGTGAGGGGTTTTAATTTATGTTAAGGTGATGGGAGGAGGGGGGGGGGGTGAGCGGCATAATCCATGTTCACGGTGATGAGAGGGGGTGAGGGCGTCAGATATGTTCGAGGTGATGGGAAGGTGGTGCGGGGCGTCAGCCATATCCAAGGTGGTGAGAGGGGGTGAAGGGCGTCAGCCATGTTCAATGTGATGGGATGGGGTGAGGGGCGTCAGCCGTGTTCAAGGTGATGGGAGGGGTGAGGGCTGCCAGCCATGTTCAAGGTGATGGGAAGGGGACGAGGGGCCTAATCCATGTTCGAGGTGATGGGAGGTGGTTAGGGGCCTCAGCCATTTTCAAGGTGATGAAAGGGGGTGAGGGGCCAAATCCATGTTCAAGGTGCTGGGGGGGAAGGTGAGGGGCGTCAGTCATGTTCAAGGTGACGGGAGAGGTCGAGGGGCGTCAGCCATGTTCGAAGTGATGAGAGGGGGTGAGTGGCGTTAGCCATGTTTAAGGTGATGATAGGGGTGGTGAGGGGCCTAATCCATGTTCAAGGTGATGGAAGGTCCTGAGGGGCGTCAGCCATGTTAAAGGTGATGTGACGGGGGGTAAGGGGCGTCAGCTATGTTTAAGGTGATGGGAGGGGAGGGTGAGGGGCATAATCCATGTTCACGGTGATGAGAGGGGAGAGGGCGTCAGCCATGTGCAAGATGATAGGAGGGGGTGAGGGGCGTCGACCATGGTCAAGGTGATGAAGGGGCTGGGGGCGTCAGCCATGTTCAATGTGATGGGCGGGTGGTGCTGGGCGTCAGCCATGTTCAAGGTGGTGAGAGGGGTTGAGTAGCGTCACCCATATTCAATGTGATGCGATGGGATGAGGGGCGTCAGCCGCGTTTAAAGTGATGGTAGGGATGAGGGCTGTCAGCCATGTTCAAGGTGATGGGAGGGCGGTGAGAGGCCAAATCCATATTCAAGGTGATGAGAGGGAGTAAAGGGCGTAAGCCATGTTGAAAGTAATGGGAGGGGGTGAGGGGCGTCAGCCATGTTCAAGGTGATGGGAGGAGGGTGAGGGGCGTCAACCATGTTCAAGGTCATGGGAGGGGGGTGAGGGGCCTAATTCATGTCCAAGGTGATGTGAGGTGATGAGGGGCGTCAGTCATCTTCAAAGTGATGGGAGGGTGGTGCGGGGCGTCAGCCATGTTCAAGGTGATGAGAAGGGGTGAGGGGCGTCAGCCATGTTCAAGGTGATGAGAGGAGGGTGAGGGGGCTTTAGCTATGTTAAAGGTGATGAGAGGAGGGTGGGATGAGGGGCATAATCCATGTTCACGGTGATGAGAAGGGGTGAGGGCGTCAGACATGTTCAAGGTGAGGAGAGGGGGTGAGGGGCGTCAACCATGTTCAATGTGATGGGAGGGTGGTGCGGGGCGTCAGCCATGTTCAAGGTGGTGGGATGAGGTGAGGGGCACCAGCCGTGTTCAAGGTAATTGGAGGTGTGAGGGCCGTCAGCCATGTTCAAGGTGATGGGAGGGGGACGAGGGGCCAAATCCATGTTCAAGGTGATGAGAGGGAGTGAGGGGCGTAAGCCATGTTGAAGGTGATGGGGAGGGGGACGCGGGGCGTCAGCCATGTTAAGGGTGATGGGATGGAGTGTGGGGCGTCAGCCATGTTTAAGGTGATGGGGGGAGGGTGAGGGGCGTCAGTAATGTTCAAAGTGATGGGAGGGTGGTGCGGGGCGTCAGCCATGTTCAAGGTGATGAGAAGGGGTGAGTGGCGTCAGCCATGTTCAAGGTGATGAGAGGGGGGTGAGGGGTTTTAATTTATGTTAAGGTGATGGGAGGAGGGGGGGGGGGGGTGAGCGGCATAATCCATGTTCACGGTGATGAGAGGGGGTGAGGGCGTCAGACATGTTCGAGGTGATGGGAAGGTGGTGCGGGGCGTCAGCCATATTCAAGGTGGTGAGTGGGGGTGAAGGGCGTCAGCCATGTTCAATGTGATGGGATGGGGTGAGGGGCGTCAGCCGTGTTCAAGGTGATGGGAGGGGTGAGGGCTGCCAGCCATGTTCAAGGTGATGGGAAGGGGACGAGGGGCCAGATCCATGTTCAAGGTGATGAGAGGGAGTGAAGGGCCTAAGCCATGTTGAACGTAATGGGAGGGGCATGATGGGCGTTAGCCATGTTCAAGGTGATGGGAGGGGGTGGGGGGCCTCAGCCATGTCCAAGGTGATGGGGGGGGGGGGTGAGGGGCGTCAACCATGTTAAAGGTCATGGGAGGGGGTGAGGGACCTAATCCATGTTCAAGGTGATGAAAGGGAGTGAAGGGCGCAAGCCATGGTGATGGTAATGGGAGGGGGATGGGGGCGTCAGCCATGTTAAAAGTGATAGGAAGGGGTGGGGGGCCTCAGCCATGTTCAAGGTGATGGGAGGTGATGAGGGGCGTCAGTCATGTTCAAAGTGATGGGAGGGTGGTGCGGGGCGTCAGCCATGTTTAAGGTGATGAGAAGGGGTGAGGGGCGTCAGCCATGTTCAAGGTGATGAGAGGTGGCTGAGGGGCTTCAGCTATGTTTAAGGTGATTGGAGGATGGGGGGTGAGGAGCATAATCCATGTCCACGGTGATAAGGGCGTCAGCCATGTTCAAAGTGATGTGAGGGGGTGAGGGGCTTCTATTATGTTCAAGGTGATGAGGGGATGAGGGGTGTCAGCCATGTTCAATGTGATGGGATGGGATGAGGGGCATCAGCCGTGTTCAAGGTGATGGGAGGGATGAGGATAGTGAGCCTTGTTCAAGGTGATGGGAGCGGGACGAAGGGCCAAGTCCATGTTCAAGGTGATGAGAAGGAGTGAAGGGCCTAAGCCATGTTGAACGTAATGGGAGGGGCATGATTGGCGTTAGCCATGTTAAAGGTGATGGGAGGGGGTGGGGGGCGTCAGCCGTGTTCAAGGTGATGGGAGGGGTGAGGGCTGCCAGCCATGTTCAAGGTGATGGGAAGGGGACGAGGGGCCAGATCCATGTTCAAGGTGATGAGAGGGAGTGAAGGGCCTAAGCCATGTTGAACGTAATGGGAGGGGCATGATGGGCGTTAGCCATGTTCAAGGTGATGGGAGGGGGTGGGGGGCCTCAGCCATGTCCAAGGTGATGGGGGGAGGGTGAGGGGCGTCAACCATGTTAAAGGTCATGGGAGGGGGTGCGGGACCTAATCCATGTCCAAGGTGATGAAAGGGAGTGAAGGGCGCAAGCCATGGTGATGGTAATGGGAGGGGGATGGGAGCGTCAGCCATGTTAAAGGTGATGGGAAGGGGTGGGGGGCCTCAGCCATGTTCAAGGTGATGGGAGGTGATGAGGGGCGTCAGTCATGTTCAAAGTGATGGGAGGGTGGTGCGGGGCGTCAGCCATGTTTAAGGTGATGAGAAGGGGTGAGGGGCGTCAGCCATGTTCAAGGTGATGAGAGGGGGGTGAGGGGCTTCAGCTATGTTTAAGGTGATTGGAGGATGGGGGGTGAGGAGCATAATCCATGTCCACGGTGATAAGGGCGTCAGCCATGTTCAAAGTGATGTGAGGGGGTGAGGGGCGTCTATTATGTTCAAGGGGATCAGGGGTGTCAGCCATGTTCAATGTGATGGGATGGGATGAGGGGCATCAGCCGTGTTCAAGGTGATGGGAGGGATGAGGGTCGTGAGCCTTGTTCAAGGTGATGGGAGCGGGACGAAGGGCCAAGTCCATGTTCAAGGTGATGAGAGGGAGTGAAGGGCCTAAGCCATGTTGAACGTAATGGGAGGGGCATGATTGGCGTTAGCCATGTTAAAGGTGATGGGAGGGGGTGGGGGTCCTCAGCCATGTTCAAGGTGATGGGGGGAGGGTGAGGGGCGTCAACCATGTTAAAGGTCATGGGAGGCGGTGAGGGACATAATCCATGTTCAATGTGATAGGAGGTAATGAGGGGGGTCAGTCATGTTCAAAGTGATTGGGAGGGGGTGATGGGCGTCAGCCAGGTTTAAGGTGATGGGATGGGGTGAGGGGCGTCAGCCATTTTCAAGGTAATGGTAGGGGGTTGAGGGGCGTCAGCCATGTTTAAGGTGATATGAGGGGGTGACGGGCCAAATCCATGTTCAAGGTGATGGGAGGGGATGAGGGACGTCAGTCATGTTCAAGGTGACGGGAGGTGGTGTGTGGTGTCAGCCATGTTTAAGGTGATGGGAGGGGTGGTGAGGGGCCTAATCCATGTTCAAGGTGATGGGAGGGGGTGCGGGGCGTCAGCCATGTTCAAGGTGATGGTAGGGGGTGATGGACGTCAGTCATGTTTAAGGTGATGGGAGGGGGTGAGGGGTGTTAACCATGTTTAAGGTGATGAGGGGGTGAGGGGCGTCAGCCATGTTCAAGGTGATGGGAGGGGGGTGAGGGGCGTCAGCCATGTTCAAGATGATGGGAGGGTGAGGGGTGTCAGCCATGTTCAAGGTGATCGGAGGGGGTGGGGTGATCGCCGTCAGCCTTGTTCAAGGTGATGGGAGGGGGTGAGTGGCCTAATCCATGTTCAAGGTGATGGGAGGGATTGAGGGTCGTAAGCCATGTTCAAGGTGATGGGAGGGGGTGAGGAGAGTCAGCCGTTTTCAAGGTGATGGGAGGGGTGGAGGTGTCAGCCATATTCAAGGAGATGGGATGGGGTGAGGGCCGAGGGTGAGAAACCAGCTACGAATATATATTACCGGTCTTTATGCTTTTCGTGACCAAGTTTGTAGATTTAATATACAAACATTGAAAGCTGGAAATTGTGGGAGAATTTTAATAAATACTAGCAGTGCATCCATCTTTGTGAGGGGTCCGTCTTTATACTCTGACATCTGTATTAATATCTTCACATTTATGGAGTTTTTAGCGATATTCAGGGCCTTACTCTTGTCCTGCTAGTGCCGCCCATCATAGCTTGTCTCAAGAGACTAAACCTTGTCCTGCTATGAACGCCAACCATATTCTATCTCAAGGGCCTAACCCTTGTCCTGCTACGGCTGCCAACCATATCCCGTCTCAAAGGGCTATTCCTTGTCAAGGTTCAAGGTGATGGGAGGGGGTGAAGGGCGTCAGCCATGTTTAAGGTGATGGGAGGAATGGTAAGGGGCCTAATCCATGTTCAAGGTGATGGGAGGTGGTGAGAATTTGGTGTGTTATCATTTTATTATAAAGACAAGAACATATTTTATATACATTCTGGTCATGCTTGTTAGAAATAAAGATAATTACATTCCACTGTGTCAGTAGGCCTATTCATGCTGATCATGTATTTCCAATGAGGTCGATAGGCACTAACGTACATGTATATGTATTTATATGAAAACAATGATAGCACATTACATATGAACACGATAGTGTACTAAATTACCCACATGTTTTACCAATGATTTATTTCGCTGAAGTTGATATAGTACGTTTAAATCCCCACGTTAAGGCATTTCATTTTCAATTATAGTTCGGTTGCCTGTAACTTATTACCATTGTCGAAAGGCGATTTCTCGCAAACACGACCGTGGGTGTTCCCGTGTCACTTTGTATAAGAGACCAGAATGGCTCCACGTAACGGTAAAGAAATCATGCATTCCATCGTGACGGAATGACGTTTTTTATTACAAATTATATCGACTATTTTTTTGCGCCTGCATTTGCATATTTTTAACAAGAATCAATTCATTCTTTTATAGACTTCTGTTGTTTCGTACTTACGTTGTTTTGAACTTTCGTTGTTTCGCAGTTTCATTGTTTCACAGTATCGCAATTTCGTTGTTTCGTACTTTCGTTGTTTCGTGTTTTCGTTGTTGGGTGAATATACAATTTAAGGGTCATTTAGTGTCTTTTGGCTATTCTGAGCGAATTTATGTATTGTGTGGGTCCGAGTTTTTTTAATATTGTCCTATGGGCAATACGATAAACTGAGAAAAAGAAAATCAATATCTCTGACGAATTTTTTTTTTATTCAACATGCAATGTGCCAAAATACACGAATTTGTACACAAATGCAATGTCTCCCAATATCTAACACCTGAAACATAGACTGTTTTAACATGGAAGATCTCTTGGAAATAACTTAACCCCGAGTTATTTTGTAGCGCAATTGTTATGTTCAACAGAATTTATTCATATACAGACATTAACTCAATATAAAAAGTTACCAAGGATACATTTACTGAGGCTTTTGAGTTGTCTCACGCAAACCGGTCAACTCAGCAACGACAGTGTTATCTAAACTCCTCAAATTGTGGTGTGATACCATTCAATTACTTTGATATATGCAGAGACAGCTGCAAAGTCCCAATATTTTGAGGTGGGTGAAATATTTGTAAACACTCAATCCGCTATTTCATAACCAAAACAATCACCCCGAGGCGTATTCAATTTCCGTGTCAACTCAGAAACGCTCATAATTTAGCAAAAAATCATTGAAAACATCTTAAACTGAACAAAGTGCTTGATAATGATGGCCATCCCCCTACCCCATCGGTGGGCAATGATACATGTATTTTTAATACATTAAAGATCGTTTTATGTTGTCCGTATTCAACTCAGCAACATTATTATTTCGATCAACTCAGCAACGTTTATGAGTTGATCACTCAACTGCTGAGTTGACCAAATTTAGCTTTCTGTCTCACTAATGTAATTAAGACTAAAAACGTAACTCTATAAATGTAAAATGCAATTTAAAAATATGTTTTTAATTAAATTAGATTGAGAGAGTATTCGCTTGCGTAGACATATCTACAACAACGAAAAAACGTTTCTGAGTTGAAAACAAAAACGTTGCTGAGTTTACTGAATTCTGCTTTCTGTCCCTTTTATTGTGAATAAAACTGAAATTTTAACTCTGTCAATGTAAAATGCAGTTAAAAAGAATCTGCTTTTAATTGGATTAGAGTGAGAGAGTATTTTAGAAGTTGTTTACATAAATAAAACTACAAATAACACTTAGTTAAATTTCTAAATCAAATTTACCCTCATTATATTGGCATGTATGTATTGTACAATGGCCTTCGAAATACATTTTCAAATTAGGCTTGTTATGTTCCCATTTCTTTTTTGTCTTTATAATGATGAACCTTTTTTTTCAGAAAATGGGGCTCAAGTGTTTAGAGATCTCGTAGATGCGCTTAAAACATGACTTTTACGTGCAATTATCGTGTTTTGTCAACTCAGAAACGATAATGTCAACTCAGCAACTATATAATTTCACAATAAAATCACTGTTCTGTCCTCGCAATTTTTATTTCAAAAAGTGTTATAACATATCACTAAACTATCATACAAAGCAATTTATTCTTCTTTAAAATTTGAAAATGATAAAATATATATATATAATTCGTTGCTGAGTTGACATTTTATTTTTTTATGGTCCTTCACAAAAACACATATTTTTTAAAAATCTGTTTAAGATTTAGCTCTGATATTTTAAATGTGTATCACATAGACCCTACCCTCAATATCTGACCCTAGTATATATAATTTAAAGCGACTTATTTTTTTCAAAAACACAGATTGAAAGACCCCTTAAATTGTATATTCACCCTGTTACGTACTTGTGTTGTTTCGTTGTTATGGACGGCAGCGTTAATCTCCAGGACTCCGGCGTGATGGACAGCAGCCTACTTTAACCACAGGGTTCCGGCCTGATAGACGGTAGCCTCAGCCTCCATCGCCACTTCGGCCTGATGGACGCAGAGTTAACCGCCACTGCTCCGGCGTGATGGACGACAACGTTAACCTCCGGCCTGACGGACGGCAGCGTTAATCACAGGGCTCCGGCCTGATGGACGGCAAAGTAAATCTCCAGGGCTCCCGCGTGACAGATGGTAGCGTTAACCTCCAGGGCTCCGGCCTGATGAACGGCAACGTTAACTTCCAGGGTTCCGGCCTGATAGACGGTGGCGTTAACCTAACCACAAGGGCTCCGGCCTGATGGACGGCAGCGCGAGCCACAAGGGCTCCGGCTTGATGGACGGCAGCACTAGCCACAAGGGCTCCGGCCTGATGGACGGCAGCGCGAACCACAAGGGCTCCGGCCTGATGGCCGGCAGCACTAACCACAGGGTCACCGGCGTGACGGACAGCAGCGTTAACCTATTTGCCAGAGCTCCATCGTGATCGACGGCAGTGTTAACCTCGTCACCACGGCACGCATGATATTCAAATGTATTTATTTATTTATTACAAAACAACGAAAGTGCGAAACAACAAAAGTACGAAACAACGAAAGTGTGAAACAACGAAAAAGCGACATGGAACTACGAAAGAGCGATGCGAATCAACGAAAGGGCGATAGGAAACTACGTAACGGCGAAACAACGAAACTGCAAAACGACGAAAGTGCGAGATGGCCCTATCCGGACACCAACGTTATCCTGCTAAGTTATTTTATTTAAATTTTCAACCACTCGAAGTTATGTCTGGCTACCGCGACTTACACTTTTAAGTGGTAGAAAATTTGTTGAATTTGAGCACAAATATTTGCAAATTTTGATGTTTATATAGACACACATTTCATACCCAACAACAGTGATTTGATCGAATAATAAAACAGATTAAAAACGACAATAGTCGTGATCAGCAGGATAAGTCTTTTGTGTCTATGGACAAAATTAATATACATGGTGACCATCAGCCGAGTAGACAGCGGCTTTGCATCGGCGAGCGCAGCAGGCCGGTCAGCGCTAGGTGACCATTTTAAATAACAGTATTTCAAGATCATACAGTTACTTATGATCATGAAATACTGCTCTTTTAAATATACATTTTTTCTTTTTAATTAAAGCAGGAATAAGATGACCCATTCAACATATTGATTTGACGAACTATTGGTTTATTAGGCCTAATGATGCAGGCCTATCACGGCTGACCCAACATTAAAACAACGTTGGATCGGATCGTTGGATCAACGTTTTGTGTCTGATCAGATGGAATTACAAAATTAATGTGAATTTATTTGTGAATGTAGCATTTAAAATATTTCCAATGTCCAGAGAAAACATCCAACGTTGGTTCAATGCTGTACCCTCATCTGCGACACTGGCTCTTACTGTATTGAAACATATTAGGATAACATTGATTGTTTACTATGGACATTAGTGAACTTTTAAATGTTACATTTGACAATTAAAATGACAGTTGTAATTCCATCAAACACGAAACGTTGACACAGTGTTGTTTTAATGTTGGGCCAGTTTCGCGGACGGTAATACAACATTTCAAGTAGATATGTACCTAATTAGTTGCGTGGCACCTTCACAGTGATTGGATGAGAAACATCTCTTGTGTTTTTAGATTGATGTCGGGAGACAATGCGAGATAATTTCAACCAATCACGTCAGTCAGTGGTGATGATGATTGGTTTAGGGACATTAAAGATCAAATCAAAATCAGTCAAATCTCTGCCACAACCGAAAATTCTGATGTCACAGTAGGTTTATATATATAGGACAACATAAACCGCCTCGCAACAGCGTAACAGCGGCCTCCGATGGCACGAAATATCCACCCAACTATCGCTTAACATTGTGCCAACGTTGCCAGCAATTGTCCAACATTGAGCTTGCCAGTTTTGTGCAAAGTCTGCTTCTCGTTAATAGTGGATGCATCAGAAAAGACTGATTATAATAGGGCCTATCCAAATAACAGAGTGGGTGTGGTTTGTAGTATAGACCTACTCCTCTGGGCCTACTAAGCTCACTTGTGAGTAAATGAGCAGATACTGTCATTTCACTTCGCACAACAATATTTACTTTGGACAACCATGTCAAAAATAAAAAATACGGGAATCTAGCCTAACTGGTAAGTGCGCAGCACAAAAATTTAAAAACTTTGCAGTTCTAGTCTATGGACATTATACATTATATGGTCATATTAATAAGACAAAATAAAATCACTGATTTTTTTATGATTTTAGCCTGGTTATGGGCCTTTAAGCGTAATGATATGACATATTCACATGTACATGCTATCTCTATTACCATTGCTTCCAGAATCACCCCAAGGAACCCTGTAGTAGTGCAGTTTGTTTTACATGCATTCCACCGTGACGGAATGACGTTTCTCTACAAATATCGAGTATGATTTGTGCTGCATTTACGTATACTCCTGATTCATTCTCAGGTTTTTAGTAGCATCGTCTTTTTTGCTGTAAACAGGATTAGTAGGCCTATATATTCGTTTCTATGGAAGAAATATACATAATCTGATACACCGTGACGGAATGATAGGGGTCTACATTTTTGGACATGCACTTTCTTGTTAATTTCATTGTTATTTTATGAACACTAGTAACCCCACCTATCCGTTCTTTTGACCTCATAAGTCCTTCATGCAACAAGGAAGGGTATGGTTTTCCTAACTTTATATGGTAGAACCAGATGACCGATATACCAAATGAAGTCAACAGACATCAGCATGCTCATAATAATACACATGTAGAGCAAACGGGAAAGTTACATTCTACGAACTTAGTAATTTGTATTTTTTTGGAAATATTGACTTTCAGCACTCTAAGGGTGGGTTTATGTTTTCTGAAAAAAATCATAACTTCACCTATGTTTCGTCCTCAATATATTCAATGACAAAATGTGACATTACTGTTGCAAAAATGTGTAAAAATATCCTCTGGATATTTTTAAATGCTCAATCCCAAAGGCAGCCAATCAAAATATGTTATAATTTTCTTATATACCACCACCCCCCCCTCACATATTTCAGATTACCAACATGTTTTTTATTGTTACTCGGGATGTCTTTGAGACATTTGGATGGGTGGCTTCCTATCATACAAAAATTCGCACCAAACCTTATTTCGGTGAATATGATCCCTGACTAATTTGTTATAATAAAATACTATATTAATTACACGGGAAACCAACGAAACAAAAATAATTCCAGGTCATTTCATTTCAACTGAACTGTTGCACATTCAATGGGATATGGCTCAGACAATTTTGGGCTTCGCAGGACATAGGCTACCATCGGAATGTGCGTACAAATTCACATTTGCAGTCAAAGTCAATGTAGATGAAATTTTCGTATTTACAGAAACAAAAAGCTGTTCATTGTTATATAGTTTTATTAAAATCAAAATAAATAATAATTTAAAACAACTTAATAGTGAAGCATGCGGCCTGCAGTAATATGTACATCATCAAGCTTGTCTAGTCACACTAATTCATAATAATCACCACAGCTGAATAGGAATCGAGCAAAACGAATATAATTATATTGGTTTGATTGTCCTTCATTTCAAACAAATATCCACCTTCATTGGCAGCAATAACACCAATGACTACCAGCTACACAACATTTATCTGCTAAATCTACTGATATCATTTCCATAATAAGACAGTAATGTATATTATATATGGTACATTTACAGTCTTCACATGAGTATGTCTGTCAATGATGTCCTGTACATACTGTACATCACACCTCATCACTACATATTGACTAGTTGTATCTCTAGTTAATCTAAATTATATAGGAACTTATGTACCATTGCTATTTCTATGCTCCTTTTGACCTTTACAGCCGACCAGTAAATCTATGTCATATAACCACATAGTGTACATTGTGGGCAAAATGAAAATTATACAAATTTTATTCTATTTATGTGGGGAAATACTTAACATTATACGCCTATTTTGAAATTAACGATCAACCCTGTAACGGCCTCTCTTATAATTGATTTTTTTATACTTTGCACCACATGTGTATTGCATAAATTAAAACTTAATGCAAAAGTATTTATTTATCCAGAGCGACCATTCAGGTGAACCTGCCAAATCACCAACTGACGATGTCGGCCTATAGAGTTAGCAAACTACGGGTTGATCCTGGACAGACGCAGCGTATATGGTAATAAAAGAGTGTAAATCTATTCACGTAGAGTGATATTTAGAATCTGCTGAAAGACTTTTTAGTACATCCACACATTGTCCAGCTGTCTCGTGCCACGTTTAGAATATAATCACCTTTAAAACACATCAGGAAACAGTCATTTCTGTGTGTGGCAACCTAATTAAATGATGTGAAAATCACAAAGATATATGTGCAGAAAAAAGTAGTTACATATCAAAAACATTCCAAAGAAAACAAACAGTGCTCATCACAGCTGTGAAGAATTACATTTAACACAAAGAGTTATAAGTAGGCCTATATCTTAATCTACAGAACATCCATTATCAGTGATTATGCACACATTTCACAAATGAAAATTAGAATGTGTAAAATTTATGTAGGAGAAATACCTTTTATCTCATTGTAATGTTTTCAATGTATACATATAAATCTGTATAAATAGTCTAATCAACTTGTTGTATGAAATGGTTGCGTCTCTACATTTGAAATATATATACGTGTAATTTATTATCACATTTTGACAGCATTTTGACCGTCTTTATTATTTCAATATATTTGTCTTAGTCTTCAATATAAAATAATGAAATAGAAATTTTGATAAAAGTCTGCACATTTTAATTCACATCATGTTAGTTTATTATCTCTGCCCAACAGCCACATTTCTAAAATATATTATGTGCTTTCAAATAAATCACCTAACTTGTTTCTTATGTCTTCATTTCGTATTCTTTGTTATTGAAATCAAAATGTAATGGTATTGGTGTGATTAGTGTCTGTAAGAGCAAAAGTCACTGGTGTTGACAAAGGTGTAAGAAGCAAAAATTAAGTATTAATGATTCTAAAAGTACAGTAAAACCTGCTATGAGCAGCCACCCTTATCAGGTACGGGTGCAGCAGTTTATAAATGGCCACCCTTTTATAAACAACTGTGCGTTTATAAGCACTCGCAGCGCAATTCCAGCGATTCATACCAATTAAAGCAACCAATTAAAGCATCGTATTTCACAGATTTTGCTTCCCAAGGGCATTAATAAGTAGTGCTGTGTTATGTCAACTGATGCATCACACTAAATCTGGTATAATAAAGAGAAAATGCCCTATATTATGGAATAAAATGTACAGTTAACTGACCTTATTAGCCGCCTGGGTGTTTATAAACACTCTCCGAAAGTGCGCTGTGAGTGCTTATAAACGTACGGTCGTTTATAAACAGGTGTACATGTACATTCATAAACGGCTGAACCCGTACCTGCTTATGGGCAGCCAATCTCCTATGGGGGGCCACTTGGCCATTCCCAAAAATGACATTTTGCATGAAAATGAACCTCCTATGGGCAGGCACCTGTCTTGAAAGACCCTACCAATAGTGATTGCTTGATACCTGGCAAATTTCAATTAAGGTGAAACAGATTCAATCTTTTTGGTCATAGACACAGTTGAAGTTCCTACTGCAATATGTTTTTATGAATTACAAAATATGAGCATTCAAAATTCAAGTTGTACATTGATAATATAACAGTTAATTATAATGTCATAATGTAGATAATAACTAATTTCATAATGCAGCTGACGAGTCTAGATGCTAATAATAATGATGCTACATGTATCAACACACAACTGCCAAACATACAATTTTTAAAGTCTACATAACATGTAAATATCACATTTCTAACAGTACATGATGTCATAGGTATGATAGATATGATAGTTAAGTGATATAACCTGTCTATTTACATGTGACCCTACTTAACATTCACTGAAATACATACCGCAACTTATCACACTAAACATGGTCAGGTGTCTCACTTAACATTAGAAACAAATAATGAATCATTTACCTGGTGAAATACTTGTACATATTCTTTCATAGTAGTCATTGGTTATAACAAGTAAACAGATAGGGTGGCTAATACTTAACCGTCCTTGGTCTGAGACATAAGCTGTCTAATGCTCATTATTACAGATGACAGTAAAATAAAAAATTGATACAAAAAGGATCATCAGATGAAAGTAGCACATATAAAAATCTACTCTCTGCACAGCTAAGCAGCTACAGTAAAACATTACATGTATACATCACAACATTGCTCTGTGGTCAAATTCACATACGGTAAATTACACATACATATTATTTTAGGCAAAGATTATCAGGATGTGCGAATTAGCTGAAAGATTACCCTTATAGAGAAAGTGTTAACTGATATTGGAATATGTCGATCGACAAGTGTATGGAAATATTGTGAAACAAAAAATAAAATTGGGTTATTAAATAGCGATGTAAAAATAGTCATAATTACACTATTCTTGGTTTAAAATTTTCTGCAGTTAAAAGACTTCTAAAAAATTATTTCCATTGCAAAAATATATGCTGAGTATGAAAAAATGTAAGAATAAAGATGTTACCTGCAATTGATGACATTTATTCTTTTACAATGTTATCAGAGTCATTACTGACCTTACTATTGTATACTATATTTGAGTTTATATGTTGTCTTGTTGTTCATATATAAACATGTCCAGTTTTTTTATAGATCTAATATATCTTGCAGTACAGATCATTCTGAACGTTAAAAGTCAGACCTGTCTGGTAGATTATGAAGTTTACTAAATATATCACGCTATATACCCGATATCTTTTGAAGCTAAATCATGCTATACCAGAAATGTTCCAACATCCCATCAATATATCGACCTCCATTAATCAATTACTGGGACACTCAGGTCATCGATCTGGGCATTGTCCAACCATGCCTTGAGTTTTGAGAGTCAGGCAATTTGGGACAGCCAGACTAGCCCCAGTGTCCCGTTGTGTTCAAATTCGGATAAGGGGGGGGGGGGGACATCAGTATGCATTCCAGCTTGAATGCTACGGCTGATCTGTATGGTATGTATATACATGTAGTTTTAAACCATTTAAACCCTTTGCCATATGTATGTTTTCAATGATCATCAAACAAAATAAAACCAGTGAATACTTATAAAATATAGTCTAGAAAACTAAAGTAAGCAAATAACTCATTTTCGAAAATGAAAATGCCAATAAAAAGAAATATTCAATATCTGAAGATCTATGGAATTGCGATAGCAATGCCAGCTCTAAGTGAATGAAAAATACTAGTTGACAAATCATCAGGACAGGGGATAAAACATATAAAAGTATAAACTTGTGACTACTGAACGCATTAAACTGATGTACAAACTAAGAATACATCTCTAGAATCTTATATTATCAAAATTTAGTTTGGTGTATTCTTGAATAATAATTAATTATTTAAAATACACATAAACTCCAGTAATACTGATGTATTTAAAAGAAATTTGTTACCAGTACAAATCATTTTGTTATTTACACAAATGCCTCTTTCATACCTCATCAATGTATCCACTTTCATTTTTTTATAAAGTGTATCACTGTATAACAACATTTTTGTATACATTACTAGTACTTCTAGATATTACTGACATCAACAATGCCATATTGAACAGAATAAGATTGGTAATTATCATGGAAATACATTACCGGTATTATTCATGTTACTTTGACCCACCATTATTCAGGACTCCCAATATATATTATGAAACCTTTCAATTGCACTACTAAAATTTTCATAATTAATATACATTTAATAAAATTAAATGTACAGAAAATGTTAACATGACTGTTAAAAATAATTGCCAGTAGGCTGAGATCTCAGATTAGGCACAGACATATACACTGTAATATCTCCAGACATTTAACTCTAATATAATGGATAATTAATCCTATACTTCTTGAGGGCTAAGAATCTTATACAACACAGGTTTTTGACAGCTGAGTAAAAAGCTGAACTGAATAAACTAAATTAAATTAGAATAGAAAAAAAATCATTCTTTAAATCACTGAACAATACATACATGCACAGTGATTTATAAGAAAGGGTCCTTGTGAGAATTTTGGAGACAATTTAAAACAAAATTAGGACATTACAAGATAATGTCAGATTTAAAACACAGTTTGATGACATGTCGCTCAGCAATACAAATAATAACCATCGATGTTTAATACATGTATTTATTGTACTGTATATTGAAATAGAGTACTTACATGACTACATGTAGACCTACTATTGAGAGGAGAAAAATTATAGTAAGCTGATCTCTAGCACTTATATTATACTGTACATGTGGTGTAAATATGTCTACATTACATTGTGATAAAATATGATTCTGCATAATAATAATAAATTAATTGCTACATTGACTTAATCACTATATTGTAAGAATCAGCAGTCTCACTATAATAGGCAGATATGCATGTTTACAGATATATTTATAACTAATAAATCAACCCACACATCATCCTGTAGGGCGACGCTGTATAATTGAAGTTTTAGTACACAGAGGAGTTGATTACACCAGACAATGACTTTATATACACAGGGGTACATCGGACAAGATAGGGACAAATACCATTTATAATAATCAGGGTTCGAAATTAGTGGTGGTCCGGTGGCCCGAGGCCACCAAAAGTTCTGCAGGACCACTGGAACACTGGGTAGCAGTGGTCCGACAGGCCACTGAAATTTTCTGGACCAAAATTGTTTGAAAGATCGTAATTAATTTATTTCTCTGTTGAGAATAGTGGGTAGCAGTGGTGTGGCAGGCCACTAAAATTTCCCAGCCAAAAATTGTTTAAAAGTGTTGTGTATTCAGATACAATTTTTAAAAAATTGACAGGACCACCAGATATAGAAGAGGACCACCAGATTTTGGGGGCTGGTGGTCCGCTGGGCCAGTGCTCCAGAAAGTTATTTTCTAACACTGATAATAACTAGACAAATTCTCCAATTTTTATGTGTGATCAAAAAAAAGTAGTATATCTGAGTCAACAGTTGAAAGTAGATGAAAATAGGTAGTTATTCCTGGATTTGATGGTAAAAAATCATTTTCTTTCATAGAAAAGCTGCTAACAACATTTGTTTGGGATTAAAATATATTATCATTTACGACAAAACTAGTTATTAACCCTTGTCCTGCTAGGCTCGTATATATAAGGTTTCAAGCATGTTTTATATCGATAGAAATATCAAAAAAAAAATTGGTAGATGTTCAGTTAATCCCATAATTAACTATTGAGGATGTTCATTTTTTACAAACAAACAATTTTCGTTAGTTGAAGGTGGAATTAACAATTTCAGCTTCAAATGAAAAATAGAAACAAGCAATTCAACAGGACAAGACAATGGCTAAGTATTCTTTCATTTACAACTTAAGTGATCAGGGAATTATAAATCTGTTAGTCAATTTTGTTGCATAAAAATCTTTAGCACAAATTTACCAATTGGAGAAATGTAAAGAAAGTATCAGATTAGATCATTGGAACATATTTGACTAAAATGTACCAAATAAATTATACACTGGTAATCTGTTAGTGCACAGTAACTAGGATAGTCCTAAAAAAAAATAGACATAATTAAATTAAACAAGTGTGGTAATGTAAAATAAATAGTAAGTATAAAATCAGTGTAAGCACACACATCAAACTAAAGATGTTGGGTTAAGGTCGCAGATCAGTCCTGAGCTTAAGCAGGAATGTATAATAACATCTCAATACACAATGAACAATAAGATATAATAAATTCAGCTATAAATTTTTTTAATTACCTAGCCGGAATGTATGATGACAAACATATAGTTTTATCTTCGAGCTATATTTTACCCTATTATAACAGCATTGACTTTTTTAACTAATTAAGCAGTCATGGAAAACAAATCCGGAAATTCTCGGGAAAACTTGCCATTCATCAAGACCAGGCCATAGACACTGACAGGAGATCAGTCTGTTTCAAAGCATTCTGATAAATTTAGCAGACAAGTTTAAACTCTTAAGGTGTACATCTTCCATATACACATTATTCCTAAACCAACAGTATTTTATTTTAGAAAAAAGGTCATCAGCACCTAATAACTGAGAATTTTATCATGAAAATTAAGAAAAGGCTTTCAAACTACCACAAATGTTAACATTTATTCCACTAAGTAATGCAAATTTTGTCAGGGTTCATTGGAATGTTCTGACAAAGATAAGAAACTTGTGATTTAAATGACATCAACAGTGCTTTGTGAATCCATTTCACGAGAAGTCGTGGAAAACTGATGTTTTAATTGTGTGTATTGAAATACAGCTTTGATCAAAATTTGGAGTGTTCCATCAAGAAAGCAGAATATCAGTATTTTGCAATATCTGATTATCGTATAGGCCCCCAAGAGCTGAACGGACAAGTAGGCAGGCCAATGGACAGGCGGGTGAATTTTGTTTTCAAATGTTCGCTGGTGATGAATTATTGTATGGTTCAATTATTTTTTCCATTAATAATGTTGTCTATTTAAATCTACCTAAAAATGAAACAATTAGAGCTAGACACATTTTATCTGTTGTGAACAGACCACTTGTGTAATTCTGAAAAAAAATTGTGTTTTCCCGTGACTTTTTGAGTCACGGAAAATACCACACTATACATGTATTGCCGGTAACTATTATCAGGCTGTGGTGAAAATGCAGCTCAGTACTCACCAAGTTATATCAGGGTGAGTATACAGATTTGTAGTTACTGTAGACGGCTAAATAAATAAACACTCATCAGGTTTTTGTACAATTTAGGATATTAAACCATGTTATTTAATGGGCACCCTTTTATTTTTGTGACCTCACCACAATAAGAATGTCCTTGTCCATAACATCGGTGAGGTCGCAAAAGCTGATCTCAAGGTCAGTATCTAGTAAGCTGGATCATTGATTGTACAGCCTACAGTTTGGGCTGTACAATCAATGGCTGGACCTGCCTTTGAGAACAAAGGAGCTTTCACACCCGAACCCTATTACAGTCTAAATTTTATAACCATACTTTTCTATAAACTTGTCCTTCAGAGTTACTTGTATTAATACACTTTACACCCTGTGTTAGCCTGATTTTGTTTTTGATGTTTGGCCGGCGTCTATGACGCTGACCCAACATTGATGCTTTGTAATAATTATTGTATTGAATATTTTATCAATAAAATATAAAATAATTAAATTTAACAAACAAAAGTAGCACAATGATTTTTATGACCAAATTGTTTTGGTTTAGAGTATCTGTTAATACGATTCCAAAAGAAAAAACAATCTTGATGTGTACCAGTAAATGTGACAAAACATATTTTTTTTTAATCTGAGGAGTATGTATTTATATAGGCACCTACAAATGTAGGCACTTAGCAACCACAAATCTGCATGTACACCTTGATACAGTGGCGAGTACAGCTCTGTCTGGCGGGGGAGGTTCACTCAATGGTTTTACAAATTTTGGTATACTTTAAGGGCATAAAAATGACATGTACTGTATATTCAGGGGTCAATAAAATGTCGCAGCTGCTTGCACACCTTTTAAATGGGGAAATCAGTGAAGAATCTCCAGAAAATCAAAACTAGAAGCCAGGCGGCGACCCGCCAAGATAAAAATGGCATGGTTCCAGCACACATTTCTGATTGTTGCGTCCCAAAAAATTTGTGTTCCAAACACTGACTACTACACATAATACAAAACTGTTTTGTCACAAGCAAAATAGAACTGCAGTGGACTTAACCCTTTCAACGCTGAATTGTTTTGTATAAACCATGGAGATCAAAGTGGTTTTTTCAATTTGCAACCATCATAAATGACTTAGTTAGGTCGTCCTGATTAATTTAAATATTAGAAATCTTTTTACTCTTACAGTGCGGGGATTGACTTTAGACGTCAGAATCCGACGTTTACAGACGTCAGATTCTCACGACTAAAGTCGATCCCCGCGCTGTAATTAGGGTTAAGAAATAGCAAATGCTAACAGAGCCATAGTTATGAAGTGTAGTATTCAGTACTCAGAATCCGGCACATGGCTTGGTGTCTGATGCTCCCTATTTGAATGTACTGTATTATAAATATAGTCAGAGTTTGAACAATAAAATACTAACATTAAAATTATAACTATCACATTATCATAGAAGATAAAAGTGCCAGTACATTCTGAAACAACATAATTAGTGACATATAATATGTGGTATAATCTTCAACCCCAGTATAGTGAGTATGATACAACAAAACAAGAAATTTACAGTTACATGTACATGTATATTATTATTGCAGCAAATTATGTGCCAGGCTTCCCATAGCATCACAGCTATTTCTTCTCAAGATTCTACATATCTTCTATCAAGGAAGCAGGCATACTTTGATACTCTTAGCGACCCTCTCTAGAAATAAAACTTGCTAATAACATTGAATACTTAAAATTTTAAAATACAATTGATATTCCAAAATGGTGATGGAACAACAGGGTCTTCCTGTATTATGTCATTTACATCGACAAAAAAACATATGTAAACAAGCAAACCTACTTAAATGCAGAGATGGTACAGACATAGTTCTAACGAAGGCATATCTTTTGTATACCTGATACAGCAATGTTAAATTTTAAATAATAGTATCAGTAGGTACATTTACCTTTGTATGAAAAAGTCTTCAACAGCAGGACCTATACAATATGTACAGCAGGACCTATTTATCTAGTTTTAATTTTGACAATCTTAAAAAATATTTGAAGGGCAGAGGCGGAGTTTCAAGTTAATTTGTTATGTGCAGTGTGGTGGAAGTATCTTTATATTTAAGAACATGGATATTTTTCAAACATCAAAACATTCAGTACAATATAAAAGAAATTCCCGCAAATTGTGCTTCTAGTCTGTCAATCAACAATGACTAGATGCTATGAATATGTACAATGATATGGTTTCCAGTGAGTACACAGATCATATGATGACTAAATGTGAGAATGTAGAAACATGCTTTCTAATGCATTTTCTACTTATTGACCGACTCTAGGATATATTTACATATATTGTGTCAAGAGGTTTGGGGGTTCTAGCCCAGATACCGACCAATGTGAAATTGCAGGTCTCCAAATCACAAAGTGTATTATGGTATGTTTCATAAATTTGTTATGGTTGAATTTATGAATTTGGTGGATAGTTTTGTAAAACTGCTATGGATGCCAGCTATATTTTGGCATTAACAAGGACAAGTGACTTTGCTGAGCAGCAAGAAACAAAGTCTTCTTAGTACAGTATGTAGGCCTACTTATTCTTTGAAGTGAACAGCAAATATTAACAATTCACAGAATTGTATGTGCAAAAATAAATTCAATAAATCCTTGTTATAACCTATATGGCATTATATACAGAAGCAGCTCTAGTAGCTGAGACATGACCACATACCATGATTTGAGAAGCATCTAATTTGGAGCTGTCCTGTTTTAGAATAAACCCACACTATTTAGAATATAAATTTGATATTTTTATACAGGTCTGATAAGGCTCAACAACAGAATCTACACAACAGACCAATTTTATTGTCAGTCACTGACAGTCTGCCTTTGGAATCACATTGCCATAAAAAGTACCTGGAAAATAAGATCAGAGATCGTAAAATATACTCTGAAATTATCAATCTCATAAGATGTGCAATCTTATCATCGTTTTTAATCATTAAGGTACTGATAGGGATTGCATGGAAGTATTTGAAAGTGAAGAACATTGACATTATTGTTTCACAATCAGACAGAAACCACATGCTTGCCTGAAAAATTCATTGTATGCATGTCCCACTACGACACAATCTAGCCAAATTCCGACTGTAACCAAGTTGAAGTTCCAGACAACATTTCTGTCATTTGTGGCGTTGAGCATTGGCAGAAATGAAATGCAACCTAGATTATGATTGAATTTTAACCTGGGTCACTGAATAACACAAGCTTGTGAATTATCACCAGTTCTGCTGGCTGCTTTGGCAAAATAAATTGCCTGCATCCAGTGGTTTTGTGTTGTTTCATCCTCTGCATGCAGATAGTGCACTCTTTTGGTTTCTTTTGTTCTAATTCGAAAAGCATTTTTCTTGTGATCGATATTAGTTTCTGTAATCTCTGCTGCTTCAAGTGATATCCGCTTTGGTGTATCCTGTGAAAACATAAAAAGCACACGATTGTTCCAATATTAAATTAGTCTTAGATTAGTTGTAACTTGTAGTGAAGTTCTAGTAGAAATTTCGGAAGTTAAACTATTTGACATGTATTTACGATTTTAGTTTTTACCCGAAAAATCTAAAAGAGTTATGTAACGTTAACAGTTAGGAGTTACTCCTAACGTTAGGGGTTAGGCTAGGTCAGGACTAGGAGTCCTACTCAGGCTAGGCTAAGCCTAAGGCTTAGGCTTAGCTTAGGAAATGAAATTTCATAATTAAAAGAATATAGCCTTAAAGGGTTTAACTATTGAGTATTGTGCACATCATGCTTTAAATCATAGATATAGTTTATATCTCTCCACACCTCAGAAGAAGTGCCGTAACATAATTCAGTATTTTTAAGCTGGAACCATCTGCGTTTCCATTTTCTTGAAATTCGTGTTCTTTTCATAAGCCATCCACTGACTTGTGTTAACGTGTGCTCGTCATCAGATACTTCTGTCGGTTCCTTGGTCTCTGACGATGATTCGTGGCCATATTCTGAGGGCGTTTCACCTTCTTTTACATGCAAATTTTCATCAGAATTTACAGAAATCTGCACATCAGCCTGATCAGGCGCTTTGCCCGCCATGTTGTTTGTTGTTATAATCAACCGGGATTGCACTATTTCTAAGCAAGAAGCGAAAATGGCCCATAAAAACACCGGTCCACACCCAGTGATCGCTTATAAACGGTTTCTATAACGGTACTCTTCATATAACTTCTGCCGGGTGCGTATCTATGTTCCCCAGTCTCTATGTTCCCCGATCTCATGTTCCCCGGTCCTATGTTCCCCAGTCTATATTCCCCGGTCCTATGCTCTCCGGCATCTATGTTCCCCAGTACCTATGTTCCCTGGTTTCTATGTTCCCCCGTCCTATGTTCCCCAGTATCTATGGGAATATGGGGTAGTCCCTCGCGCCGGAGATACCTGTGAGTGACCGTTAGGGTCTCTAGTATGGGCTTGTAAGGGTGAACGAGAAAAACTGCCCAACATTCTCCATTATAACGTAAACTTCCTCTCCCCGTCGAATCGACGGTTCTAAGTAAATCACAAAACTCTTCCTCCACTTGTCATGTTTATTCGTCTAGACATCTGGTAACTACAACGTACAACCCCGCGCACGACACGTCCTACTTGACTCAGAGAGAGCGACCTGCGGCACGTCCGCAGTCGCTGAGCGTAAGATCTGAAGTGCGGGAAAAGTACCAAGGCCGCATGGGCCCGGCCCTCTGCGCCCGGCACCAAAGTACCGAAACGAGGCAGTCGTCCACAGATTCTCGCGTCCGAGAAACCGGGGATAACTTCCACATTAATCCTACATATCTATGTTCCCCAGTAGGCCTATCTAAGTTCCGCGGTACCTATGTTCCCCAAATTCTACAATAGAAGATCACGTGATGCAGAGTCAGTAATTAGTGTCATCTTTACTTTGTCGTCAATCCGTATGTCTGTCCATCCTTTCAAGTGTTTCACGGTAGCTTGGTGAGTTTTGACCTCATGATTTAAAGTTGCAGATAGATGAACATGACTTATGTGTCAAGGTCACAAGTGGCAGCTCAAAAATAAATTTAGCTGTCTCCATGATAGCTTGGTGAGTTTTAATGACTTCCATACCAAATCTCAGATGTGTCGCGGTAAGATGATCAAGAGCAGTTACTGTTCATGAATAGTTCATGAATGTTCGTGAACAAAATACTATTAACGTTCACATACATGCATGCATGACTGGCGAGGCAGTCAGGTGCTCTAGCCATTGCGCCACATCCCCTTCTCTTTGAGGATTATATTTTTTCTGGGGTTACTTCTTACGTAAACACAGCAATCTAGCTAAGGTTCATTTTGTTAATTAAAAAAATATCCCCACCCCTCACAATATTACACAGAACTGAACAGAAAACTGATAAATTATTTACCTGGATATTTTAAAATATCATGTATTCTGTAGGCTAGTTGATTATCCAACACAGAAAATCTCAATTTGCCAATTATTGAGTTAATTACCCATTTCGTAGTTGACACATGTACTGTCATTCACCACAGGTCATGAACTAAACTGAGATTTCAAGCTCATAACAATTCATCACAGTTCACGAAACTGTCCCAATCAACGTTATTCACTTGATGAGCTTCATCTCACAGGGTAATAATAAAAAAAAAAATAGGAGGACTCTATGTCAAGTTGGCAGACGAGTGGCAAAACCAATATTTTAAGGTCACAGCTAGAACTAGAAGCCAACACAGGAAAATGTTGTAATCACGGTATATCTCAGTTCCTTTCCTCGTTTATCACTTTAGTTGTTTCGTTGGTTTAGTATCGTTTATTTTGTTGTTCCACATCACATCACACTTTAGGCCTAGTTGTTTCGTACTTTTGTTGTTTTTCACTTTCGTTGTTTAGTAGGCCTACTTCAAATATTTTGTCCTTCAGGTTTCCGTGGATTCTTTGCTTCACACTTTCTTTGTTTTATACTTTCGTTGTATAGTACTTCCGTTGTTTTGCACTTTTGTTGTTTCGAACTCTCACAGTTGCTCACTTTCGCTGTTGCTCACTTTCGTTATTTCGTATTTTCGTTGTTTCGCACGTTTTTTTATTCCGTGCTTTTACTGTTTTGTACTTTCGTTTTTTCTCAATATTTTGTTTCACACGTCTATTTTTTGCACTTTCAGTTTTCATGTTCTCCGGTAACTATGATCCTGGGTTCTAATTTGTTCCCCAATATCTATGTTCTAAATTTCTTTGTTCCCCAATACATCCCCCCCCCCTCCCCAACACATTTTATCCCCCAGTGTTTGTACGTTGTTTCGTAATTGTATTTCTGTTGTCTTGCACTTTTGGCTTGATCTTTATATTCTACGGTCTTCATAATGTTACCCGTTCTCTATGCTCCACAGGAAGGCCTATTTATGTTCCATCTCCCAGTGTTTCGTACTTTCGTTGTTTCGTACTTTCATTGATTTGTACATTCGTTGTTTCGTACTTTATCTATTTCGTAGTTTATCAATTTCGTTATTTCACACTCCAGTTGTTTCACACTTTATTGCCCCCATGTTCCCTGTCCTATGTTCTACGATAATTGGATTTCATGATCCTAGCTATGCTCCCCGGTCTCTATGTTCCCCATTACCTATATTCCCCAATACGTATATTCCATGGTCCTATCAACCTTGGTCCTATGTTCCCCAGTCTCTATGTTCCCCAGTACCTATGTTCGCCGATCCCTATATTCCCCGGTCCTATGCTCCCCGATACTTAAATTTCACTGTCCTATGTTCCCCGGTCTCTATGTTCCCCAGTAGGCTACCTATGTTCCCCAATACGTATAATCCATGGTCCTATCAACCTTGGTCCTGTGTTCCCCAGTCTCTATGTTCCCCAGTACCTATGTTCCCCGATCCCTATATTCCCCGGTCCTATGTTCCCCAATACTTAGATTTCACTGTCCTATGTTCCCCGGTCTCTATGTTCCCCAGTAGGCTACCTATGTTCCCCAATACGTATATTCCATGGTCCTATCAACCTTGGTCCTGTGTTCCCCAGTCTCTATGTTCCCCAGTACCTATGTTCCCCGATCCCTATGTTCCCCGGTCCTATGTTCTCCGATACTTAGATTTCACTGTCCTATGTTCCCCTGTCTCTATGGTCCCCAGTACCTATGTCCCCCGGGCACATATTTCTCACAATGGTATCTACTTTCATTATTTCATACTTTCATTGATTTGCACTTTCGTTGTTTCGCACTTTTGCTATTTTGTACCTTCGTTGTTTGACAAAATGTTTTTTTTCATGACAGTGGTGGCAGTTATATTTGATATATGCATTCATAGCATGACGTGAAAATGACAAATTAGCTAATATTAATAATAACAATAATAATAATAATATATAGCGTCATATATCTGTAGCATAATCACTGACGCTTCACATTTGATAAATTGTCCAGTCACTGTAGCGTATATTTAAAAGAAAAACTATCGGGTAAGCATAGATTTAAATACAGTTTAAAAATATATTTCCGCTGAGGCACTGGCAGATATTGGAAAATTAATGGAAAACCGTTGTGAAAATGACAAATTAGCTAATAATAATAATAACAATAATAATAATAATATATAGCGTCATATATCTGTAGCATAATCACTGACGCTTCACATTTGATAAATTGTCCAGTCACTGTAGCGTATATTTAAAAGAAAAACTATCGGGTAAGCATAGATTTAAATACAGTTTAAAAATATATTTCCGCTGAGGCACTGGCAGATATTGGAAAATTAATGGAAAACCGTTGTGAACAGGTACGTTTTTAATTCAGACTTGAATTTGGCAATTTGTTCCATTCTACATCAGCAGCGAACAAAAAGGCTCACTCTCCAAATGTTTTTGTGTGGGTTTTCGGAACAATCAAATACCCTTATCCTTCAGATCGGAGATTGCGCGATGTGTTCGGTAAGGAGTTCATCGTCTGCAATTTTTGGTTTGAAATTCATTAATATTTATGGGTTTTTACTGACGAAAACGCTATTTCACAAAACATTTATGCTTGTGCATGACCTCAGAACAAGAAAATAATGTCGAAAATGAGTTTCTGATGCGAAATATACTACGAAAAGGGTTATTACAAATGGTTTTCTGTCGGAAAGAAGAAAAAATTATAAGCTGGCGATGGGGGCCATCTTCGATACCTCAAAATAAAACAAGAAGCCAGCCGGCCATAATAATCCCCCGCCCTGCCCGTGTGATTTAAATTTTACAGGGTGCATTCTTCCCTGAAGTCTCATATTCTGTGTTACAGTAATGGTCTACCTGTCGAGCACAGTTTGCCGTGTAAATTACAGATATTGAACTTATGGGGTAAAGGGGAGCCCCTCGTGCCGAGAGTACCTGTAAGTGACCGTCGGAGCCTCTAGTGTGGGGTCACAATGGCCGACGAGGGAATCTGCCCGATCTCACCATTTAAACTCAAACTTCCTCCTCCGTCGAGTCGACGGTTCCAAACAAATCATAAAACTCTTTCTCCACTTGTCATGTTTATTCGTTTGACATTTGGCAACAACAAAGCACAACCTCCGCGCACGGCACGTCCTATCTGACTTAGCGAGAGCAAACTACGGCACGTCCGTAGTAGCCGAGTGTAATGCCTGAAGTGCAGGAAAAATACCAAAGCCGCACAAATTGCAATTGTGTGCACCCGTCACCAAGGTACGGAAACGAGGCGGTCGTCCACAACCTCCCGCGTCCGAGAAGCCAGGGATAACCGCCACATTAACTGAACGAAGTCAGGATCCTACATTACCCCCGGGTGAGTGATAACGTAGGACCCAACTGACGTGTAGGAGACTGCTTCGTGCAAGTAGCGGGGTTGTAAAAATATGTAACCTCTTATAACTAAGCATAGTTAAAAAAATATAGCGAGTGTGGTTACAGCGTGGGTGGTTGAAATCGCAGCATTATACATGAATTGTCCCATCCTCTTAACACCAACTGTCCTTTATGTATGTATTCATTTGCTGCAAGCTGCGATCAACCCATTCATTTAATTAACATAAATTTCTATTCGTAATTTAGCAATGAACTTGCTAAAAAAAATGTCTTTACATTTATATATCTGTACACAATGCTGCCAGGCCTGGCATATTCATTTACAATTTAAAAACATTGTTAATACGATGTATGCGGTTGGGCCCGCCATAGATGTCGTTAGGCGCAACTATGGCGTGAACCATCTGCACGAATCGGGCAGGAGTCTGGATTATTCGTCCGACTCTAGTTTTTCGCACTGTTTGGTCGGTCGAAATTTTTTCGCGATTAGCGATATTCGCATGTTTGCTTTTGGTCGAGTCGATTACGGCGTCAGCAGCACCCAGGGTTTTACCCCGTAGATGTAAAGGTATGCGGGAATACGTTCGTAAACCACCGCCGTTCCCGTTAGCGCGGGACACGGCGGGGGCTCACGAATGCGGCGCTACATAAGTATTGTCTCTGTTAGACAAGTTGACTTTAACATCTATTTGCTTTGGGACTGTGGCCGATTTTTGACTGCTTCTGACTGCCGTCGACTTTTTTGTTTTAACTCTTGTCCCGTTGGACGTCGGAGTGTCCGCACTACCAGGTCTAGGTGGATCCTGTGGATTCCTACTAGATGTCCTGGTAGCCGTCGATCTCCGTGGTTTGCTTGGCGTTTTACGCTGTATTGTCGTACCTGTCGTAGGCTCACACACAAGATAGTGACTAAAGGACACCCGGTGTTTGCACGACCACGACGTTTAGCACCCGATAAGCTGGTTACCGCAAAACGCGAGTTTGATGAGATGATAAAACTAGGGGTCATTGAACCCAGCGACAGTGAGTGGTCCTCAGCGCTTCACATGGTGCCAAAGAAAAACGGCGATTGGAGACCATGCGGGGACTACCGTAGTTTGAATGCACAGACCGTACCGGACCGTTATCCGATCCCTCATATACAAGATTTCACGCAGCGTTTAGCCGGATCAAAATTTTTTTCAAAGATCGACTTGGTCAGGGCTTATTACCAAATTCCGGTGGAACCGTCCGACGTACACAAGACTGCCGTTACTACACCTTTTGGCTTGTTTAATTTCACTAGAACACCGTTTGGTCTAAGAAATTCCGGTCAAACGTTTCAGCGCTTTATAGACCACGTTACACGCGGACTTGATTTCGTTTTTGTTTATTTGGATGACCTACTGGTAACCAGCCCAGATCATAAAACGCATAAGAAACATCTACGAATTCTTTTTGCTCGACTATCTGAATACGGAATTATCATTGGTCCTGAAAAGTGTCAGTTTGGTACAACTGAATTAAGTTTCCCCGCCACATTAACTGAACGAAGTCAGGATCCTACAAACTCATGATGGTCGCAAGTCAGCCATTTTTAATTTGATCAAGTTGACATTTTTGAGGGAATAGCATATCCCTCACTAAAACTGCACATTTTGCTTTTTAGTAATGTTCTAGCTATCTGGCACGGTTTGCCAGATATCAGGCATATTAAAGTTAATTATGGCCGATGGTCGGCCATTAAAGTAGATCAAACTTCATGAATCCCAAAAGGCACATCTACACCCCCTAGAAGGGATGTGTGTGTCCAAAATTAAAGAAATCCATCCACGTGTCTGTTCCGGAATCGAAACGCCGACAGACAAACAGACGACCGAACAGCAGGACGGAATAGCCCTACCCCTACCCCAACTTCGTCAGGCGGGGGATAAAAACATTGTGTCAGGAATAACGTTCTCATGCTAGATGTAATTGGAAAAGTGATATCACACACCTCTTTCTGTCGAAAAGTGAACAAAAGTAATATTCTAGTGGCAGTGGTGACCAAAAAATCGGAGAAGATAGGTACCGGGGAACATAGGTAGGCCTATCGGGAAACATAGGACCGGGGAACATAGGGATCGGGGAGCATAGAACCGGGGAACATAGAGACTGGGGAACATAGATACTGGGGAACATAGGACCGGGGAACATAGAGATCGGGGAACATAGAAACTGGGGAACATCGGGATGACCCCCTTCTGCCCAATGTGCCATTGGCGTCAATGTTCAGGATCTGTGGCACGTACTCATCTGGGATATGCACGAGTGATCAGATTGTGCAACTGGTCACTAGGCCTAGTGGAAAATAGATTGCCATGACTCAGGATCGCAGCCTTGATTTTGTTGATTGCGCCATGCTCCATCTTGACTACTAGGGCCTCCCATACTTGGTCCAAGGTCATGGTGCTCTGTGACCTAGCCAGCTCCCACATCAAACTGACTCTTGAACTCTTTTGACAGGCACGACAGTCCTGGTGCAGCTATGAAGAAACTCTGTCTGGCGTTGTTGGACAATAAGCACAACATTTTCCTAATAATTCTACGCTGCCGGTAGGCCCCACCACAAAAAACACCCCAAGGGTGTGACTTCTTAGAAGGCCAAGAACACCCAGTCCTTGTGACAGACGTATGTTCAGAGATTTGTTAAATTTTATGCGGTCTATTCGCAGTGGCGTCAGAACCGGGGGGTGGGGGGGCAGGGGGGGGGGGGGCACTTGCCCCCCACTTTTTTGACTGATGGAAAAAGTCAGTTTGTCATAATGTAAAAATCTTTTAATTTTACTGAATACCGCTTGATACTTTGACATATCTTGGAAAAAATCGCTTGAAAGTAACATAAAAATTGTAATATTTCACTTATCCTCGCTTAGATTAGTAACATGTCAGCTGACCTCTTTCAATAGTGTTTCAAGTAGCAACATAAAAGTCATGACTAAATGGAAAGCTTCATGACCCAAATCAGGCGTGAAGTGGGCAAAAATCAGAGGCAAATCCAGGATCTGAAGAAAGGAGCACCGTATTTTCCCAAGATTTTCTTGGTTAAAGTTAAGTCACGTTAGGGGACTTTAGTGGGGGCTCTTAAGTCAATATATGAGATGAAGTGTGCACTTCTGGATAAAATTCTGAATTTTGGCACACAGATAGTTAAGATTTTCCTGAACAGGAATTTTAATGGAAGCAAGTTGGTACGTCCAGTTTTTGGCCGCCATCTTGGTTTTCAAAATGGCCGCCACTTGGAACCTATATTCAGCAATATTTCGAAAAGGAAGACACCTAGAGAGCTCATAACAAGCTGATTTTCTCAGGAAAGAACCCTATCGGTATCTAGATTAACATAGTAAACGTTCTAGAAAATCATTCTTAAGCACTCTGACATATTCAAGATGGCGTCCAAGATGGCCGCCAGCGTATAGTCATATTTGATAAATAGCGTAAATGATCGATTTTAGCTCGATTTTCTTTTGTAATACACCATTTCAAATAGTTTCGTGGTCAGTAAAGCTATTTTTTCTATCCCCAGCAATTTCGAAAACATATTCAACCCTTTTATCCCAAGAGGCGTTTTAGCGAACGCCTCTGTAATTTCTATTGGGACAACTTTATTATGTATTATCAATTAATTAAGTGTTAATGGTGATGTATGCTGGTGTCAGTAATACTATATTAAAGGCATATTAAAGGCACGCTTATATTGGTCACTTAATTTGGTTTTTTTAGTTATTCAAGATGGCGTCCCAGATGGCTGCCAGTGTATGGGCAGATTTAGGAAATTGAGTAAATTCTTCAATTTTATATCAATTTTCTTCTGTAATACATTATTTCAACTAGTTTTATGGTTTATGAGTCCATCTAAACTACTCCCAGACAACGTTAAGCAATATTTACACACCTTAACATGAGAGTTTTTAATTAGCGACATAAAACATAAAAAATTCAATTGGTTAACCACTTAGCCCTTAAACTTTTCGAGCCGTTTTTCGAGTGTGAAACTGATTTATGTTTTTTGCGTAAATTGATAGATTTTAGCTTAATTTTCTTTTGTGATGGACAATTTGAAATATGATCAGTAAATCTATATAGCCTACCCCCATCTATTTTGAAAGATGGCTGCCAGTGTACGGACAGATTTAAGAATTTGTGCAAATTTGTGCAAATTTTAGCTCAATTTTCTTTTTTTTGTAATACATCATTTCAACTAGTTTTATGGTTTGTGAGCTCATCTAAACTACTCCCAGACAATGTTGAGCAATATTTAACACCTTAACATGAGAGTTTTCATTTGGCGACAAATATGTAATTGGTGAACCACTTGGCCCATAAAATTTTACAGCTGTTTTCCAGGTGTGACATTGATTTGTGTTGGACAGATCATTTGATGATATATTATAATAATAATAATAATAATAAAATCTTTATTTAAAGAGGGTAAACCCAATGAGCATTTGCCCATCTTCCTTTAGGCCCACAAACATTCAAAAATACAAAATACATAATACATAAGTAATAATGAATAAAGTAATAATATATATACAGCATAATCAGAAAAGAGTCTTTAAAACATGTATATGTACTGCCGTGCAAAGGCAAAAAGCAGCATCTGCTTACTATACAAGTAAGCATATACTGCCTCTTGTCTCTGCAGAGCAGTGTAAGATATGTACAAGCAATAATGATAATATATATACAAAATTGAATAACATAGTTGTTGAACAATATATGCTACATTGTATCGGCGAATTACTTAATATTAGCTATATTTATTTTCTTCTAAAACTTTTTTAATGCACAAGTTCTTGAATTTGGTAAATGTTTTTGAAGATTTTATGTTTTCTGGTAAGGCATTCCATATAATTACGCCTGTGTATGATAAGGATTTATGATGTGTTCTAGGAACGAATAATTTTTTATTGGCTGAAGATCTAAGTGAATAATTCGAATGGTCTTTAATATTAGTAAACATAGTCTGTATATATTGAGGCGCATTTCCATTAACTGCTTTATAGACAAGACTAACCTGCTTAAATTTTACTATTTCATTAAACGGTAACCATTTTAGCTGTTGAAACATTTGTTTACTTGGGGTTAAGGGAGGTGCTTCTAATATTAATCTTGCTGCTTTCTTTTGGATTTTAATGATTTTAGTCTGATTTTCTTTCGAGCAGATACCCCAAACTGAGCTACAATATTCAATGAGTGGTTTAACATAATAATCATAATATTTAATTCTGGTTTCTAGTGACAAGTATTTTCTAATCGTTCTGAACAGGAATAAACGGTAGGAGGTACACTTTTTGACCTGAGCGACCTGCATAGTCCAGGAGAGAGTATTGTCTACATTAACCCCTAGTAGTTTTGTACTGTTTACTTCATCAATTATGGTATTACCTATTTTTACATTTGCTGAATTGCAATTAGTAATTTATCTCTATTAGATATAAAAAAGGTTTTAGTTTTTTCAATGCTAAGTACCATTTTGTTTTGAAGACACCATGTATCCAAACTGACTGCACATTCTTGTAGTTTTTTAATTATTTTATCTTTGGTTTTGTGTTCAACACTCTCAACTGCATCATCTGCGAATAGGTTGATGTCACTTAAATATTTTTCTAGAGATATATCGTTGATGAAAATAATAAAAAGTAGTGGGCCCAGGATCAATCCTTGGGGTACCCCTGATTTTATATTGCATGTAAGTGTGATGTTTCCTGAGTGAACCACTTATTGTCAGTGTATCCGCCTGGTAATAATGTCACCATACACATACTGGATCACAAACATTATCAGTGATACATGCAACGTAAACGAATATACAGGTGCTTCAATGCACTGGTATGTCGACGTCGATCAATTGTCGCTAGAAAGGTGGTGTATTTATACTGACAGTGTATATAAGTCTTTTCAAATGGAGAAAGATGGCTTTGGAAGAGAACTCAGCAATGTTAATTTTCTTCACTTTTACTCTTTGAATTTCTTGTTATTACTATTTGATTTACTGTATATGTGTCAAACGAATTCACATTATTTAAGAATTACCACCAGAGCGCTGACTATTACAACATTGTCGATACCACCTGTCACACGAAAGTGCAAATGTACATCACATTTTAACATCCCGATTTACTCAAGGATTAACAGGATGGTAGCAATCCATCAGCATGATCAAGTATTTTACCATACATGTCCCAGAAAAGAGCAGTCAAGTCAAAGACACTTAACTGAGTCGTAGGTACAATACTAAAAGTAAACTAAAGGAAAATAACCACAAAGGTGCAGATACAACTAGAGTTACTGGATTGTACCAAATTTTGTAACGATCCATCAAGGTCAAACACACTAAACTAGGTCAAAGTAGTATAGAAAGTGGACCAAAGTATGGAAACCACGAGCAGCACATCTAGAGCTCCTGAGAATCATTGTACAACATTTGGTGATAGTCCATTAAACCAATAGTTTCAAAGTTATGCCAAGGACAAGAGCGCAACATATTTAAGTACAGTAGCTCAAAAAGGTACATCTAGAGCCCCTGATGACCATATGCACTAAATTGGGTAATAATCTATCAAGTATTCTCTGCCAATAGACCCGTATCTAGGACTTTTATCACACAATATCCCCATAGACACCCTATAGTCATTATATCTAAATACACCACCTTTCCAGCAGCAATTGATTGACATACCAGTGCATGCATTAAAGCACATGTATATTCGTAAGTTACATGCATTGCTGATAATGTTTGTGATCAAGTATGTGTATGGTGACATTATTACCAGGGGAATGCATTCAAATAAGAGTTTTCATTCAGACAAAAATTATACTCGCTGTCCCCCAAATAAGGACTGTAGGCAAGCAGTGACATATCACCTACATGCAATCCCATGTCACTTACATCAGAAATACATAACATTGTTATGCATTTCTGCTCATATGCAGTATATCTTCAAATGATCTTTCCAACCTCCCCTAAGCCAGCGATGTGATCAGAATGTGATGAACAGAGTAAGGTTTTGGTTAGTAGGCCAATTAAAAACCCTCATGTTAAGGTGCTAAATATTCCTAAACGTTGTCTGGGAGTATTTTAGATGGACTCACAGGCCATGAAACTAGTAAAAATGATGTATTACAAAATAAATTGATAACAAATTGAGGAATTTACTCAATTTCTTAAATCTGCCCATACACTGGCATCAATCTTGGACGCCATCTTGAATAACTAAATATACTAATTAATTGACCAATAAGCGTGCTTTTAATATAGCTATATTACTGAAACCAATATACATCACCAATAAAGATCGCAGGGGCTTTCGCTAAAAAGCCTCTTGGGATAAAAGGGTTAAATATGTTTTTAAATTGCCGGGGATAGTCTGTATAGCTTTACTGACCACGAAACTATTTGAAATGGTGTAGGGCCTATTACAAAAGAAAATCGAGCTAAAATCGATCATTTTACGCTTTTTATCAAATATGACTATACGCTGGTGGCCATCTTGGACGCCATCTTGTATAACTAAAAATACTACTTAATTGACCAATAAGCGTGCTTTTAATATATCTATATTACTGAAACCAATATACATCACCATTAATACTTAATTAATTGATTATAAATAAAAATGTTTTCCCAATAAAGATCGCAGGGGCGTTCGCTAAAAAGCCTCTTGGGATAAAAGGGTTAAATATGTTTTTGAAATTGCTGGGGATGGTCTATATAGCTTTAATGACCACGAAACTATTTGCAATGGTGTATTACAATAGAAAATCGAGCTAAAATCGATCATTTTACGCTATTTATCAAATATGACTATACGCTGGCGGCCATCTTGGCCGCCATCTTGAATATGTCAGAGTGCTTGAGGAGGATTTTCTAGAACGTTTACTATGTTAATTTAGATACCTCTAGGGTTCTTTCATAAAAAAATCAGCTTGTTACGAGCTCTCTAATTGTCTTCCTTTATGAAATATTGCTGAATCTAGGTCCCAAGTGGCGGCCATTTTGAAAACCAAGATGGCGGCCAAAATGTGGACGTACCAACTTGCTTCCATCAAAATTCCTGTACAGCGATATCTTAACTATTTGTGTGCCAAAATTCACAATTTTATCCAGAAGTGCACACCCAATTACCTAAGAGCCCACACTACTTATATGACAAAATTATTGACTTTTTTCCCTAATTTTTTTTAAGGTAAAGTTTTTTTTCCTGCCAATTCAGGTTTTTGATAAAAAATTCCTGACTTCTATTTATTAAAGTGTAAAGCAAGGGAGCGCAAATAGTCTATAGCGACAGTCTGAGAAAATCAACGTTTTACAATGACATTTTTCTTCGTAATTTAAAAGGACCCTGTGGGATGACATCCATTTTTTTTTTGATTTTTTAATGAAGTAGGGCCTAGTTTATCGCACAAATCATAATTTTTTTTTTTTCAGAATTTGTTGATAAAAACAAGTATTTTTTATCAACATTTATTTGAATCCAGTGAAAATCTAAAGAAACTATTTGTATACCTAAAGGACAATTCAATGTTCAATGGGCCACATGTTGATGCCGTCGGCCCAGCGTTGGGCAGACAAGCAGTGCTACAGGCGAATCCCCTATGTCCTGGCTATAAAACACCAATTAACGGTGACTGCTTTAATGTGCCCACGAGTAGGCTTTGATCCCACCGTCTGGGACGTGGGAATTTGTGGTATAAAGTGTAGTATACGTACTGCAGACTGTTTTGTCCACATGGCAGTATACGACCTGGAAATGAAACTAGTTTAGTCTGTTTCAGTGCTTTGATATTTGTTATTTATTTTTTGTTTTAGTTGTGATCAGTAGGCTATGTAACTTCATAGTTAATTTTTCAAAATCGAAATGTCAGCAACTTTAGCTATTATATCCCAATATTGTTTTTTTTTATAAATTTCGAAAAAAATCTACTTTTTTCCACCAGTACGTATCGTTAGAGAAAATTGTCTGATCTCCCTACTATAATTAGGGTAATTCATGCTGGTTTGATGATGGTGGGATGGGCCGAAGTGTGTTCTGGTAATATGTATTTTATCATTTAATTTCCCTTTTCCAATTGTGAATTGCCTGAATAGCTCATGCAAAAACACAAGTATTCAAGAGCTTACAACAACTAGGTAATGCGCTTTATCTGAGAAGCTCTCAGACACCAGTCCACTAAATCAGGAAAAAAATACTGGGGGCCGACAGCGCCCCCCGGACCCCCAGCTGCAATTAAAGACCGCTGCGCTCGCACTGAAGTCACACAAATTTGCGTTTGCCCCCCCCCCCACTTTCAAAATAATCTGACGCCACTGATTTGTAAACTTTTTTTCTCATGTGTGGACTGTTTTCTTGTATGTTGATGTTCTGCTTCACTTTCTCATGTTTAATTTCAGCTCAATCTGTGTCGTAAAATTTCTTCTCATGTGTTTTTTATGTTTGTAAACTTTCCAATTGTTCGGTGTTTTGCACCAAGGTTATTACGTTTATTTTCCAATAGTCTTCTGCATTGTTATCAAAATTATAGCAGTTCATTGGTTGAAATGGTGCAGTGGTTTCTCTTTGGCATCCTAGTGATGTTCGGGATGTCCGAAAGAAACCGTTGCCATATAATTAGTTTTTCATTTCATTGTTTTAATGGTTTCTCTGTGGCGTCCTGTGGACGGTGCAGGATGTCAGAGAGAGACCATCGACATACAATTAGCTTGTGGTGACTTGCAGTGCTCTCACGGTTTGTGATCGCTCTGTCGTGCTAATTCTCGATGACAGACTTGATCCCCAACTGTGGGGGCACTGTAGGTCTACCCATAATTTCTCTATGATTTGTTATTTTTAATTTTCTTCTCATCACGTGGACTGTTTTACCCGTGTATTGATGTCCCTCAATGTGTATGTCGTACAGTGGGTTCTTTGATTTGTGCTGGGTGATTTCTCTGGGGTGTCTGCCACCCCAGATTGATCGCCCAACACATACTTTGTACACACAGAACTGTTTGAAATATATAATAGTGTATCGACATTGATTGATTTACCAGGGTTGTAACTTTCAATTTACTAATAATTTATAATGGTATGGACACAGTAGATACATACAGTAATTTTATTTTGAGTGGATATAGTGCTGGTTTGGTGTAATATTAACTCATAGCAGTCTAGGTCCGAGCCCAGCTCGGACCTGGCATTTATGACGCTGCAGTCTAGGTCCGAGCCCAGCTCGGACCTGGCAATAATGCTTAGCCTTTCACCAAATAACATCACTTGTGCAACTATGAACCAAGTATGGGTAGCCTGGAACATAAAGAGTTGACTTATTTGCATCACAACTGTTTCCGAAATAAAAATTGAGCTCCAGGCTCAGATGAATACGAGGCTTTTGTTATTTCCCAGATGAGTTGGGAATGTCAAACTTGGTGCATCTCAAAATTTGAAATCCAGTATGCATCTCAATTTTTTAGAAAGATTGCTAAATCCCATGGTAATAACTTATTCACCCTATTATTTTGTTTATAAAGACCTATTGAATGCTTCTTCGAACCAATTGTGATGTATTTTAATATATTTTATGCGAATTGATGTAATGTTGTACTCCTGAATCTCCGTGAATTACAAAAATACCATTTTTAAACAAAATTTCCGAAAATTTGACTACCTAATTAGCATATTCAAATTGCTGTCGGTTACCATGGCAACATCACATTGGCCGTTTAAATGAAGTGTATTCTGGATATATATTGTATGTGTGTTTCTATGGTGTATAGGAAATACATATGCCATAATTCTAAATTTATATTAAAAGTAAGACATTATGTCCCAAAATCACAAAAATGGCCAGACCACACAGACGTCCTATGTCAAAACGGCCAGACTGCTATGAGTTAAACTGTTGATCGTCATCCGGATTATGTATTCGATTGCAGCTTCAATGGCCTCAGATTAGGTTGAGCCACAATTTTACTTTCCCACTCCGGATATGATTGGCACTGAACCGGCATTGGTCCTATTCTCAAAAATATTTTTACACAAAAATATATTAAGCATTATTCATTTCTATTATTTTACATTTGTTTTGCCACAGACACTGTTTTGTGACTTTTAATTATAATTATTTTTGTCATCTTTTTGTGTTAATTTATATTGTGTATCGGCGCTGGCGCTGTCTCAGAATTATATACTCGATACAAAACTCGCTACATATAGGCGCCAGAGGCACTATCATGTTATGCGGACATACTGTTATCAGTTTAATCTTTTCACTTTATCACTTTTACTGCTCAAGATATCATACTATTTTAGTCTGAATTGTCATTTAAATGGCCATACTGGCCGAAAAATGACGTAAAAAAGGTATTTTAGTTACTTTACTTACTATTGGGAAATTAAACATGGGTCAAATGCTTCCACAATGCTCAGCAAAATAAATGGGTAATTGTATTCGAACACTTTTAATGTTTGGTGCTGTCGACAATATTCACAAGTGGAAAACATGATCTGGATAAATATGCCCCTCTATGAACCAGTTGCAACAGTTGTCTTACTTTTTATTACACTCATGAGGTGACACAGCAAATTGCTTGGTGTCTAATGACCCTAATTGTGCCACGGAGTGCGCGCTAGTAGAGGGTGCTTTTCACGATATGCCTTGTTATGGTAGATATTTTGTATTATGTTGTACAACACGTTTGTTACATAATACCACTGTTAGAAAAAGTTGGAGAAAGCTGTAACTAGCTCATCGCTGTTCGCATCGCATTGTACTTGGTTCCATTGGATTCCCTGCCCCTGAAAATGTAGGTTTTGCCGGTAAAATCAAGACTCTATGCCACCCATACGTCGAGATATTTAGAAAACAACATTTGTTTGGCGGCCATTTTGAAAATCCAAGATGGCCGACATACATACCTCAGGCAAATTGAAAACATTGGTTTTCTGATTGCCAATTTACCACTTTTTCCAAAAATGTATAGATTTGCTAATCTCCCAAAACGCCAACGAAATTATTAATCTGAACATATTGAACCTGACTAAACCTTCAGGCTACACTTTATCGACTGCAGGTTAAAGGCTATAATCCGACATTCTTATGACAATGGTACGGTGATTCCCCCTGTTTCTACTGTGCACGGGGCATACAGAGCAGGTTCAGGGCGCACAAATGTAAAGTAAATCATGGTATCCGCTCTGAAAACACATGCTACAAAATTGGACTAATGTTGAGCAACTGTCGCGAACTTATATAGAAATATTGTATAGTTGAAAGCATGTAGTAAATAAATAAACATGTCACCCTTTATAAACATGATAAACCCATTAGTTTCGTCTCTGAATTTCATTACATGCCAAATTGTCTAACTTCTGAAATAGCTTGTAACGTGAGAACTTCGCGAAATTTTCAGCGTAGTCGCCCCATGACTAAACAATAGCTTGTGCAAAATTTCAGTATTGTGATTATAATCGTAATCGAGAAAAAAATATGACCTGTAATCGTAATCATAATCGTAATCTATATTCTAAAAGCACTGTAATCATGATTATATTAAATCGTAATCATGATTTTTTGGGTATATATCATCATAAATAATATATTACTTGAAGCGATTTTTCTGATTAAAAAAAAAATAATTCAACTATTTAGATCAGTTTGGTAAACTTTAGCTTTGTACATACATATATAGGCATGTGTGTGTTCTCGCTCAGGCCCATGCGCAAATGCGTATATATTTATAAATGTGGATTATCAGTAAGTGCAAGACATACAGCTTGTGTTGGTTTGATATGGGTACAACGTCATAGACACTGGTCCGGCATTGGGCCCGCTTTGGATCGAGTATCACGTTTGATGTATTTCCAGGGTTGCTAATCTGACTGTACATAAACAATACATAACAACTTTTAGGTGGCCATAGCGACTCAGATATTTTTAGTGGGGGTCGCCTCCCTCCCCCGCCTACGCACCTATAGTTGACTATAGGTAGACAATTTATGACTAATGGGGCATGACTATAGCCGGGTTTATAAACCTAGCACCCATTGCATCTCAGCATCTGGATGAAATGTATAAAATGGTACAAGTCATTATTATCTCTGGTTATTAACTTTGATTGACGAAAACAGGTATACAATCGCTCACGATATATTGTCTTTTTTCATTACTTTGAAACTGCGAATTATCAATATATTATACACAAATGAAAATGAACATATGTAGCATCAAGTGTATTGTCGGCAAAGATATTCAGATGATAGGTGATATAGATATTGTGCATTCAATTATTATTTTTCTGTGATATTCTGATCACAATATTGTGCAGAGTACGAACACGGATTGACTCTCGTTGTATATATGTCAGGGGATTACTAATTTACGTCTACACCTTGGATGTATATGGTGAAGGTGATCAAGTCACACACAGCTCACCACCCATTGCTACCCAGGCTGAAATAAAACAATAGAAAAGGGAAAAACAACAACTTCTGAGGAAATCATCCGAAAAGCTTCATATTGACTTTACAAACGATAAGAAGATCTCAGATATTCGGTTTTTCACGAACAGAAAATAAATTTGGGTACAAGGCTGCATGAACTATTATGAACGGCTTCATGAAGCAGGTGATGTTGGTGAGCATGCAGTAGCACGAGAGAGACTCAGGCCACAAGGGGTGTTAATCACCGTGCCGCAAGTGGCAAATACAACACCCTACATAACAATATGGATTTACTCAACCGGTATTGTGCTAATACAAGGTGAATACTTCAGGGAATTTGAAAATGTTTTTCACAAAATAAAAGAAATACTGGACAACAATCATGGCGATACGACATCTGAATCTATCAAAAATGATACTGTTTTACATTAAAATTGTGTTTTAAATGAACACTTATCATCTCAAACAAGTGAAGATGACGTCATTTTGACCGAGACGAACGCCAAATTGTCGGCAGCTGATGACGAACATGTAAGTGTTGAAAACTCAAAATCGCCTTCTCACCCTACTTTAGTAAGAGAGGAAGTACATTTAGATAGATTAAAAGAAGAGGTTGCCGAGGTACAAGATGAGCTTGCGCGATCCAATCGTAGGATCGATACGCTACTGTTTTTGTTGAAAGAACGGGACGCCCGGCTTAGTAGCCACAGGCAGGCGATGAAAACCTTCACAAAAAAGTTAGCACAGCACAAGAGACGCATAATTAAACAAACGAGAGCAAACGAAGCCCTAATTGAAGAAAAAATAAAGTTAAGTAAAGAAATCACTTATCTCACCACAAAACTGTACGAGCGAGAGATGTCAAATAAAGACGATTTGCAAGGATCAACTAGGCGAACCGTTAATCGACGACGTTGCGACTCCAGATCCTGAGTTTATCGAGCCAACGATCAGAAGGAAGCAGCGCAGAAGAATGGAAAACAAATCTGTCACTAACGTCAAAAACGCGAGGAAACCAACTGACACTGGAGCAAATATTCCAACAGTGGTTGGCCTACCTACATATCAGCAAACAAACCAGGTCAGTAACAAGACCATTCCAATAATTGGTGATTCAAATCTGAGACATATGGGTAGAATAATAAACACAAACCTAATTCATAATCGAGATTTCAATGCTACGGCTTGTGTCTTTACAAATCCCGGTATGATAGTGGAGGACTTGCTTAGAAGACTGCCTAACTTTCTTGGTGATAAGTTACCTGGTGTACCAGATGTAATACTCCATGTGGGGACAAACAATATTGAAACCGAGCTTCTTCAGACTACAATAGACAGATTTAAGAGATTAGTCCTTACAGTAAATAAACATGCTCAAGCTCGTGTATTCCATTTGACAGAGGTACCACCACAGCATAAAGTCAAGACAAATGTGAAAATTCAGCAATTGAACGTCGCTATCAAGGACATGTGCAAAGAATCTACAAACGTCAGGTTTATACAGTCAAATCTGGATCCCCTTCTTCATTTACGGGACAATGACATTCACTTAAACTGGCAAGGAAAGCAAGAACTAGCTAACGTCATGGGTAGTGTTGTTGCTGCAGCTGTATCATCAGGTGTATGACTCTACGTGCAAAATGACAACGCCTGTAAAAAACATAGTACAAGTGAAAGTAGTGGACATATTGCATCTTTCTGTCAAATTGTAGCAGAATTACCATGTCCAAATCCAACATTAACCTTACATCTCAATGACTCCGTAGCTAATAATCATGTTATGAATGTTCATAATGAGAGTGTATCAGACAATTTAAATGAGGTCAATTGTCCAATGGCAGACTCCCATCCTGCCATAGGTGAACATAGTAATTTATCTGTATGTATGTGGAATATTAGAGGGATTTCAAATAAGTTGAATGATTCAGAAATACAAAAAATGTTGTTTGGTCATGACATAATCATTTTAGAGACCATGAAAGATGGTAACTTTGAGATTGATGTACCAGGTTTTACAAGGTATCATTTCGGGAGAAAAAAGAAACATAAAAAAGCAAAACGGGCATCTGGGGGTATTGGTATCATGATACGTGACAGTATTTCAAAAGCTATTACTGTTGATAGTCCAGGTGAAATCATGGTTTGGGTTACACTGAAAAGTAAATATTTTACAGGGGCCACTAAAGACATAAAGATTGCAGGTGTATATCTACCACCAAATGGTACAAGCTATGTAAGTGACATTAACCAACCATTTGATTTTATCGAAGGTGAAATAGCAAAATATGTTGATTCACATTATATATATTTGTGTGGCGATTTTAATTCTCGAACAGCTGTTACCGGATCATAATGGAAACAATACTTTACCGTATTCAAATGCTGGTTTTTCGTTTCAAAGATTTAATTGTGACAAAACAGTTAATTCATTTGGTTTAGAGTTACTGTAACTGTGCAAAAAATCAGAAATATTTATCATGAATGGCAGGTTTTTTACTGATAAAGATATTGGAGGGTTAACATGTTTTGAAAACAACGGATGTAGTACAGTTGACTACTCGATTGCAACCTATGAAAGCTCCAAACTTTTAAACGATTTTAACTTAGGTAAAAAATTGTAGAATCCAATCATGTGAACTTGCACTTTGTTATTAATGTACGACTCATGAAAAATGCCGCATGTAACAACACATCACCTCAAAGTACAGTATGCAAGGACAGTTTTTATAAGTTTATATGGGACACTTCAAAGCTAGAGCAATACATAGCTCATTTTAATAGTGCCGAATGTAACATCAGGTTAGGCGATTTTGCTTGTTCATTTATCGAGCCCACTTCAATCAGAAATGTGTGTGACTCTTTTAATTCATACATCCGCTCAGCGGCTGGAGGTTTATTTAGCAAGGTAAAAGTAAACAAAAAACAAACTAAAAAAAGTTTTCCTACTAATGAATGGTTTGATCAAGAGTGTAAACAATTAAAATCTCTAGCTGATACTTTTTCCCGAAAAAATAATTTGGCCACAGAAATAAACAGATCTACATATAGAAATATACAAAAGCAATATAAAAGTATGGTGCATAGGAAAAAAGCGACAGGTACAAAACAAAAAGTTAAACGAATTAGAATGCAAGTCCCGTAAAAGTCCAGCAGAATACTGGAAACTATGGAACTCACTGCAGGTTAAAAAATCACAGAATAATAGTAAATGTATAAAAATGGATGATTTATTTGATCAATTTCAAAAACAGATTTATTCACCTGATATAGAGTATTTTGACCATAATCATATCGATGACATAAATGAAAAATTAAGCAAATGTTCGTACGATTTATCTATTAATTCAATAGAGAGTGAAATATTGAATAATGAAATTTCTAAAAATGAAGTAATTTTGGCTTTGAAACATCTTAAGGCAGGTAAAGCTACAGGAATCGATGGTATACCGATAGAGTTTTATAAGCATGCCTCACATATTTTAGTGACACCACTTTGTTCCTTGTTCAACTATTATTAAGCAAATGAGAATATCCATCAGGATGGTCTGAAGGAATGATAAGTCCTATACATAAAAAAGGAAGCACAACAGACACATCTAACTATAGAAAAGTGACCGTAATGCCATCTATAGATAATTTTTTTTATTCTATTTTAAAAAATAGATTAATCTTTAAAAATGAAGTCCTACTAGATGATGGCAAATTTCAAGCTGGCTTTAAAACAAATTCGCGCACATCGGATAACTTATTTATGCTGCATACCCTTGCAAAAGAACAAATGAAACGTAGAAATCCATTATATGTTGCATTTGTAGATCTAACTAAAGCCTTTGATTACATCCATTGAAACGCATTGCATTTCAAGTTAAAAAACGCAAATGTCAGTGGAAAGTTTATACAAACCATTATATCCATGTTCAATACGTCTAAGTGTAGAATTAAGTGGAACAAAAATATTAGTAAACTCATGGACAGTGAATATGGAGTTCTCCAAGAAGGAATGATAAGTCCTCAACTATTTAACGAATACGTGAAAGATTTGGGGAACCACCTAAATAAATCTCTGGGGGTAACACTTGGAAATCAGATAATAAGCCACCTCTTTTTTGCCGATGACCTGATTATTATTTCTGATAGCCCAGAGGGATGGCAGAAACAATTAGATCTTTTCCACTCCTATAATCAGAAATGGCACCTAATTGCCAGTATTAAAAAAACAAAAGTAATGATTTTTAACAAAAAAATCGTTAAGAAATTTACACAATTTAAATTGGGCGATCGTGAAATAGAAATATGTAGCAATTATAAATATTTTGGTCTAATGTGTTCCAGTAAAGGGAAACACATATTTAAAGATAGCTATAACTATATTGCCAATCAAGCGAAAAAAAGCCATGTTCTCCCTTAGACAAATCAAATCTCGTGTCGGTAAATTATCTCCAAATCTGGCTCTCAAGGCATTTGATAGCTTAATCTTACCGATTTTAGAATATGGTGGTGAAATTTTATATACTGGCAAAAAAATCGATGAATATGAAAAAATACATTTAAATTTCCTTAAGGCTATGCTTGGTGTAAGCAAACAAACTCCAACCCTAGCGGTTTTGGGGGATACAGGTCGCTTTCCTTTGTTATTGAGACAGAAAATTCGAGCTATTGGATATTGGGTCCGCATTGTCAGCTTACCGGAAAACCACCACCTGAAAGTAGCATACCAGTGCTTACTCAATTCTCATTTAGAAGGCCGCGTAAATTGGGTTAGCCATATTAAGGCCATATTAACTGAAACAGGTAACGAACAAGTGTGGGACCAACAGTATATCACAAAGAGCAAACCATTGTCATTGTCTGTTAGAGTGAGGTTACAGAAACTATATAGATCATGGTGGAAGTTACAAATTCAAGATTCGACATTAAATCCTAAATCACGAACCTATAAAATATATAAATTTGATATTCATAATGAAATGTATTTAACCGTGATGTATAACAACAACAGTATAAAATCCGTAGCCAAATTTAGAATGAGCTCACATAAATTAGAGATTGATAAAGGACGTCATAATAGGCCTGTAACTCCAAAAGACCAAAGAATATGTAATAGGTGCCAACAGGATTTTGCTGACGAAATACATTTTTTTATGTTCTGTAATATATTCGATGATAGAAGAAGGGAATTGTTTAAAAAGGTCAAGGGGAGAATTATAAATTTTGATAAATTGTCTTCAATACAAAAGTTTATTGCTCTACTTTCAGATACTGAACGTGATATTACAATAGAAGTTTGAAATTTTATACATAGCTGTTTATCAACACTTTGAATTTCAGTCATTAATGTACTGCACTCTAGTCTCTTATACTATTGTTAATTGATATTTATATTTTGTTGTTAACAACTCGTGTGATATTTGTATCTGCACTTGTACTTATTTACTATATTTTATGACATACATCTTTTACTTAACATGTATGCTTATTATTACGCTTATATCATTGTTTTCTGTTGATTTCACTTGTTTTTCGTTTCAAGTTAATAAGATATTATTTTTAGATGGCATTATTTATACATTTTATACGTATACCTATACAATCGTAATGTACATAGTATAATTATATATGCCGTAACTTACATACTTTTCCACTACCTAAACAGCTTATTTTTAGTGCACGTCAGTTGTTATTTTATTTAACTCATGTGTGATCTAAGTCAAAAACGAATAACGTCATATTGCTGCTTTATAACACATCTTATACTTTATATATATATATATACATGCTTTGTATTTGTTATTTATATTACATAGTAATTAATATGTAAGGATATAGAGGGTTTTAAAATTCACGAAACCTATTTATATTTTATCATTACCACTTATTTTTATGAATTCACAGTCATTTAATATTGCCACCCTGTATTGTCTGACAAATGAGTCTATTCGACTTTTTTATGTCAATATAATTTCAATACTACTACTACAATGTGTAGGGCCTATATATGTATATATGTATACAAACCTAATTTTGCTCAGATTTGATATAGTTGAACTGACATTCTTGAACACAATATGAATAAATAAAACTAAGTAAAGTTCAATTGCAGTTGTTGTTATTTATAGTTTGTTATAGTATGTCATTATTATTAATAAGAATTTCTAAGATAATTTTAATCACCGGTATAGTGACTGTAAACACGAAATATGATTAATGTGATCGTAATCATAATCGTAATCGAAAAAATAGAGTGTAATCAAAATCGTAATCGATAATTTTTGATGACATCTAATCATAATCATAATCGTAATCGATAATTATAATGACGAATAATCGTAATCGATAAATAAAAATGACATGTAATCATAACCGTAATCGTAATCATCATTTTAATCGACCCCAACCATGTTGTGCGGCGACATTGTTAAACAGTTTGGTGATATATTGTTTGAAAGTTTTATGTCTAATGTACAGCAACGTCTTGTCGAAAGCGACATTTTGAAGTAACTGTTTATGAGTTGGCACTGCGGATATAAGCCTACTTTTATATTTAGATACACCCAACCTGTCAATATAAATGTTTTGTTCCATAGTTGGTAATATTTTGTGGGAAAAAACCATGCTGTGTATAATAAATAGTCGCTTTTATCCCCGCTCGACGAAGTTGGGGCGGGGGGTATTGGCGTCGCTTCGGATGTCCGGCCGATGGGGTCCGTCCGGTTGTCTGTCTGTGTTTCGTTTCCGGAACAGATCTCGGAAACCCAAGGGGGATTTCTTTCATATTGCAAACACACATCCTTCAAGGGGTGTAGATGCGATTTTTGGGTTATTGAACTTTAACCTACTAAAATGGCCGACCATGCATCAACCATAATTAAGTTAATATGCCTGATATCTAGCAGAATTTTGTTTTGGAGCTCAGATCACGGAAACCCATGGGATAATTTTTTTCATACTGCACACACACATCGGTTAGGGGGTGTAGATGTGCCTTTTGGGGCTTATGAGGTTTGACCTACTTAAATGGCGACCATCGGTCATGAATAACTTTAATATGTCTGACATCTGGCAAACCGTGCCAGATAGCTAGACCATCACCGATTTGATGTCATTATTGATGCCATTAGCTAGACCATTATACTTTAAAACAAACTGTATGGTTTCAGGGAGGGATATTCATGGGAAATTGTCCAACTTGATCTAATGCAAAAATGGACTTGTGAGTTTGTGACCATCATTGACTTTGATATCTGTAATATACATGGCAATCTGTGATAAAACATGTAAAACAGAATGTGAGAGTTCAGACAAGGATGCACGCGGGCGGGGCGGGAGATTATGGTGGCCTGGTTATGGTGGCCTTCTGTTGCAACTTGTATGCATGGATTTAACACGTTTACTCTGAGATATTTATTTTGGTAATATTTTTTAATAAATGTGTCATAAATTGTCGTTTTGAGCCCGCCTTTTAATTGTAATTAAAAAGGTGGGCTATTGCAATTGAAGTTCGGCGTCGTTGGCGTCGGCGTTGGCGTCGGTATATTGCGTCGGCGTTAACATTTATTGTGGGCACGATAACTTGAAAAGTTTTTTATTTATCCTTCCCAAATTTGTAAAGCATGTTAGAAATGACCAGTTCTTGGCAGGCTCGATAATGGCTGGAAAAAAATCAAAATGGCCGATTCATTGCGATTTTTTGCATTTTACGTCAATATTTTGACCTTGTTTCGAGTTCAATAATGGCGGCGGGCTATTGTCATGTCTTGAGTGTGCTCACTAGGTAGGATGTCGACCTGGTGACCACAAGGTTATGGGCTCGAATCGAGTAGTGCTAACTGGTTTATCAAAGTCGTGATGGTGTGCACTACTGTCTATACTTGGCCCAATGGGTGGACCTAAAAGATTTCTTGGGAGTCTATATTGAAAAGTGTAGGGGCTTTCCTCAGGCTCCGGTTTCTGTTTGTCGGCGATGTCTCCATAACGGTGCAGAAGGAGACGCAAAACATCAATTCAGCAACAACAGTTTAAGCCGGGGCTAATATAAGTTATTTTAACATCAAAACATTTGTCAAAGATAAAAACATTTGTATACTTTGTAGATAAAAAATTGAAAAGTTCCAACATGGAGCTTGGGATACGAGATTATAGATTGCTATCATGTATTGCCCCCGCCCAGACGCCCCCCGCCCCCCCCCCCCCAAAGGAAAATGTAGTTAATAGCGCTGAAGCAATGAGCTTTGTAATGCTAGCCTGGTGTTTAGACTACCCCCAAAGCAGGGCTAATTTTTCGTCGCTAACCTGCTCATGCTAACACCGTGTTAAGCCTAACCCTGCTTCATGAATACGGGTCAGCGTTAGTCTCGAGGTTATCCCAGAGGCTTAGTTAGCCCAGTGTTAGCCTCGTCTCATGAATACGGCCATGAGTGAACAGTCCTTGTGAACGCGTTATCTCAAGAACCGCTTGTCTGAATCACTCGTCATATTGTGTGTAGGCGGTTATTTGCCTGACCACAAAATGAAATGGTTTTGATCACAGTTCGGTGTTTTAAAACAAAATGGCGGCCATGTTAAATTTCTCAAGTCCCTGTGAACGCTACTCGGAATTATTCGAGATTTTGTATTTAAGTACTTACCTGCCTCGGCTTATTGTATTTTGCGCAACGCAACGCAACGCAACGCAACGCAACGCAACATAATTTTCAGGGGTCGTCTAAAAAAAACAGGATAATTAAAATTTCTCACAGAATACCTAAAATGATTTCTAGGTAATTCAAAATCTGCTAAATTGTAATAATGACGATAAATACATCCTCAACACATCCTAATTTTTTTCCAGACATTTAAAACAATTTGTGTTGCGTTGCATACACAGAAATGAAGATTTCCTACATCAAGCTTCTGGTCAAGCGGGGATCTCCCTAATGAACGATAGGGATCACAGGGTGCTTGATGGAGGTGGGTGGGGATGCTAAATAATTTTTCTAATCCCTTCCAGAATACTTCAAAATGTTTTTTAGAAAATTAAAAAAAATCAAGTTTGTTGCGTTGCGTTGAGCTGCGCAATTTACAGTTACCCCCCTGGGTAACTGTATTTTGCGCAACGTAACGCAACAAATCCTAAACCTTTATTCTACATCCAAAAAACACACACAGCATTGCTAAGCTATTATAATGATACATCTAGACACCTCCAGACAGAAATGAAGATTTCCCACACCAGGCTCTCTGATCAAGCAGAATCTCTCCAATTAGCGATGTGGATCACATGGTGCTTGATGGACGTGACTGGGTATTTCCCCAAACTAAGTAATACATCTAATCCCTTCCAGAATACTTGAAAATATTTTTTAATCAATTAAAGAAAAATCAAGCTTGTTGCGTTGCGTTGCGTTGCGCAATTTACAGTCACCCCCCTGGGTGGCTGTATTTTGCGCAACGCAACGCAACAAAATTCTAAATCTTTATTGCACATGCAAAAACACACTTTCATTTCTAAGCTATTATAATGATGCATCCTAAACACCTCCAGACATAAATGAAGATTTCCTACATCAGACTTCTGGTCGAGCGGGGATCTCCCCAAAGAACGATAGGGATCACAGGGTGCTTGATGGAGGTGGGTGGGGATGTCACCTAAGCTAAATAATATTTCTAATCCCTTCCAGAATACTTCAAAATGTTTCTTAGAAAATTTTAAAAAAGCAAGTTTGTTGCGTTGCGTTGCGCAATTTACAGTTACCCCCCTGGGTAACTGCATTTTGCGCAACGCATCGCACAAATCCTAAATCTTTATTCTACATCCAAAAAAACACACACAGCATTGCTAAGCTAGTATAATGATACATCTAGACACCTCCAGACAGAAAAGAAGATTTCCCACATCAGGCTTTCTGATCAAGCAGAATCTCTCCAATTAGCGATGGGGATCACAGGGTGCTTGATGGAGGTGACTGGGGATGTCACCAAACTAAGTAATACATCTAATCCCTTCCAGAATACTTGAAAATATTCTTTAGTCAATTAATAAAAAATCAAGCTTGTTGCGTTGCGTTGCGCAATTTACAGTTCCCCCCCCTGGGTAACTGTATTTTGCGCAACGCAACGCAACAAATTCCAAATCTTTATTGCACATGCAAAAACACACAGCATTTCTAAGCTATTATAATGATGCATCCTAAACACCTCCAGACATAAATGAAGATTTCCTACATCAGGTTTCTGGTCAAGCGGGATCTCCTCAAAGAACGATAGGGATCACAGGGGGCTTGATGGAGGTGGGTGGGTATGTCACCGCAATTTACAGTCACCTTCATCAAGCACCCTGTGATCCACATCGCTAATTGGAGAGATTTTGCTTGATCAGAAAGCCTGATGTGGGGAATCTTCATTTCTGTCTGGAGGTGTTTAGATGTATCATTATAATAGCTTAGCAATTCTGTGTGTTTGTTTTGGATGTAGAATAAAGATTTAGGATTTGTAGCGTTGCGCAAAATACAGTTACCCAGGGGTAAGTATTGAAAAAATGTTTCTATACCTATATTTCATGCTAAATAAGTTAATAACAAATAAATTTGTGTTGACATTTGACATGACACAGGTTAACTTTTGAATTTGTGCCACTTTTAATACATAGGCTTAGATATTCAACAATGTCTCAACTTTATTTTGTTGGTTAGTAAAGAAAGAGAAAGAGCAGTGTATTTCAATAAACTTCTACGCAAACTGAAATGCGGCTGGTGGCACATGTAGGCATGCAATGGCTGCATGTAGGCCTACATGCCACACGAATCGTCTTATATTATAACCCAATGTTACCGCTACTTTATTCGCTGATGAGTCCCAAGTTATATTCATATACATTATTGTTACAAGGGAAAATATGTTTTTTTTTTTATTCTACTTCCTTCTAGGCTTAAATAGACATCAATCTTTATATAATTTTTTTGGTGAAACTCTGGCCAATTTTTTCGTATAAGATACCGTTAACGATCTTTATTTGAGCACCGATTCTAATATAAACTCGGTCTTTTCAAAATGTTATACCAAAAAAAATATAATTGAATAAATTTGATAACATTGTGGATTAGGCTTGCGTTGCAAAAGAAAGCTCATAATTTATCAAATAAAATACTATGGCATCGAGCGGTGTTTCACAAAGCGCATCAATTGCTTGCATATTTTGTAAAAAAAATTGTATAATAATTTAAATTATTGCAAATAACGAAAAGTGGGAACAATTTTGGCAAAAAGTAAATTAGACCAATCCGTCTACTAGTCCGTCTACTACTCAAATAATGTTGACAGGAGGCAAAGGGTTATAGTGCATACACTGATATTAAACACCAGCTGTCTCCTTAATTGGCATCTCAACTTCTTCCTGCTTTTTTTCTTCCTTTGCCCTTTGCCCTGTCCCTTTATTGTGATAGCCTATTATACTCTGCATGATAGTAATATCATTTTTAATATAATAACACAGCACTAAAATTGGGTGAAGATGATGTTAATTTGATGGACAAAGAACTGATACGACTTGGAACGCACCAGTGCGATTCAAAAGGGATGAGCTGCTGGCTACAATATGTCACGCTCATCCCTATTGAGTCGCACTGGTCCGTTCCATGTCGTATCAGTTCGTACTGACTCGTTCCAGATCTATCAATTCGCAGGCACTTTCGCATTAGATCGTATTGATTCGTAAACCTTTCGTATCAGTTCGTGTCAACCCGTTCTGATTTGTAATGGTTCTAGTTCGTTATTCTTAGTTTTACTTGATTCACCGTCATTCGCAATTTTCACCGTATTGATTCTAGTTGGTTCGTTGTTCGATAAATTATACACCCCAGGAGCATTTTCATTCTCTATGATTCGCACTCACATCCGTATTGCACATATCGCCAGCATTCTCACTGAATCGCCAGTTGATTCGCGACAGTGTGACTGGGGCATAAACGAACGTCGTTTACGCGTAAGCGAAATAACCAATCACGTGGAGCTTTCCCTTACGCGTAAGCCAAAGAACCAATCGAGTCCCATGTTCTATAATGCTTAAACCATTCTCCAATAACACTGTATTATATTCTGTAACGCGTAAACGAATTTCGCTTACGCGTAAACGAAAGAACCAATCACGTGGATCTTTCTCTTACGGGTAAGCCAAAGTACCAATCAAATTATATGTTCTGTAACGCGTAAGCGATTCACCAATAACATTATTTTTTCAATGACATGTAGGCCAAACCAGAGCACCAGTTGAAAATGCAGTGTACGTAGGCTTAAATTAATTTAAATCTTACAACGCGGGGATTAAACGTCAGAATATGACGTCAATAGACGTTAGATTATGACGTATAAGCCCGATCTTGGCAATGTAGGCCTAAGAGTAAAAATATTTACAATGGCCGTATATATACCCAATGTCACATAACATTCCCAGCAAATACAAAAAAATTGTAGGGGGGGGGGGCGGGGCTATAACATTTGTACAACGTCGGCCAAACGTCTTCGACGTTGGTCCAACATTGTAAAAATGTTATACAAATGTTTTGTGTTAGCTGGATTGGTATTCAATTAAATGAACCGGAAACAGCTAACTATTAGGACATTTGTGAATATTTCAACTTGAAAAAACCCCATGGTTTATACAGAAATATTTCAGCGATCTAAGAGTTAAATAGCTAATAATATAGAGCTCCTCACAAAAATACAAATATCCCAGACAGCAGCTCCACCACTGCAGCTTGCAGCAGCACATTCCACACAAAAGGACGCTGTTCCAGATCCCAGGCCATGTCTAGACCACAGAATTAGAGGTCTATGTCTAGACGCAGTATTCAAACGATCCAGATTAGTGAACATTCGTTTACTGTTATTGTTATGCCATCAGCATCGCCGCGCTGTTTAATAGCGTTAGGCCTATTAATATATAGAAAATTAGGCCTATACCCTAAAAATATGAGCCTATAATAACTGATAAACGTTAATCCGTTTTACTGTTATTGTTATCCAATCAATATAGCCTAATACATCACCATGATAACTGTCATCAGCATTGTCGCGCAATGCTGCAAATAAGGCTTTTAATATTAATATTATACCCTCAAAATATAACGTTAGGCCTGTAGCATAGCATAGAGCCTAGAGGTAGACTATGTGGTCGGACGTAGTACCAACACTATATTAAAACAATAGCAAACAAGAGACATTCACCCCAAATCTATATGGTTTTGATGTTGGACCAACGTCTATATATATCGTTCTTATCTATTTGTAATACAAAGACTATATGGACTTGGTCAATGATGTTGATTTACTTTTGCTCCATCATAAATTTTCATCAATAATTCATACCTTCCTGACCACAATAACTAGCGGAATTTGGCAAAAATAAAATCATAATAGTCCAAACTTTTACTGAATACATTCCAAGTAGACCTAATTAGCTGTGTGGGACCTTGATAGTGAATGAATGAGAAACGCCTCTCTGTTTTCATGTTGATGTCGAAAGACAATGTGAGATATTTCAACCAATCATGTCAGTCAGCAGTCAGTGGTGATGGTGATTGGTTTAGGGACATTAATTAAACAGCTGTCAATCAAATCTCTGCCACAACTGAAATTTCTGACGTCACAGTAGGTTTGACAACATAAACCGTCTCGCCACAGCATAACAGCGGCCTCAGATGGCCGGAAATATCCACCCAACTATTGCTTAATACTGGGCCAGAGTTGTCAGCATTTGTCTAACATGGGGCTAGCCAGTTTTTTCCAAAAGTCTGCTGCTTGTTAATAGTGAATGAATCAGACTGATTGTAATATGGCATATACAAATAACAGAGTGGGTGTGGTTTGTAGTGTATATATAGGCCTACTTCTCTGGCCCCTCTAAAGCACACTTGTGAGTAAATGAGCAGATACTGCTATTTCACTTTGCACGACAATAAACTTGAGCCATTAGGGGGGCCACCATTCAATCTCCGGGGGGGGGGGGGGCTGGAGTTTACTACATGTTTATATAGTACAGTTTTTTAAGTAAATTATTTATTTCATGCAGAGTCTGCCCGAAATTATTTATTTCCAAAATACTCCAGCCTCCCCCCCCCCCCTGGAGATTGAATGATAGCCCCCTTATATATTTACATTTTCATCTAGTATCTCGATCACTATTGCTTCCACAATCACACGCAAGGAACCCTGTAGTAGTTTGATCCCTCCAGTTTGTTATACTATACATGCATTCCACCGTGACGGAAAGACGTTTTTTTACAAATACCGTCACTCGTTCCCACTTGTAATAACTCGTTCCCACACCATACGTAACGCATTCCAACAACATACATTACTCGTTCCCACAGCATATGTTAGTCGAGGTGCAGATGTGTCCCGCAGTTCGTAGGCCTACACAGTTGACTACTCCTTTATTTGAGTTAACCTCACTTATTAACAATCCTATCAGCTGGCCATTTCATGATTTTAGCATTTCAATCCCATATAAAAAAATACTTTTGCCTAAATTTATTTTTTGATGTTTTTATATAAACGATATAATAGGGTGTTCAGCACCTCTGATGAGAATTCATAAAATACCTCAAATTAGGTAATATTCAGGCATAAATTATCTTGTACAGAATTCAGTACATTTATAGAATGGTTCTATCAATATTAAGCGTTGTCATAATCAGCATTGAAAGTGAAAGTCAATGTAACCAGGTGGGATAGCAACCCCTATTTAGATGGCAATGTTAATACTAATACCGTATCCCCGCGCATAAACGTACATGCACTTATAAGCGAAAATCGCTTGTTTTATAATAGGGATGTTTTAAAATTGTTTTATATTCGAATATAAGTGCATGCACTTGTTTTCGAAAACTAAGTGCACCCCTCTAATTAGGAATTGTGTCACCAAATCTGACACCTTAAACGACAAGATGAAATTAGTCTATTAAATCACATTATAAGAATGACCCCCGTAACACCCGCCCCAATTTAGCCGATTATTGTTAAGACGCCCGAATTATTGAAATAACCTTTGCACTTATCTAAACAGATTCTTGTGGAGTACTAAATCCGCGTAGAAAAAATAATGCACAAGTGGGCGACAGCAGTTCACAAAGGGTGGGAGAGTGGGGAGGCGTCATGTCTGCAGTGGGGAGAGACTCCGTGGTTGGACAAGTCATTCAATGAGAACGTTATGTTTTTACAACAATGATTATGTCTTGAGCCCTCCTGAACAGGTGTGGACGCCACTGTTGACGATAACCTGGGCAACAGTCCTCTTGGCTTTTCACTGACAGCTAAATTTACGCTAGATACGGGATTTCTGTCTATGTTGACGATAGCTGTGACAATGCAAACATGCACTATATGGAATGATTGGTGGCTGTTGAAACAGTTAAAAAAATTTGCGCCTGGCAACTAGACTTATATTTATATAGTAAATGCAAATATTTTAGCGTTTTTTTTGAAATAAGGTTATATAATGCACATCTCGATGCTAAGATGGTGCATTAATAAGGCTATACGTACTATAAATGTCGTAAAAAACCAAATATTTTGCATATAATTTGTTGATTATCAAGGTCATTTCATGTTTGAATATAAGTGCATGTATTTTTCTTAAAATATTTTTTTATGTTCGAATATAAGTGCATGCACGTGTTTTCGAAAACTAAGTGCATCTTCAAATATAAGTGCATGTACGTTTATGCGCGGGGATACGGTAGCTCCCTTACTTATAACATCGGTGATGTCGTCTAGCGATATCATTATTAAGGGCACCCTTATTTTTGTGGGTGAAAAACACAAGAAGTTTTTAGTAATTTCCACCAGTTATTTCCTTTCATTTTTGTTATTATAGCTATAATCAGGGAGGCCTAATTTGGTGTTTACTAAAGACGTTTAATGAACTATAATGATCATTTCATTTGATATTGCATACCTTCTAAACGTCCGATAGCCAAAAGGCCCCATGTAGTCCCCAGACCTACTCTGCACAATGTCATATTTCATACTATTTTAGATGACGTTTAAAATATTAGAGTGCTCAGCTGGGAACGATTTTCCCAAAGGCAAAAGTAGGCGGCTAATTCGTGAAGTCAAAAGGTGGAGACATGCTTAGCTGGTTAAAATACATATACATGTAGCTGATGATGCATTGTATGATTTTATAAAACTGACATAAGTCAACACGGAACGCCGGTCCAACGCTGCCTGAATGCAGGTGCAGCACTAGGTGCAAGCGTCTAGCATTCATTCGCCCCTTGTTCACCCTGTCGATGCGGGCATATTGAAATGAATAGAAATCTAGTTCAGCTCATGTACTAATACAAGAAACATATACCCGATGCAGTTTCAATGTTAATTCAGATTCAATAATGGGCGGTTTTTGTGTGTGAAGTCATGAGGTGGGAGATCCGCCCAGCCCAAGAAATGTGCACATTTTCAGTTTTTTTTTTAATAACTGATAAATAATGGACTAAAATAATTTACCAAGTTCATTGTGATATATACTGAGATAGTTCATTGTGATATATACTTTAATTATATTGATGAACTAAAATCACTTCACAGGAACTTTAAGTTCCTTATTTTTGTAAAAAAAAAGTAATTTTACTCTACCTCACCCCCCCCCCCCCCATGAAATCGGACAATAAATGTCAATAGACTCAAATACCCCGAAAACCTATACCTGCAGGTTTCAATTAAGGCATTTAATTAAAAAAAAAAGATATATCAAAATTGATAAAATTAAGATGGCCGCCATAGCCTTGTTTTTTATCGCACATGAAAACGGAGAATGCCAATAGATTTGTAGACCCCGAAAACTTATATAGGCCTATTGTGAATTCTAAAAAAATTGAAGTCGAGTAAAAATTAGGTCGCCAGCTGACGGCGACCATTTTGATTATCGGTGGAAAGGTGAAAATCTAATCAGGTCATCTCCATACTCATGGGTAACGCGATATAAAAATAGAGAGATCCAATAATTATTTTTCAAGTTATCGCGTGAACAATATTTTTTCGTATGATATAAATTATGAATTTCATCTGTTAGACCTTGTTGGCGTAGTAGCCAAAGCTGATGGCGTACGGCAGCACACAAAGGCGGCGACAATATCCCTTCGCCCCCAACGGGCCAAGGGGTAAAAAAGGTGGGACGGGACGTGAGGAAAAGGTTATGTTTACTGGCCTATTTATTGATCCCTTTGATCTCTCTGAAGCATCATCAGAGCTAATCAACATTGCAACTAGTGCAGTCGTCTTTGCCATGCATATGATAAAAAAGCGCACATGGCTGACAAATTTGTCTCTGAACGTTTAGCATCTTATACTCTAAAAAGTTCTTATGATCCACTGCCGCGATCGAGCATAAAAACAATGACTGAAATGCGAAAGAGAGTAAAAATGGTATCTCAGCATATATCCATCAATGGATAAGTTACCGTATGTAACTATCTTCGTCTTCTGGCAGTAAACTTGTTGGCAAGGTTCATCTAAATCGAGTTATATCTTTGAAAGCACTCCTGTTCCAGTTAGTTTGTTCAGCGAAGATGGTACCTAGGGACATACTATATGACTCGGGCGGGGGCCCTAGGGTAGTGGTTAGCACCGCTGCCTTTCAAGCCAGAGTTCGGGGTTCGGTTCCCGGTCTCGGCGGTTTCAAAGAAACAAAAATGTTTCTTCCCCATCCACGTGTGAAAGTCAGTATTGTGGGGAGCCTCCGTGACCGAGAGGTAGCGTGCTCGGCCTCAGACCGCCAGGGCTCGAATTTCGAATCCTGTGTCTGGAGGCAGTGTCATCTCATTCATCTCACCATCCTCAGGAGGTTCTCCTGGCCCAGTTTAGCCTACATGTGCACAAAGGTGGCGTAAAGCCCGCTTCATTTCATTTTTTTTTCTAAATAATAGAGTATTTTACTCGTGTCTGACGATTTCAATATTCTCCGCTCGATCGATTATGCTCAGGTGTGAGTGTATCCCGCAGATCATGATTTCGAATTTTTCAAAATTTTCAGATTTTTAGAAATATTTCTTAACAATATTTATAAGAATCCGGACAAAATTCAAACATACAGTGAGTTCACCTAAAGGATGGTTGAATGCTATCACAGTATGGTGACACAAGTTGATGCCGTCGGCCCAGCGTTGAGAAGACAATCGGTGTTGTGGGAAACCCCCCCCCCCATCATCGAGTCCCCAGACCAATTAAGGGCGGCAGCTATTGATGCAACCAGTTGGTTACTTCTATCATGCTGTCTCAGTCTCAGTAACATTTCTTTTTTTATACATTTTTGTATTTTATTTATGATCAGTAGGCTATATAGCTTCATATAAATTAAGTTTTCAAAATTGACAAAATTGTAAATTCTTATCCCACGGAGCAGCTTTAAACCATATTCAATAATAATTATATGAATTTTCGCTAGATGTTCCCACTGTTTTTAATTCGGTTATGTTTTACCACGTCTAGACCGGGACAAACCGAATAAGTCAAAATGAATAAAACACATTGTCCCAATGGTGTTTTAATGGTGTTTTATAGTTGGCCAACCGTTATAGACAGTAAACTAACAGTGTCACACATTAGGTTAACGTATCGTGTTTGTTGGTCGTCGTCGCTCTGAAAATGTGTTATAATACTAGTACACCACCCACTACTAAGTTAACCCTTGTCAGCCAATGCTATTTTTTATTGATTGGCCAAATAGATTATTGGTCAGCTAAGAAAAAAAACTAAATATCATTCGGCCGAAATGACGTATATTTTATGGACAAACCAAATTAGTCATTCGTAATGTATTGTCATTATTTACATGGCATTAAGGGGGAAATAATAGCATTTCAAATATCTGGTAATGGTTTATAATATCATTCGAATAAGACAAAATGAATAAGACACATTGTCCCAATGGTGTTTTATTGTTGGCCGACCGTTATAGACAGTAAACTAACATTATAAAACATTAGGTTAACGTATCGTGTCTGTTGGTCGTCGTCGCTCTGAAAATGTGTCATAATACTAGTACACCACCCACTCCTAAGTTAACCCTTGTTAGCCAACGCTATTTTTTATTGATTGGCCAGAAAGATTATTGGTCAGCTAAAAAAACAACTAAATATCATTCGGCCGATATTAATGACGTATATTTTATGGACAAACCAAATTAGTCATTCGTAATGTATGCTCTCTCTTTACATGGCATTAAAGAGGAAATAATAGCATTTCAAATATCTGGTAAAGGTTTATGATATCATTCGTATCTGAAACAAAAATAGCATATAATGTTGGTGCCGCAAAATAAAATGACATCTCATTAATGTATATACACCGACATTTCAGCAAGTCACTGTATGTCTTCTAAAGAAAGTTACCGTCATCTCAAAATAGAAGTTACAGTCTTCTTCTCTCATCTATATTACAATATTAATTTTACCGTCACCCCCTCACCTTTCTACATAGAGCTACCGTTTCCCACTATGGAAGTTACCGTCTCTCACATCATTATTTTACACTGCTCTAGCCTACTCTGCAACTCACTACACTAAAGATGCTAGCTGTGTAGGAAAATAAACATCAGTTGCTGATAATTAACACTGATGAACATTTCTTAACATTTGGTGATTTAAAATCTAATGAAATTAACAGTATAAACATACAGATTTTTCTCCACGTTTTGTTTATCCGCCATGCTGGGACTACGGTAACTCAAGTTACCGTCATCAGTGGTTTAGGGGTGTATCTATCTGTCTGTAATATTATTTTATCTACTCTGGTTCCCAGAGCCACACTACGCGGCGTGGCCGAGCTTCATGTAGCCTCTGGTATGCCCCAGTGGCGAATGTTTGTGACTTTTTGCTATTTTTAGACGAAAATAAGGTAATCCCCGAATTTAGACATTTTTTAAAGGTCACTTCCCCGGATGAAGAGTTGTTCACAGTATTGTATTTCCCCTCTGACGCATTTCCTATGACGTGACCCAGAAAATTATTCACCGGCCTCAATAGCACAGGCATGATGGGCACATGACTAAGAACCTTGGCCAATACCCGGCCATAAATGAAATTGGCCGGGCTCGCCAGGCAATATCTTATTTAGCTATTACAATTTTATTATTGCCATGATTTTCATCTGGAGTCAAAATACTAGTAAACAGCGAATTTTATTGCCGCCGCGAATTGCAGTAAACAGATTACTGATAATTGAATTTAATATTTATACCTGCTGGCTGCAGTTATAATAAATGATAGCAAATATATAGTTACTAATTTTTATTTTATTGACAACTGTTAAATACGGATAGAAAATTATTGTGGTATTTAGCTTGAGGATGGTTAAAGGGACTGGCCCACGCTAAAATCATCAAAAAATCGGTGATTTTATTTCAAATTCTTAATATGACCATATGATGTAAACATGTACATAGACTAAAACTGCAAATTTTTATAATTTTTGTGTTGCGCATTCACCAGTTAGGCTAGATATAGAGACGAAATTCCTGATTTGTAATTATTGACAACCATGTCAAAAATAGGAAATGCGGGAATTTCGTCTCTATATCTTGTCTAACTGATGAATGCGCAGCACAAAAATTATAAAAATTTGCAGTTCTAGTCTATGTACATGTTTACATCATATGGTCATATTAAGAACCCGAAATAAAATCACCGATTTTTTGATGATTTTAGCCTGGGCCAGTCCCTTTAATTGAGCTTTCTAGTATCACACCTTAAAATTAAATATTACCGTAGTATTCTTCAGAATAGGTCTTTTTCATCACTGTTCATCATTGTTGATCGCGAAGTCAGGTTCCTTATCATGTCATAGCATTATATTTACCGGGCGGACAAAAACACTTGATTTGGTACACAGCTTCTCTAGGGGCAAATGTTGAAATTTAGTCGTTGAGCCTCCTTATTTTGGCTCTACTTTTTCAAAAAATCAGAAATGGCCGCCAAAATAAAAATATTTTTAATAGCATTTACCGGTAAATGGACATCATTTTTTTCACATACCTGAGTAGGCCTATTAACCTAACAAAGGCATACAATTTTTTGCTTTTAGTTATTTGAAACAAACGGATCACCTAAAACATAAAAGTACTGTTTATTTAATTAATGTGAGCTCGAAACTGACTGTCGTTTATTGAAATGATTTCAGCATGTTCTATTACCTTCTGACAAAATAATTGCAATTAATTTTGTCATAACGTCAGCAGTGAAGCATCTTACATCTACTTTTTGTAATAATAAAGGAAATAATAATTTAAAAATAAAGAGAACAAGGCCCGTCGGCGACGGAAATAGGCCTCAGCCTCTAATCATCGTTTAAGATTGAAAGTCATTTGAAACAAGAGCACACTCGACAATAGCCCGCCACCATTAAAAAACTGCACATTTTGTTCAATAGTAATGGTCTAGCTATTTGCGTGGTCTGGTTTTCCAGATATTACGCATATTACAAAAATAATGGCAGATAATCGGCCATTTTGGCCTCCATGACTTAGTTTCTGTCCGAATCTTGCCTAATTTCACACTCACCCGAGCTATTAGTGAAATGGATATGGTATGAATTTTGGAGCGATACATAAAAAAATGTTGAGTGAATCCCGTTAATGGGAATTTTTTTCGATCGGAAGTGGTCGCAGGTCGGCCATTTTGAATTTGATCAAGTTGAAATTATTGATCCCTACCTGAAACTGTGCATTTTGTTCAATAGTAATGGTCTGGACCGGTTTTCCAGATATTACGCATGTTAAAAAAATAATGGCCGATAATCGCCATGATCTAGTTTCTGTCCGAATCTTTCCCAGTTTCGAACTAGTCCGAGATATTAGTGAAATGGATATATGGTATACATTTTGGAGCGATACATAAAAAATGTTGAGTGAATCGCGGTAACGAGGAAATTTGTCGTTCGGAAGTGGCCGCAGATCGGCCATTTTGCATTTGATCAAGCTGACTTTTTCATGGTATATCCCTACCTGAAACTGCACATTTTGTTCTACAGTAATGGTCCAGCTATCTGGTCCGGTTTTCCAGATATTACGCATATTACAAAGATAATGGCCGATAATCGCCATGACCTAGTTTCTGTCCGAATCTTGCCCAATTTCGAACTCATCCAAGCTATTAGTGAAATGGATATATGGTATACATTTTGGAGCGATACATAAACAAATGTTGAGTGAATCGCGTTAAAGGTATGATCAACTGTCAAAATTCGCAGGACAAGGGTCCCCCAGAATGCAATAGTGCCCGTGGGTAGGCCAAGGCCTTATTCCATAATAATACTAAATATGCGCTTCATACCCAAAGCCTCATTAAGAGCAAGTTCTCAAATCACAGCAAGTTCATATATACTTGAGCGACATCTATGAGTTAAAAATTCAAAGCCCTTTGTCCTTACCCCTACTTGGTCGCTGGTTGCAAACAAACTGACTGTATTACTGAGGGTATGTGGACACTTCCTGACAGTGAACACAAAACATTTGTATGACGTTATGCAATGTTCGACCAGCGTCGAAGACGTTGGGCCGACGTTGTATAAATGCCATACAAATATCTTGTGTTTGCTGGGCAGGAGGACTTTCTCTCAAACATTGTACATTTATCCAATGTTGGTTCAATGTTGGGCCAGCGTCGCAGACGTTGGCTTGACATTAATACAGCATTGGATCAATGTCTTGTTTGAGTGGTATCTTGTAATCAGTTCAGTGGGTATATTAATGCCGTCAATCTGTACTCAATAGGCTACTGTTGGCCTACACTTGACCGTCCCAGGCATGCGCATTTTGCAGTTGAATCATTCTTTAATGAGAAAATTTGTCGATCGGAAAAAAGTCAAGGTCATAGCTAGGTGTCACAGAAAGGTCAAATGTGAAATTAGTCAAGCTTTAGTCACGATTAACCTGTATGTGAAGTTTAATATCTATTTCACTCACGCGAAACAAGTTATAGAGCTAAAAGTGGCGGACAGACGGGCGGACAGACGGACGTGCCTGCTAACGACAATAGGCATCCGCCAAAATTTTGGCTGAAGCCTAAAAACGAATAATAGAGTTATTAAAATTTAGATATCAAAATTGAATAACATTTTACCAGAAACCCTGCAATACATTGAAGTATGAAGATGCCTCCAGATTGAACTCTTAGCTATAATAACATCAACATCGATTTAAACACGTCTACGAACACAGATACGGATTGCCGCACCTCCGAGCTCGGTCCTTCAAGGCGCTAGGTGCTATAGAAGTAATTTAATTGAAAGTAAATTGAATTGAATTTGTACCATTATGTGTAGTTGACATACCATTACAGATATGTAAAATAAACAGCAAAACGGCAAATGACAAAGGTGTGATAAGGGCGAAGAAGAAAGTAACCTGCATTAGGTGTGCACGTTTAATCTAAAGAGCAACACACAAACAATGAATGCTGAATTATAAGACAATAATACAGACTGTATAGAGTGAAATAACATGGATGATGCCATTTAAAATGAATAACACATTTAAGCAATCAGAGTTCTTTGAAACAATCAACACAATATGAAGTTGAATCGGAAGAAACTGTCAGATCACAGAGTAATTGTATAAATTATCAATGGAAAAATGTAAATTTAGCACATTGTCTAGAAGACCTGACATGTCATAAAACCTGAAGATGCACTCGCTCCACCAAAAACAACAGGAATAATTTGTAAGGATGTGTTTTCTGGTAGAACTCTTCCTCTGGTGGTGTCTTATCATATTTTGTTCAAAATATATAATTTCAGTAATTATGATTCCAACTACTTTCTTATTAGTACTTTTGCTGAGGGGGGTCCTGTGTGCATTTTAGGTCCCCTAAGTTTCTATTAAAATTTGTTTAGGGGACCACCCCAGGTGTAAAAAACTTGGGTAGACATGCTGGATCATGGTAGCAACTCAGGAGAACGATTTTCCAAATGGCCGCCGGAAGCCATTCTCAAAAACCTATATATGTCTATATATTTTGCACCAGTTGGCCAATTAGTATGATCAAATAGTCCAGTATGAGGGTTTTTTTATTGCTGAGTCGATTGGAAGTGGTTTTGAAATGACCTGAAATAAGGATAATGCAAAATTTAAAATGGCCGCTATTCTGTTTCATCAAAGTTTATTTTTTCTTGATTTATAATTGCCACAGGTGGTAGTCCATGTGCCAGAATTGGTCCTCGTGCACCCCCACTACTCTTCACGAGTGGTACCATTTTGCTCAGGGGACTCCTGTGAATGATATTAACGCTGTTACCAGAAAAAAAATTCGGGCGTGATATGGGTTTCGGCCATTTTTAGAAATTCATGGCGCAACGAAAATCTAATTTAGACAATATCTCCAGTTCTAATTTACATGGAAGCATAATTTTGGTGTCTACACATATGTTTTCATTGTCGAATGAAACCATTTATAGAAAGATTGGGTCATTCCTATGTTGCGAATTCGGAAAAATCCAAGATGGCTGCCAGCAAAAATATTTTTATGACAAAATCACGATATCTATATTGAAAACCTAATTATATTTGCTAACATTCTATAAAAATAATAAAATGGTATAGTAATGAGGACAGGTATGGTTATAAAAGATATGTGTGTCTCTGAGATTCTATTTATGCAGTTATCGTCCAAAAATACGTATTGGTATCCTATGATGCAAATTTATCTGGGCCATTATCTCGTGATACTGAACATAGATTTACTGTATATCTATGGTACTGAAGACATGCATAGTTATGAAAACATCACTTCGTGTATTTAAACTCTCATGTATAGCTAACATTGGAAATCGTATAATATGTCCATATTGTCATTCTATTTGTGTGAAAACAAAAAAATGTACAAATAAATTATTGGTGTTACAAATATAGAGGTATGTTCAAAATCAAAATGATCCATGTCTCCAGTTATCCTATGTTACAACATGTGGGGTGGGACAATCATAGCTCTGTGAACTAAGGAGTCTTTTGGTGAAGGGGCGTCTAATTTAACTACAGCAAGAATGAATACATACATGCATGCTTACAGAAATATGCACAATCTTCCATCTGATAAATAGCACGATAAATGTGCTGAAGCAGTTTTGCCATTTCAATGCACTGGTGGTGTCACAGTATGTGAAGATATGAAAATTTGCGAGTGCTGTAGAGTATTGCTTTGTCCAGTGCACTCATACTAATTCATCCCTCCCCCCCTGGCAATCCTGTTTGTCGTTAAATATGACTACCATCAACTACAAAAGATATGTAGCTGATCATCGTCTTTCGGCTATATAGAATATTTGTTCACAAGATATATTTTATGAGTGACTACAGACAAAATATTTTGCCGCTACTTACTCTGTAACAAAAAACTCAGTAACACAGGTTATCATTTATTGTAAATTTACCCAAGAAAAAGAATATGGATATCTGATTATTCATAATAGCTACTTATAAATAATTCCTTTTTATGTTAAATGTACACTATATGAAAACAAAAATAAAATACAGCACACAAGAACAGACAACAGAACGTAAATTTAACAGTATGAGTGAGCTGGAGACGGAATTCAAAGCGCAATACTCACAATCGCAAGTGTTTACACACTGCAACAACACGGGCAGGCATACGTTTAATAATTTGTGAAAGCTGAGAATCAAATACTTGCAAAAAATAGGATGTTGGGCCATCAGAATCATTAAAGAGAAGTGCATCATACACAGATGCGGATTTGAGTTCACTGCTGCACTATGCGCATGTGCCCTGCAACATGTACTAAATATCAGATGGTTATATGGAGGTGTGCATATATCCCTGTTTATTTTTAAAAATAAAACCTGCGATGTCTGCAATATATGACTATTGACTGGGCAATTTGCGTATGGTCATCTACACCATCTAGTTCATCAGAGAGTTTGCTCCACATGTGTTGTAGTTGAGCCTAAAAGTAGAATCCCATTATGCAAATTAGTGTTTTCATTTTCCCGGCGACCCGGATACTAAGGTGTAACGTGGTCAGCACAAATATGATTATATATGTCAATTAAAACCCGGGGTAATGCTCTCATTAGATTGTGAACATTGGGTATCACGACTCAAATTTTATGACAGGTTGGTAAGGGAGTAGCATGTTCAAATACACGAAGGAGTGTTTTCTAACCATGTGGATGTCTTCAAAACAATAACAAAGAACATCTCGTCGGTGGCCATCTTGAATTTTATTCAAATCCGCTAATGTTCCAGTATGTTTTTTTCATTCGAATCATTAACCCAGACAACATAGGTGTAGACACCCGAATTGTGATTCTATTCCAATTGCAACTCGAGGCCCAGGATATCAATACTCATTTCTGAATTTTAGGCTGGTAACTGCACGCAATGTTCAAGTTAAGAAACAAAAAGCAATGTTCAATAACCATGCATGTACTCAGTCCTATAATAATTGTTTATACAATGTCAGCAAAATAATTTGGTTTTCAATATACAATGTATAGACATTGTGATTTTGTGAGAAAAAAAATAGTTATGTGGGCTATTTTCAAGTTTGCCATACAGAAATGTCCCAATATTTCAAAATTGCCTTATGTTATTGCTCCAGTATGTTTTAAGTGATTTCACGCGATTCGTTGACCCCATAAGACATAGGTGTAGACACTAGAATTGTGATTCTATGTCAATTAGAACTTGATATATTGGGTAAATTGCAACTTAGGATATCAATATTACGTATTTCTGGACGATAACTGCATAATATAGGCCTACAAGATCACGAGATACACAGAGCTATCCATTATAACCAGACCTGTTTGATTTACTCTAACATTTAATCATGTCAACAAATTTTGTTTTCAATATAACCATTCAGATTTGGTCATAAAATGATTTTCACCAGTTGCCATCTTGAATTTTTCCGAGTTCGTCATATACGAATGACCCAATATTTTTCTAAGTGGTTTTATTCGATTTTTTGACCCTGAAAACATAGGTGCTCCTTATCAAAATGGACAGTGATGGGGGGGGGGGGTGCATGGTGACCAATTATGGCCCATGGACTACCTGTATCAATTATAAATCAGCATGAATAAAAATATAATTTGCTCATGTAAAAATGGCGGACATTTTGAATTTCTGATTACCCCCTACTGGACATTTTGATTATCAAAATTGGCCAACTGGTGCAAAACATATTGACATATAGGTTTTTCAGAATGTCTTCTGGCGGCCATTTTGAAAATCGCTACCATGATCCAGCAAGTCCACCCAAGTTTTTTTTAACTTTTGGGGTGGTCCCCCAAACGAATTTTAACAGAAACTTAGGGGACCTAGAAATGCACACAGGACCCCCCCCCCCCTCAGCCATTGGATTATATATAAAACAACAAATTAACACTAAGCTTGCACCACAGCAGGACTGTTAGTTATTATGTTTGACACAAGGAAGAGAGCTACATTTACTCTTTTGAGAAAAAGCAGCAAGTAAAAAATCATGAGCTACATCGATTCCTACTAATGAACGACATAATGTTCATTAAAATTATTTAATAATTCCACGATTTAGGCATTTTCGTAGCTTTATTAATAGACTTATAGAAGTAGAAGAGGCTCTGACTAATTATAAGCCTACTTCTGTGAATTTCAAACAAGATGGTGTTGTAGTATCGGCATGTCTTATGTATATTCACTGTGAATGACAATTCAAGTTCAACTATCCCTAGTCTTTACTTGTATTGCACAACAATAAGCTATACCCAGTCCCCAGTACACATATTACCTGGCGAAACAAGATTTGTTCTGAACATAATTATGGTAGGCCTACTGTTCCTGGCGTTGAGCTGAAGACGAGCCGTAGAGGAAACAATGATAAAGCAAGCTACACATGGATTTCACAATACACAAAAACAGTATTGCAATAAAAGTATCAATTTTGTCTGTGCCTTGGGTCATATAATTATTATGCAAGTTGAACACCCCGTTCACATATTAGGCATGAATTTCTGTCCCAACTTCTAGCAAAATTATGTATAGATGAAAATAAGTGGATCATACTAACTAAATTAATACATCCTCAGCCATGTCATTTGAAACACAACATGAACAACAGTACATATTCTTGTTCCGGGGGCTGCATCTTAATGGAGTTGAAGCGATACAATCAGACTAAAATCATCAAAAAATCAATATTTTTATTTTCGCTTTTTAACATGGCCATATGATGAGAATTGCGTAAATTGTTTAATTTTCGTGTTGCGCATTTACCAACACAATTCTCGATTTCTTATTTCGGACATGCATGTCCAAAATAAGAAATACTGGAATTTAGTCTTTATATCTCGCTCAACTGGTAAATGCGCAACACAAAAATTAAAAAACTTGCGCAGTTCTATTCTATGGACATGTTTGCATCATATTAAGAAGCCAAAATAAAAATACTGATTTTTTTATGATTTTAGCGTGATTGTGTCGCTCTAAATGAAAGCTTCTGGTGTTGTAATATATTTCAACAAAATAAACGCTACTTGACATGCCGATTCAAAATGTTTGGACATCAAAATATCATTTTTTTATATTTAATATTTTGAATATGTGATACTCTCTGTTTATTTCCCACAAGAACATAATTTTATTGACTATTTTGGTTATTTCAAGTGGCGGCCATCTTTGATTTTGCGGCATAATTTTGTTTTTATATATTTAAGTTTTTAATATGTGATAGTATTGGAAATAAAAAATCGTTTAATTGTAATTTACTGTCTACTTCCCACAAGAACGTAATTTTATTGACTATTCTGGTTATTTCATAGGCGAGGTGGCGGTCATCTTGGATTTTGCGCCATAAATAATATTTTTTTTATATTTAATATTTTAGTATGTGCTAGTACTGCAAATATAATTCATTCAATTGTTATTTAACTGTTTATTTCTCACAAAAAACGTAATTTTATTGACTGTTCTGGTTATGTCATGGGTAAAGTAACGGCCATTTTGGATTTCGCGAGATTGCGCAAGAGTAGTGGGAAGTTCACGTTGGCTCAACGGATGGATCTTTTTATTATGTCCTTCTGGAGCACTGTGCCAAATTTTGTGCTTTTGTCCGCCCGGTAAATATAGTTTCACAAAGGAACCTGACCAAGTGTGGACTGCAGCCTGTTGTACGTAATTGCACTTCCGTGGTGCTTTCGTGTATGACCATGTATGTATGTATGTATGACCATGTAAAATCTTAAACTATTTGAAACATTAAACAACAAGAGCACACTGGACAATAGCCCGCCGCCATTATCGAACTTATCTGAGAACTGGTTATTAGCAACATGCAGTACTTGTAATCTGAGCAGGATACATGATTTTTTTTTAAGTTATCGTGCCCACAATGTAAAATTAGAAACGGAAAATGTGAAAAATTGACAATTTTGATTTTTTTTGCCATAATTGAACTTGTGTGAAAACTGGTCACTAAGTAACATTTATACAACATTTGAGCAGGATACATGAAAAACTTTTAAATTTATCACGTCAACAAAGTAAAATTATTTACGTAAAATGCAAAAAATCACAATAAATCGGCCATTTGGATTTTTTTTAAGCATTAATTACTGAACTTGTCTGAGAACTGGTTATTAATAACATGCGTAATCAATTTGAGCTGGAGACATGAAAAACTTTTAAACTTATCACGCCCACAAAGTAAAATTATTAACGTAAAATCGCAATAAATCGGTCTTTTTAATTTTTTTTCAGTCATTATTAAACTTGTCCGAGAACTGGTTACTGACACATGCAGAACAAATTTGAGAAGGATATGACATGGCAGTCTATAATAATTCTTCATCTCTCATAAATATATAAATGATATCAATGTACACTGCCTTCCTTCTCCAATGGCAATTTTAAATCACACGAAATGTAATACTTTTTAACATAACTGATCATATCTATCTTAGCCAAGACTTCAATATTGCATAACACAGGCCGTCACACCGGCTCTCAGGGGGGGGGGACACATTCCGCGACAAAGATGGGGTGGGGTGAGTCAATATTGTTTTACATCGCTTTCTGCACAATCACGGCAATATCGCGACAGAAGGAAGCCCGAAGTCAGGACTATGTCCTACTGTTATCGGATGACGTTAAAGGGACTGGCCCCGGCTAAAATCATAAAAAAATCGGTGATTTTATTTTGGCTTCTTAATATGACCATTTGATGTAAGCATGTCCATAGACTAGAACTGCAAAAGTTTTTTTTTAATTTTTGTGCTGCGCATACACCAGTTAGGCTAGATATAGAGACGAAATTCCTGATTTCTAATTTTTGACAACTATGTCAAAAATTTGAAATACGTGAATTTTGTGCGTAAGATCTAGGTCACCTGCCCTGAGAATGGCATCACCACAAATGTTGCTATGAACTTAATCGACGGTAAGATATTCAAAGGCCATATATATTATTGCAAAATATGGTATTGATATCATTAGAGATTTGCTTTCAAAAGTGGAACATCTGCTAGCTTCCCTCAGCTTCCAGCTCTAATTCTGTTAAATTATTTCAATTATATTGGCATAGTTTCATCTCGAGGTCTCAATGAAAGCTCTGTGGAAAAAACTGGTTATCCACAGGGATAAGCCAATGGCTCGACACACAGCTCAACAGCTAATTTACTCAACTGTCGTAAAATTGACAAGGAAAAGCATAATAACTGAACGAATACAGAAATCAATGCTTATTGCATCAGAAAAAACATTTACTGGGCATACTACATGCGATCTGATGACATGGAACTGAATATATGCGTGCTGCCGTTTTTGACAAGATATCATTGAAAGCCATTTGGGACACTAGCAGTGACCAGAAATCCGTTTTGAGAACATGTTAATATATTATTGGAATGTGTTTTTATAATGCAAAATGCATTTCAGGCTTATACTTACACTATCTTGGTGGTCACTTTTAAAAATCGTCCAAAAAAATACTTTTGTCCCAAATGGTCGGGTTGGGCACTGATTCTGAAATAAGAGAGGTTTCTGATATGATAACACTCATCGTGGTTCCTGCCTTCAGTGTAGAATTATTGACAAATATTTGAAAAAACCTTTGAAACATCTGAACACAACTTCAAAAACGCTTTTGAAATAAGAAACTCAAGAGTTGTTTTTATCATTTTTTTAAAAATCGATATCAACATATGATGTAAAAAATAAAACTAACTTAGCCATTTTTACAATTTTGTACCTGCATAGATTGCAACAATACAGTAGTTAAACTATTGTTTGACGTTGAGCAGCTGTATGCCCATATTCAACATGTGTTCGGACAGATGGACGTATAGACCCCTACCCTCTATCACTGGACCAATGATCGCCGTTTAGTTTATAATTTAAAAACGAGGATGACCTCAGCGCCTGTACATGTATACGGGGAAGTCATGGGAATTTTCTGTGACATAATGAAATCTGATTGTAATCACCCCCTAGGTCTGTAATATTTAGCCTACTTGTCCTACTAATAAACCCGTTCACCATGACCAAGGCATTATTCAGCACCGCTGTCTTGATTGACAAAATGTTTTATATACCCAGAAACAACAGAATTTGCTCGTTCAACTTTTCTTCAACACTGTGTCTGAGATATTGACCCGTTGATAGGAAACACACCATTGGCTTGTGGTTTATACCATTGTTACAATATGGTCTTGTCTGATAAGATATTTTGATTTTATTAGGCTTATAACATTCTGATATCCCCACGATAAACAAGCATGGTAAAAATATATCCACTGCAAACAAAATCTATATAAAACTACGATCCAATGTATTATACTTTATCGTCATCATATAGTTTGGCACAATCAAGCAATTTGTGTTGAGAACATCACATTTAGATGACATAATATGAAAATAACTTCCAGCATCACTATTTAATATTTATCATGTTTATCATTTCATGTAAAAATAAAATAAAAAAATATGGAAATAATTTCCAGCATCCGAATCCACTAAATTTCAAGCTAGCATTATCAAAGAAAAAATATATAACAACTGCCGATAAGTGGCTATTGATCTAAGATCTATAACTGTGATATGTACACTCTTTTTAAAAGCGTGTATACACGATAATTATTGCCT